>OY720145.1:56616795-57216795 GCA_963082955.1 Cheilosia grossa | reverse complement strand
CACCAGCAACGCCACAGCCAGTAAAAATCCTTCAAATGTTTATTGCCTCGTGCTCTATACTCCACACCCATTTTCATCGCCTAATTTAGAGAAGAACACACATCAACCAACGTGGCCGTGATGCCTAACTAGATGCCTACAACCACTCGTCGAGGGTGCCTATCCTCGTAGCTCGTACAACTACAACAACGACGGCGAGGCTCTACGCCAACATCATGAACGGAAAAGCCAATCACACTATCGCAAATTATTTTAATAAATTCTAGCACATCCCTTTTTGGCGCACCCCGCACTAAAAAAAAAGACCCAAAAACCCACCGAAAAGAGCGAACAAGGGTCGCAAAAACTACACACACCGAAACGGCTCCAGAGGGCGTGTGCGATTGGCATAGACAATGAAAGCATACACACAGCACACATACGACCTGCATATACCAGGCACACACTTGTACACGCTCGTCCATAAACAATCTCTGTACGTTGAATGGAGTAGAAATCTGATTAGACCTAAAAAACGGGATAACAACCCGGCAGTTGGCATTGGCACCGCCACCGAAATATGCTCTGGCATAGTGGTTGTTGTGGAGCATGGAGCCGGAGCCGGAGCCGGAGCCAACCGTTTCTAAACTCGTCGTTCATAGTTGTGTTATGCCATGCGGTGGTAGGTTTAGCGAGAAGATGTGTGCTCTGCGCTTATGCTCTATAAGCGCAAAATCCGTTCCGAAAATATAATCTTCCCTTTGGTTAGGATGTATCTCGGGCCCACATCGCCCAACCATAAGCAACCGCCAAACTAGGCAATATTCTTAGAGCTGCTGCATGTTGTAGGGTCGATTCGTTTGTTGTTTTTAGAAGCTCATGGTCCACACATGAAACTCCACCAACAGCAAGTTGTGGCAATGCCTCACCTGGATTAGGTTAGGAAGCACTGGTGGTGGTGATGGTGGGTGCGGAACTAAAAAAAAAAAAAAAAACTAAGTGCCTCAAGGACACATTCCTCGTCAAATAGAAAACGCAGAGTACCTACCTATATAGCGAGAGCAGCACATTATGATGATGTGCGTACGTAGGGGTAGTGAAAAATCACATTAATTTTTGAGATATTCCAAGGGGTTGTTCGACGGGCGGGGGAGTCGAGGCTGAAGGTCGATACGAACAATGTACGCATAAAAACAAGAATAAACGAAATAAAATGAAGAAAGACAACGCGCGCAAAGAAATTACAAAAACAAGTTCGCTGCGCGCGAGTTGTCAGTTGTCACTGGCTGTAACTGGGAAAAGTGTGTGATGGTGCTCAGGGATTTATTTTTTTTTTCTCTTCGGTTTCATTGCTGAAACCGCGTTCCGCGTTCCCCCGCGCGCACACGAAAGGTATAAAATGTGTGTTTACGACTTTTCATTTTATGTTTTTCTATTACTTTCTACAGTACGAGTAGCTGTGCCTCGAGGTATGTAGGTTACAGCTATACGCAGGCATCAGGAGCAGGCTTCTGAGGCATATAGGTATGTATTCCCCGTGCGCTATTTTTATGAATTTTCTTGTTCTTGTATTTAAATTTGGTGACAATGGCTGGGGGGCGGAGAGGAGGCAAACTACACAATGCTCTGGAGGGGACATGGGAACGTGCAGGACGCACCAACTGCTGCAGGGACGGTATTCATACAACTTTTACTATGCCATTAGAATTTTTAAAATGTACGCCACTTGGTAGCCCCTGATCCCAATGGATCAATGATGCTTCACCTATACGTTTGTATAGGGTGTGGAATGTTTGGGGGCGGGGAGTGGTAGTCGTTCAAGGAAGACCATTCGAAAAATTAATAGCTGAAACGATGAATATTTAGATTTAGGCAACGAATGGATTTTTGGGAGCTCAATCGTTAGGGAAACCGTGCCGGACGGTTTTGGATCGAGTACACCTGAAGGGTACTTGAGAGTTATTTGTGGTAAGAAACTTTCAAAATGTGTGCCTACATCCCTATGCGTTCCTAAAGTCACGTGTTTTCAATTCAGAGTACAAGTGCCTACAGCATACCCTACCCAGCCAACAAAGCACATGTGATTACCATGGCACATATTCAGTAGGGAAAGAGCACATTTTCATCAACAGGTAGTGAGGCTAAAAGAGGTGCACGTATATGCACACAGCAGACTTGGTCATGTATTGCTGCGTTCATGTACTGTAGGCAGGGACGGATTTGGAATTTGTTTGCCCCAGGCCACCAGATGAATGCGAGGCTATACTTCGAGTGCGATTGGAGTATCAGGCAATATGTTGTCAGTTCTTCAACGTATCAAATAGTTAGACAACAATAACCGTCAGAATAGATGCTGCAAATTTCCTACAGACCTGACTCCAAAAGGAAGGGGCCTAATTGAAATCACTTTCATTTCCTAAGGCGTTACTTTGCAGGGGACGGAGGAAAAGCAGGACTAATTCTGTAATTCGAACTAATTTGTATTTTAGTTTTGGCACTCGTATACTTAACATCACAGAAAGTGTTGCAGTTTTCGTCATTCTGAGGCATTTAACACACAACTTTATCGGAAGTGGAGTATTCAAAACTTCCTTCGGTTTTGTGTTATATCGAAAGCCGGTGCTCCGCGGTTTTAGAAACGGGTCGCAATTTAGGCAACTGGGAATAGCCTCATGCATCACCTTGCACAGCTTCGTCACAGAAATCTTCCTCGTTCCTTGGAGGATTGGCAACGAATTGGAAACGCTGTAGACATGGTTGCCACTTGCCAGAAAAAAATACCTAAAATGAAAAAAAAGTTACCAAACATCTGGATCTGGATAGTTTATAAAACACAAAAGAAAATCATGGAATACGAATACGACTTATCACTATCATTGACTTCACTCTAATTTACTAACTTAGATATAAAAAAATGTCAAGGCAGTGGAAAAATCTTTAATGTCCAATATCCACACAATTTTTTTACGCCGAAATGTCAAAATGAACTTGAACCGGGAAATTTCATAAGGCTCGAACATCGTAATAAATAAAAGCTGATTCCGAAGACTTGTAGGTGGCGATACTAAAACCACTCCACAGCTAAATATTTCACTTGAATTTTGTTACACGTCGCTTAAATTTTTAAACATTTCTTCTGATTTCGTTTTATTTATAAAATATTTATAAAAATTTTAAAGTAAAAGCCTTTTACATTATGCAAGTACGAACTTTGTCCCTCTTTCTGCAGCTAAAAGGCGGCTCCTATATAGGTCCCTAAAATAAATTAGATTTAACTTACTAAAGATATAGTAAAACTTTAAATTCTTTTCCTGACCAAAAGCAGTGGTTTTTCAAATGCAAATTATTCTATATGAATATTAAATTTTTTTAATTGAAAAGGGCTTTTAGTTTAAGTTTACAGTTTATTTTTACTAGTTGTGGATATAAATAATTCAGAGTTGGTTCTCGTATACTAATATAATCGTACAATATTTCAACTAGAGAAAATGGATTGACATTTTATATTTCTTCAACAGAAATAATATCAAATGTGTCATTTCCGTTTTCTTAAATGAATAGGTGGGGTGACCATCAAATGTCAGTACTTTACAATGTAATAAGAATTAAAGGTAAAATTTCATTTAAACGAAGCACAAATATAAAATATTTTTGAAAAAAAAAAAAGTTAACTTTATGCAAAATTTCAATTTAGAGGAACAAATTTAGTAAAAAGAAAAAAAATTAATAAAAAAAAAAGGAAGAACGAAACATCAAAACGTCAAATTAGGACCGACAACCAAAAAGAAGATCTAATAAACTTATAATATTTACAACTTCTTAAGAGTTAAGTGGTCGAAGTCGACAACTTCAAAGACACTTGACGTCTGTCACATTTCCACTCATCGCATGCGCACTTTGTTGACGACTGCCAGTATCTCATAACCCTGACTATGGACATTTATTGGTTGAATTGTTGAAGCAGCTGTACGGTTTCAACAATGAAAGCAACAAAATAACTTTGTGCTGTCCATTGACAGTAAATAACATAAAAAGTCTCGATACAACTTCTACCAACAAAAATCACATATCTTCCTCCTTTGGAAGAAGTGTCACAGTCACAGAAGTACCCACCACCGTGGTTGCGCTTAGCTGTTTCGCCCCATTAACATTATTTATCTGACTCTACTGTGTTTTTGTACTAAAATGAAAGCAAAATGTGCTCGTAGCTTGTAGGTCCTATGAACTCCCCCGCCATTATCCCAGATAATTCCTCAACATGACAAGTTCTTCTATTATTCAGGATTAATAATAATTTTTCAAGTTCTTTTGACATTCTTCCTTCACCCCGGCATATGCCTTTGCCTATTTCGGGTAGTTGGCAAATCAAGGACTCCACACAACAGTGAAATAAATTTGAATGTACTTTTAATAAAAATTCGCGCCCCCCTCCGCCGGTGTTGGGGTTCTGTGCTCTGTGTGTGTATAAATGTATTTTCGTGCAGATGCTCTCGCCTCCCGATGGGAGGTGGATGCTTTTTCGTGAGCCCCTTCCTTCTCGGGCACGGGGCTTTTGCCAAGCCAAACAAACACATTTTTTAATATACGAGTATTACAGCAATTTTTATGAGTGTATTTTATTGCGAGGCAGGAGATAAGCATGCCTACACGTATTTGTGTATTATGTCCTTCCATAAAAATAATATTAAACATTGTTATATCCTTTTTTAACTATTTTTTTTTTCTTTTTTTTTCGACTGCTTCGTATACCGAATATCAAATTATCCCTTTTTTCATACTCTGGCAGTTATGTGTTTCTTTTTTTGTAGCAGTAACATTTTTAGCTATCGCGATGGGAGCGGGCTGCGTTTCTACACCGCTTTCGCTCGCTGGGGAGCAACAATCGCCCATCTTGTAAAAAAAGTGAAAAGCTGGTGGTGCATGGGCCCTCAGCTCCTACCTGCCATCCACTTTATAGTGGCGTAATTTAATTTTTTTATTTTCATCCCCTCGCCAGCGCCACACTCTCATTGTTTCGGCGTGGGGATGCCATGCTTGCTCTCTCATCTATTCTATGCCACTGAAATATAGAGTCCTCGAGAACTCGGACATATCTCCACCTGAGATGAGACGTACACCCGAATCCCTTTATCCGTGGAAGATGCCCTCAAATTCCCCGAAGACTCCGGTCCAAGCTCTAGTGGACGTCGTCGCGTCGTTCGGAAATATTGAATTTTCTTACAATATCGATGGCGGCCCATTAACCTATCGCACACGGTTCGCCCTCGCGCCGGAACCGAAAGGTAATTTTACAATCTTCGTCTTCGTCGCGATAGGGTTTTTTTTTTGTAATTTTAAATTGCAGCGGAGCGGGGGTGACCCATAAAACGAAATATTCTTGGTCAAAAACCAATTTGCGGAAGTTATTTACTTGTATATGATGCCGATAAAAACTGAATATGTCATCTTTTTGTATCGGGAAATCTAATAAAAGCGAACATCATGTGTCATAAAAAATTTGTTAGAAAGGCGCGGCTGTGTGTGGAGCAGGGCTGCACTGTTAAAACAGAAGAGCACGACGACATGGGCCTGCCAGATAAAAGAAGATGTTTGTTGAAAATGCGGAAAATACTAGTAATAAAAATTTTCCATTTTCTTCAGCGGGCTGCCGGGGTGGCGGGGGAAATTATTATTTTCCCTGATGCGAATTTGATACGGGTTAAAACACATAGCGGAGCATGCACGCGACATATGTTTAAGGAAATGTGCCATTTTTTATGAGCGTGTTTTCTTTACGACATCATATTAATATCGTAACATTATTTGGCCTACTTGCACTGTTTCGCAGGAGATAGAGAAGAGCGCAGGGTGGACGGGGTCGGGGATAGGGGACGATCACAAGGAGCTCTCGTGAAGTAAATTACATTATTATCAGGGATGGTAGGAGGCGATTTCGGTATCTTTATTTCAATCCTTTTACTGTAAAGTTTATGGTTTCATTTCAAAAGATTCCCATAACATGCCCCTGGCATTAACGTGCATTAGAGTGTGGAAGCTGTGCTTCAGTGGGGGTATACATATTTTCAAGGAAATGGGGCTTTGGTGATGGCACAACCTACAAGTGGTATGTGAAGGTTGTTCGAGTGCAAAATTATCGAAACATATTTTAGGTGTTTGGGTAAAATGTTCTTATTTGTATGTGAGAGAGAAGTATTTGCGAATTAAAAGAAGTTGAGCAATTATTTTTGAAACATCTTTGTTTTATTTGTCACTCCTCTTTATATTTTTTCGGAATGTTTTCGACACATTTTAGTTACATTCTTTCGGGAAGCCAAATACTTGGGAGAGTTATCCTTGACAGCAAACAATCATCGAAACAGCAGATTGAACCTACCGTAAACAGAGCCACCAGATCTTTATGGATCTGTCGTCGAGTCTGTGGTAAGAACTGGGGTCATAGACCTCGGATGATATACAGGCCTTATTCGCTCGTCGTAAGACCAGCGGTCACCTATGCGGCTGTGTTCTGGTGGACGAAGACTATCCAAGTCACCACAGTCAAAAAGCTAGAACGAATTCAACGTGTAGCCGGAAACTGCATGACGGGCTGTTTACGCTCCACTCCGACTATGACACTCAATGTCATCCTAGGTCTAACAACTCTTCAAACGCATATTCAAATGGAGGCTAGACTAAGTATTCACCGTCAAAGGGAAAAGCCATATTTATCTTTTCAGACAGCCAAGCAGCTCTCAAAGCTCTTGACTCATGTCATAAAATCAAAACTTGTCTTAGAAACATTCACAGCCATCCACGAACTTTCTAAGAAAAACCTAGTCATCCTCCACTGGATTCCAGCCCACATACGATTATCGATCCAGCAACCGCTGCTGACCTACACCCAGAGAAGATCCTTGTCTTCCTGAGTGCCTCTGGAGTGAAAAGATGGCTCTAGGAACCTACCTGGGAAGGTAGGCCGCAGTGCCAGAGCCCTTTGTAGGCTCTCCCATCTCATAATCTAGTCTAATCTAATCTACATATAGTACAAAATAATAATTTAAAAGTTTATAGTTTATTTTTTACTTTATGAATTACCGACTTTGGTTTATTTTTATAGATTATTTTAATTATATTAATATAATAACATAGCTTTGTAGATGTTAGGGAGCATTTTCAAAGGTACTTTCAAAACCTAAATTTAAAAACAAATACTCGAAAAATAAACTTCAAACATTGAGTGTACTAATTTTGATATTTAAAAATCACCACAACTTCAAGTAGCATTTCGCCCTTCTGTGTTGGGTGCGGCGGGGTACCACCACATGAACTAGATCCATTATAGGTACAAAGCCCATAGGTATATGCTTTAGTCGTAAGTTACCTAAGTGGATTTTAAAATATCCTTGCGTGGACACGTCCAAGATTCTATTTCTTCTTTCGCACTACGACAGTGGTGTAGAAAAGAAACAATGGGAACTAAATATCTTTCAGAAGAAACAAGAAATCATCGAAACAAAGCGTTACGTGTCGTAAAATGAGAGCCTCCAGACCTCAACAAACCTTTATTTGATTTAAGCCAATGAGGCGCTTTGATTTGTGAGCCAGCGCATTACAGTCATATGGATGGAACTGGCATGATAGTCCAGGAGGTGACTATATTCCAAATTAAACGATTAGAACGAAAGAAGTTTTCCTATGACAGTCAGTGGCGTACGCAGGGGGTGGTTGTCTCCGGGGCTTGCGACCGCCCCAAACTTATAGCACAACAGCTGAGAGAGCTGTGAGAAATTCTTTGATGGATTCCATTGGCAAACATTTCATAATTCTGCGGTTGTGAGCCCTCACAAGTCACAAGATCTTGTGAGGTTGATTTCTTGTAAGGGTTGTTGTGATTCGATAACTTTTCCCGAATTCGATAATCCTCACTAAAAATTCACCTCAGCGTGGTTACTTTAAAATTGGCACAACATTTTCCATAAAAGTCCGAACTCGTACACGAAGCTAGTAAAAATGTATAAAACAAAGTTTTTTTGGGGAAAATACGCGAAATATGAACACAGAAATGTCTTTGAACTAAAGGACAAGAATTTTAACCACATTTGACACACATCAAATTCCCCACCTTCCTTAGTTTTTTTATACAAATACGTATTTTTCGAAATGGTTATAAACGAAGTAAAATATGGCATGATCAGGTCATCAAGTGTGTGGAAATAGGGAACCAGGACCATCAAAATGCAATAATCATTGTCACTTGTGAGCCGTTACGACTGGTTTTGAATTTTGTGACCAGCTCCATAGGAGAACACAAATTCGATTGTTTTTGTGAGCCTCACAAGTTGTGAGTGTACGAAAACCTCACAAAATCAATTTAACCTGACCCTGTGAGGGTTTTGTGACTTGTGAGGTATCAGTGAAGTTTTCCAGCAGTTGCTCCTATCGACTACTGCTAGCATCTCTCAGACGGGCTGCTTGTAGATTTTAATCGAGGGGTGGACTGTTTCGGTCACCCTTCCGAAACAAATCGTCACCTGGTCAAACTCACCTTCTGACCAAGTTGAAACACCTCGCAATATGCGTATAAATCAGGCCGATTGCTCCAATCACCTCTACTACGCTTTTCGCACTATTTTGATGAGTCGCTAGAGGATAAAGGCGAGCGTCTAACCGCTATGGTCACCATCCGTCTATATCCAAAGGCACCGGTCGTCTACGTCTTGACCAACTACATTAAACCTTAAGCAAGGGCCGATCAACTGATCACCGATTCTGACGCAAGCCGGTTTGCTTCATCTTTTGACGAATTTTTGGAGGATTTTAAGCCAGGGGAAGACTGTTTCGGTCACCCTTCCCCCATCCGAGGACAAACCGCTCCGACTCTCTCGACGAGACGCAGAATAAAGCATAAAGACAGCATGTCCGGACTGGATAACACTCAATCCCGAAGCTCGTTTTTAAATATGTATACGTGTTCCTGTGATGTAAAAAAGGCAACTTTGAACAGTTTCAAATCAAGAAAATGTAAGACCTGAAACATGATAACGTGATCGGGGCTAGATTATACATGGAAGTCGGTAGCGACGGACTGTAAGGCCGATGTAGTCCAACTTTTAAATAGCCATTGCAGTGGATAGAAGACGCTCAGGTGCACAAAATCTAGTATATGTTGTGTATTCACTTGAGAAAAAGGTCTCTCCACTGCGTTGTCCTTTCAGGTAGTCTTCGAAGTCTTTTTTATGTAGATCGTTCATGTTCTAGCTTCTAGCCATCTTAGCCAATTGCTATAACCAAAGTAGATAAGAGAACTTGTATTGTTTAACTGTTTGAGTTTCGCATAAGTTTCTCTAGCATGACTTGTTAAAACAAAATCCGTTTTTGACATCAAAGGTCTCGATCTTAATGAAGCAGCGAGTGTTCTAAGCCCACAAATTTTAGCAGGGATCACAAAACCATGGCTCTTTTGAAACGTCTTTCTAAATGCTGTTATATGGGTCCGTGAAACCGATAAACAGATAGAGGGCTACAATTTTGACTTCTGGGGCTTTCTCCAGGATCTGCCGTATGTGAATATTTGGAGGGATGTGAATATACCTGGCACTAAAATTTCACTGATATCTGATATGGGCCAATTAGTTCGCCGAGACATAGTTTCATGTGCGGCCACAGTAGAGGGCAGAGTCTTGTATACGCTGTTAAGAAGACCGATCCGTGTATATTTTGCGCTGTTTACAAAAGTCCTCTTTCTTGTGCATGGACAAACAAATTTGCGGCCCATTCATCAACCAAAACTTCTTTAGCCGAAAGGCGGTTTGGTCCGTATAAACGAAAGTCTTATTGGCGGCCGGATAGATATATAGATGAGTCCATCGCAACATCATCAATTTGAAGGACGGATTAATTTTCTGGTGACAGCCCTGCTTCTTTATGACGACCATTCAATTGCCCAATGTCCGTTTCCAATCCTTTGTTAGATAACATGTAGGCCGACTGTAAAGAGAAACGAGTCATATTAAATACTTTTCACCGCTACAACAAGAGAAGCCAAAAAAGTCCGGATGGTGGCCTGTTTCAAACATCTCTCTATCGAAAAATCCTATACAGCCAGTATCAAGCTCAGAAGGTCAGTTCCATCTACAAGAAGTCATTAGACCACCGGAACTCGAAAAGGTTGAGCAGCATGTTTGGACTTGAGTTAGTTGGATGTGAGGTTGGTCAAGTGGGCTTGGCTTCCTCATCCGTTCTCTCTGACTTCGGATTATGTGTTTTGTGCGCTTTTATGATACGATGTGCGAGTATGTGTTCTCATTGATTTTCCCATATTTCATACCTGATGACTGAGCTATTTCAAGTTGTTCAGCGTAACAAGTTCGCCTACCCTAGAAAAATATTCCATATAAAAATAAATGCTTGCAGAATGCTGCCGATAAGCAAAATATTAGAATATAGGTTCACAATTTATAACTTCGACTGTCTAGATATTTCACGCTTGGTAAACAATTGTAATGCATACCAGACGACTTTCTCACACTATTTTTTTCACAAAATGTTCACAATATCCCAGGAAATCATTTTTCGCTCACCGTGCAACTCCATATATTTGCTTCATGCACCATTCGCATTCCCCAAACTATATACGCGCACCAACTTAACACCCCAAAGAATGATCATTAAAGTGCCTCATCGACCCCGCAACGAATGCAGCCCTCCCCAGGCACACACTCAACCCGTGACTCGTCATTGCCAAATGCAATGACCATCCTCACCCACAAACAGGGAGAAAAAACCACCCTCCTCCCTGAACCGTTTTACAGCATTATTATAGCGAAATACATTTAATGGCTAAAAGAAAGTACAAAAAATAAAATCATCCTATTTTCTTCCAAAAAAAGGAAAAAAAAAAAAAACCACCGACGACAACAACCCGAAATAAAAACGAAAAACAAAATCTATAGTAATTCTGCGTCCGACCTACCCAACCCACCCGTGTACACTCGCAAAACTCATCATCAGCAGCAGCAGCAGCAGCACAGCATCATCATAATAATGCACATACGTAAAAATTTCGCATTTATGTGCAACAAAACAAAACCCAACCCCCCCCCAACACGAAAAAAAGAACAAAAACTAAAAACTCTCTCTTCGCACAAAGCAACGAAAAATATAAAAATGAGCGCTGCAAGAAAAAAAAAACACAAAAAATCCTCGAACACACAAAAATAGGGGGCAACTACTTAGTACATTGTTTTCAATCAGCCAATAAAAATGCAGTCATTATTCAAGCTATAAAGCTCTCTCGCATCGCGGCTCCAACCATCATCCCCCACCCCCAGAGCCGATTTTACATTAAAAAATTCGCACAAAATAAAAACACGAAAAACTAAAAACGAACCAAAAAATAGCTTCGCAGAAAATAAAAATCAAACAAAACACAGCACCCCATACCCACCCCCAGCACACACACAAAAAAGGAGTTAAAATCAGCTATAAGCACCTCTACGCATAAAAATACGAAAAATTGGAAAAAATGCCACCCACTTGTGGGGCGCCTCCAATGGACCGGGTGCATCCCCGAAAAAAAGAAAAACCAAAAAAATTGCCATCCTAAATTTCATCCGGAGAGGATGTAGTGCGGACTGAGGATAAGCGGCTCGCGCTCGCGAGAGAGCGAGTCCGAGCAAGAGTGCCAGTGCGCCCCCAAAAAGAACGACAGAGCACGTGTACTTTTGTTATTATAATGGGACTTATCCGTTCGGCACATTTATGCCAACTAAGTGTCCAACGATTGCCGTACCCGTAGCAGCGGGTTCGGGTTGCGGTGGCAGATGAGCCCACTTCCCCAGCACAACTACTCTGTACACAGCACCGTCATGTAGGTGCTCCGGCTCGGTAGTGTGCAGATCCGCACGGCTAGCACTAGCATGGGGATGTGTAGGAAAAATGCGTTTTTTTCACCCCGCTCTCGCATATAAAATTAAAAATGAGCCCGCGAGTGGAAAAAAAAAACACAAAAAACCAAATAAATAGAATTTTTATACCTACATCAGTGCTCGCCGGTTGATTTACTTTTTTTCTACTCGTTGTCCTCGTTTTGGTGGATTTTTTGTGTTTTTCGTGAGAGCGCCCTCCATACCTCAGCCCCACCGTCCGCAACCAATTGCAGCAATAACACCGAGATGCAACGAATGCACCATGATAATATGGATGATGGTCGACTAAGTAGGCGGCTGCATCGTGTTTGCACTGTAAAACAGCATTAAACCTCCACCCCATGCCTACGGGGTGGGGCTGCATTATATTAAAATAAAATAAATATAAAAAAGTAGCACACGGACCGAAAAAGAAAAACTCGTACAAAACAAAACATGCACAAAAAAAAACAAAAAAGAAAAAAAATGCGCGGGAAATTGGGAAAAGAGACACACAAAACCGTTATATAAAAAAATCAAACTAGGTAGTCCCTATACTGCTGTTGTTGGCAGTCGTCCTCGTTTCGCGAAGCACACACATGAGGGGCGGTGGGAAAATAAAAATTAAAAACTCCGCCCTAAAAAATTATTTGAAAAAAAGCTAATAAAACTAAAAAACGTGATGCGGCAAAAAAAGAAAACAAAAAAAAAAAAAGAACCGAGATCCGCTCGCTCACTGAACGCTCTAAATAAATGTGTGCTAATTTATAATGTATAATGTTGCGGTGGTAGTGTGCGGATGGACGAATGCTGGCCTGGCGTTGGGCGCCAGAGTAAGCTGCAGTGATGCGTGTGAAGAGTGGGTGCGAGCGAGTGAAAGCGAGTGCGAAGAATGCGTTCGGTCTGCACTTTACACATAGTGCGTCAGAGGAAATGACTTCAGGCCCGCTCCCCCTCCATTTGCTAGCATGTGTTAGCGGCGGCCGGTGTCAGATGTCAAATTCGCTGACACTGATAGATAAGCGGGGACAGTAGACAGTCTTTCGAACTTGAATGCTCTTGCAAGGGAGTGCCATAGAGGAAAATGTTGCAATATCCCACTTCCCTTTAAATAAAAGGTGTGTTGTCTTGAGAGGCAATTACTAGGTTTTTTCGACGGCGAATTTTGATTGAAAACCTTTTATTTCACGTACTTAAACAAAGTTGGTTCGTAAGGGACCGACTCATGACGTCCGTCTAGAAGTTACTAGTCTGGAATGGGCAGCAATTCAAAGACTTATTGAGTCATGATTCATGATTTCAAAACATGAGTTGACTTCTTTACAGGTCAGAGTGTCGTTACAGTTGCGGATGTGCCAAGCTGAAATTCACATCGCCATAACTCCTGATCATCCGCCACTGGGTCTTAATCATCTAAAGTGCAACCACCATACGGTTAGAAGAGAGATGCCGGACTTCATCAAGCCATTGCATCCTGGGCCTACCTTGAAGCTAACTGGTATAATGGCACGGATTCCATTTGACGTCTTAGAAACCAAATTGAGACAATCCACAAAAGTTTGGACCGCACCATCAAAGAAGAGGACGGAAATGCTCAGATCCCAGCAACGCAAAATTACTTTTACTGGATCAAGTCTCTAAGAATCGAAACTTATGTGGTATTCGATTAGGCGCTCTCAGAGCACTTTTTTCTGCTCTCAGAGCAATTTTTGTGTTCGTTTGGTACAAAAAAAGCAATCTTTTTTCAGATTTTGCGAATCTAGATATTTTTTCAGAATTGCTTCAGTGCACTTGAGTTTGACAACTGGTGGAGTTTGTTAACATTTTCGTGAAATTTTTCGACAGCAAAGAAATGCATTGCATCGGGTGGATCTATTTTTGTAAATTATTTATGTATCTGATCTGATCGAATACCACATAAGAGTGATGATCCGATGTAAAATCCACAATAGTGAAACTCCATGGATAGGGTATAGTCGGGAAATATGGCACGCATTTTTAGTTTTCGTTACAACTAAAAAAATAAAGCATATTCTAATTCAAGACTTTAATATATTAACTCTTTGTTTAATCTAAAAACAAAAAAAATTGAACATGAAGCATTCAGAATTTACAACTTTTACTAAATATATTTTCATTTGTTTCCTTTTTATACTTATACTATTTACTCATTAATATTTTTACGCACCTTATAAATTTAACTTGCATACCTAATAAATTAACTAATATTCAAAAATGATTTCTTTTCGAAAATCACTTTGCCTATGACAAAATTCAAATACAAACTTTCCTTGCAAAACTCAAACAACATTATAAAAGCTTTTTTGACAGCCGAAATGTTGCTTGACAGTTAATTCCTTCGACAAGCGACTCGGTACGACTTCGAATACTCTAAGGCATCTTCCTAGGAGGTTCGAGGTAACTACTGTTACGCTGCGATTGTTGGTTTGGTGGACAGACCAGGCCTTTTCCTCAGTCTTCCTCCAAAATATCAATAACAGCGTCGCTTCTTTTTCTCACTCGTAAATTTATAAATTGGAAATAAAAATAAAAGCGTTCTTTTTTAAAATTACCCGCGATATCTTTTCTTCTCCTTGAAGGAGGAAATACGAGTCTACAAACATAAATATATTTCATAGTTGGAAGCGTACTAAAATTTTTAAAAACGTAAAAGTTCATAAAAAGTTAATTAAAAAACTGGAGGGTGATTTGGCTTATCTTGGAGTTTATCTTCCCAAACCTGTTAGAAGAATTTAAAAAGACATACACGAGTCGTGCAACCAAAAATGACATATTAGACATTTAATCCATTCATCGGTTTTAAGATTTCAGAAAAATGAATGCTTCAATATAGTCAAGTAAATCTTATTCCCAAAAAGAAAAAGAAAATGGAAAAACGTTTATGTAGGTATTTAAAGAGAATAGTTTTATTGTTTTTCATTTCAAGTACACTTGATTAATCTAAAGCTTGGGACTGATTCACTTTCTGTATAATTCCGGCTCTTATCATTCATTCATATGAGTTGCATCTCTCAGTGGGAGTGGGGTCTAATAATAGTTTATCACAATATAAAACTAATAGTGGTCGAAATGGCACCGGTACCACATATAGAAAATTTAGAAGTGCCATATCTCTTAAATGGTGTCGTATTTTTTTTTCACCATACTGTTAATGGAAACAAGCTCACACGACACTCTTTGTTTGCAACGAATGAACACCGGGCACCGAATACTTTTCGATCTACACTTCTTTCACTCATACACATAAAAAATGTTTGTTCGAATTTACTCACTTTTTTTTTGTTCGTTTGTAACTTAACAGTTTCCCCAGCAAATCAGGTTCCGACTGCACAATTTAGGAACTTACGTAAAACTAAATGATATTTTTATGCCTTTGTTTTAAAATAAAATCGTTAAGTAGGAAATATTGAGCGGGTGCCATATCTGCGATAGTGCCATATGACCCGCCTTTACCCTAGTCAAGTAAAAGCCTTCTTATTTCCGTGTTCAGGTATATTAATTACCTACAGCTCAAAAACATAACGCCACACGCTTGAAATAAAGTTTTAAAAAAATGCTTAGAACACAAGTGTCACTTTCGGGACTTCCTTCGGAGTCATTCTGCCCACCAGTTTGCTTCTGCGCTATGATAACTAAACGACCCAGCATATTCAATATCAGAATCATAATAAATAAATAATAATAATAATAATACCTTCATTGATGGTTTACAAACAGCCCTATTCTGCTATTCACGTGAATCGTAGATTCGATTCGCCCATTCGATTCCCTTTCACTCTGCCTTTCGATTCTGCTACGCATCGGGTGAACTACATTATCCAAACCAATTTGACATTCACGGCAACAGCTGTTCATGTGAAGTTTTTTTTGCAAATTGAAATTAATGTATTGGATGAAAATCTTTGGAAAGTTGGATTGATTATTTTGGTTAACTATTTTAGATAAAACAAAATATGTATAAATATTTACATGTAAGCTTTTCTCAATTTGTTGCTCTACCCTTAAAAATGAATAATCTTTATTTACAAACCAATTAATAATCAAGCAATAAATTTGTTTTTAATTACATTTTATCAACCACCAACCACACAGACGATTCATTCAATTTCAAATCCGCAACATTTGACATGCGGGTCTGAATTGTATAGAATGTACGCATTCACGTGAATAAGAGAATACCGCGCAGTATTACCGACGTTAGCGACATTAACGAGGTGAATCCAAATTCGATTCAAATGAATAGTAGAAAAGTGTTCAGTGAAAATTGAAGAAAAATTCCCCCCGATGAATAGCAGAATAGGCTGAAAGGTTGGGACAACACCTCGAAATATACCTTCGCCGCGTCACTCTCTTTGAAACAAGAACCTGCTTTAAACTATAGTTTCATGTATTCACATCAGAGATGTCAGAGTAGTTTACGTGAGGTAATCTACTCAATTAACTACGCGTAGGAAATCGAGTAAACTACACGCCTGATTTGTTTCATTTACTTCCTACATTTGTTACATGTTCTATTTTTTCAATTTCAATAAAAAATGAAGCGAAACAGATTTGGAATTTATCATTCTGTCAGTTACGTAGCAGACGTTGCAAATGTAGTATTTAAAAAAAAAGGCATTTCTGCCATCTCTGATCCACATTGTCACATATTGATTAAATGATTAAATACCCTTGTCTCAGGCAAGACAATTATTTTGAAGAGCCAGAAACCTCTGCTTTTTCGCTCAATGAGCTCTATAATGAGCGTGAGACTACTGAGCCCTGAACGACGGATTCTGTTCTCTAAGAGACCTCAATCAATAATTTCAATTTGAAAAAGTTCAGTATGAAGTTCTCTGAGCTAATTAGAGCTACAAAGTGGGTTAATCGTTATTTATCTACTTGGTATACTTAGTTGGTTCTCCATTTTTCTGTTATCCTGCGTACTAACGTGCATAATCTTTGTGCGATCGTGATTAATTTGCTGTTACTGCAGCAGACCCAATCCGAGTACTCGACTGGACCTTATATCAGTCACCGACTTTTACCCACATACTTCAAAGCTATGTGGTTCTTCATCAAGGTAATCAGGCCTAAATATTAATAATTTTTAATATTATATTCAAAGTACAATGCAGGAATTTCGAGGCTTTAAGCAGGATAAGGCACTAAATTCCAAACGTATACCTGTCCAAATATATGAATCAGAAAGATGGTACAACAGATGTCCAAAAGAGACCGCAGGGCTTCCCTCAACCATTCCTCTCAGTGTTTTTTTTTTTTTTTTATTTATAACTAATAGTATTAGTGTGCCGTGTCAACAAATACGAAAGTCTTTGCATACACTCATGCTTCGTTTAGAATGATCTAGATGGCGCACCCACTGAAGATTCCGGTTTTCTGGAATCCACAGAGCAAATGACATACAAAATAAGTTTGCTGAAAAGTTTCTGTTTAACAGAAATTCCATCTCCTATAACATTTCCCCACTGAACATTCACTCATTACAGAGATCAAAGGGAGCCCCTCTAACTTAAATAGACTCTCATTTCCTACCTTCCCAAGTCACCCTTCTAATTGCGATTGCCTGCGTAAAGACCATTAAACTTGCGCAATGTTCACATTATGAGAAGAAGAAGACTGAGCCACGCGAAATGGGTTCATCCAACTGCAAGGAATCTACGAAAGGTGAGAAGACCAGTCATTGACCCGCAGATGGACGCAATAAATGTACCCTGGTGTACACCTTTTCAATTCATCCTTAGATCAAAGCAAGCATTTGCTAACAGAAAGGAAAAAGAAACAAATGTTCACCTGACCGAAAATGCCCAAAAAAGATCAAAAATGTTCAAGGAATATAGAGAGATAGCGTCAGTGGTCAGTATCGTGGAGCGAACAAAACTAAAGTGGGCTTCAATTGCGCACACATTGCTCCAGTGTGCAGTGCAACCAGAGCAGTGCATAGTGGACTTAGTGCAACTCGTGTTACCGACCGCTGCATTATTTTTTTTGGGCAGTAGGTATTATATCTTGAACCCATCTACCCTAACGAAGGAGCAAGAAATTACCAAAAAACTAAATAGACTGCAGAAGCCACATTGTGACGCGCATTTGTTTGACGTTGTTCCTGTTGCTTCAGATAGTGATCTGGTTGAGCTGGGCTATTAGTTTCAACTTTTGGTCAGAGGTACATGGTTGTGCGAGAAAAACGTGGAAGAGGGATTTCTTTTTCTTTTTTTGATTCTTTATGCGCACGGTCGTGGTAAATCCCATTCGTCTAAAGTTGAGACTCGCACAAATGAATGGCTGGGAAAAATGTTTCTGGGGTTCTACAGTCTACTACGGATATAAGAAACTTCTAAAATCCAAAGAAATTGCTTCTTATATCAGACTTGTTCTTATAATATGCAAACACGTTATCAGAAACAAATTGACACGATGATTCCACATGCGTTTCCTATAACCGATTTGTTCTTATATGAGTCTTTCTTATATCCATCGGGGTTCTTTTGGGTAAAATTTTTTTTTTTTTATCATGCAATTTCTATTGGCAGAAATAGCATAGACTCATTTATGAATTGAAGGCTTTAGAGAGGGTCGCTGATCGATGAATCGAGTATACCTCTACGAAGACTGGACTTTCGGAAGACACTCAAAAAACTTTGTTCTGTTCCCAAAGATTGATGATTGATAGGTCTATCCCAAATAGTATACTAAAAGTCTTATCAAACTAAATGTATCTTGTACCAAGCTTCTTTGAACCACACATGATGAAACAAATAGAAGTTTAAAGATGATCTGTCAAAACAAAGTGTCTGTCAAGACATGGTGTCTGTCAAGACATGGTGTCTGTCATCCATCTCATGAAAATAGGTTGCAGCTTGGCATAGGACTCCTCCTTCAGTGTTCAGGGGTTCCTCCTTGTTACCGGTCTCCATGTAAAAAGTTTCTTTGGAGGTTTTCTTACTGTTGGCTGGTTATTCTCCTCTCAGTAGACCCTATATACCTACATCGCTCTTAAGAGTCTGCTGGAGGTTTCGACTGTTATTTCCCTTCAACGATTACACTGAAACTATTGAGGAGAAGGTCTACACGAGCGGTGTTTGGAAGCTCACGAAGCACCGTGGCCACTTATATATGACAGAAAGACTAAAGGCTGTTTTGGCTTTTTTGGAGGCTTATTTACTAGGTCCATTTCTGTTCTATAAAGCTTGTAAATGAGTATGAAAAGGTCACTCGATTTTCGAGCGTCTGTCTCGCCGTAAGTGGGTTTAACTTCATCGATATTTTCTCACTGAATGTCTCAAAATGCCCAGATGGCTGCATCGCTAAATCCAGCTTCCCACAAATTGCGTTTATTCATCTCCAGTTTTGCTTAAGGGTTCTACTTTTGTTCAGGCTGATGGTAAAGTGATATGAAAGTAATATGTAAAGAAATATATTGTGTCGAGCTCTTAATGTCGTAGCCAAGAGTACCTTAAGGGCTTAAAGGCAGCGCAACAGAAATTCGTCAAATCGTAGCTATGAACCAATATTCGACATAGGTAGTTACGGTCCAAATTGTGAAGTTTTAATGCACTTTCGACGCAACTCTCCATTGAAAATCCCTAAAAGGTTGAAGACGTGCTCGAAAACAATTTGTCAGTCAAATTTCCCGTCCAAACCTAAAGCGGAAAGGAAAATTGCATTCGCCACTGTACTTGATAGATAAAATTCAAGACAATTAGCAATTCATCAACTTCTCGTCGCCAAAATCATAAGCAAACACATCATGCCATTCTGATGAACTTAAGATGCTCAAAGCGTATCGAAAAAATGTGAACGTCGTTCATTTTTAGCATGCCTGCCAACAGGACTCATCAACTGGGCAAATACAAAAATAGCGAACTTCCCATCAACTTGTTCCACTTGTGTCACACTATTTTCGCGCAAAATAAATGTGAAATGTGACAACGCCAATTTCTCAAAATGTTTTCCAACAGACACTTGCATTGAAGACAATTTTTTTTCAAGACAAGTGTCAAAACTACCGCACTGCGCCGATGTAAAGCAACCAATCGGTCATTACCATAATTGACCACAAGCTCAGTTCGCTCGCGCACCGAACCGATAGAAAAACAATGCAACAATTTGCACAGCAGCAACCGTCCATCCATCGATCCATCTATGGTTATTCCTATCATTCACAAACACAGAAACTATCGAATGAGTGTTTATTTTAAGGTTGTCAAAACTATACAAATATGCGTCGTGGTCGACTCCCTTTTGGGGGTCCCCCTCCCCCTCACACCCGACAACTGGCAAATCAATCCTGCGCGCCCACAGCAAACAATCAAAATTCGAAATCTCGCACATAGACAGAGAGATTGCCGCTGCTTCTTTTTGGCACAACAAATGTACGAATTCTTGTAAAAAATTTAATTACACTCAAGAATCTCATACACTTTGTTGGGATTTTCTTTTGTATTCTTTTTTTTTTTTTCTGTTGCAAAGTGCAAACAAAAAAAAAATTAAAAAACAATGACATGTAATCCGCATGCATAGACAAACTGCAATGACTGACAAATAATTTATTTAAAAGACGACAAACGGAGCAGCATCAAATCACTCTAGTCGCTGCCCTCACGGAATTCAGAAGGAGTGCGGTCCGTCTCGAAGATTTATAGCCTTTACTTCTTTCGTGTCAATCAATAGTGTACGTTGTTGTGATATTGTTTATAGTTTTAGCAAATTTCGAAGGCAATTAATACGTTTAAGTGTGGTTTAGTTAGACTGACGGGAAGTGTGAACGGAGCTTTTGGTGTTGTTTTCGGGCTCTACAGTTTACGGATTTTTCACCCAATTTTCGCTTAGATTTGGGTTTATAAATGTGAAGATTAATTGTTCCCAAAGATTATCGCTTACTTAAAATATATATTCCAATACTCTCGATCAACATTTTGAGAATTTTCATACCAAGACTCCGGCAGATGATGTATCATTCCGATCTCCAAATGCAATATTATGCACTTGTGGAATTTTTACACGTCTTATTAGTGTCGTATACAATTTTTTCGACAGTTAGAAAGCAAACAGAAGTTGAAATGCATCAATTGCTTAATTTGCGGAGCTTTTACAAAATTCGCTCAGTTCAGCGAAAAATTATATTGGCGTTAAGAGCCACTTCTGCGTGTAGGTGATTCAAAATTGGCCTTCATTATGCCTGTTTTAAGTATTCTGAAGCTTCACTGAGAATTTTTGCTCAACATTTTTAAAAGTGTTAAAATCGAAAAGATTTCTTGCACATACCTATTTATGTTTCATTCGACTTCAATTCGATTAACTGGCATAAGGCTTCATCAAATAAAGCGCATAATAATTTTCGCTCAGTTGGACAAAATATTCAACTTTCCCCAAATGAAATATCTTACTACCCAAGTGTTGACAAAAATGTTCCTTACCCCACGTTATAAAAAACGTGGTTTTAAACATTTAAATCGTCGTATTGCTCATATTTACTTGCAGCCATTCTCAAGAAAATGCAAATTTTTCACTTATTTTCGCTGAAACTCAGAAACTTGCAATTTTATTCATAATGTAGAACACTTTTTCGTGATTTTCGTCCAGCTTCAAAAAAAGTGTTTTAAGTGAACAAATGTTGGACTTCCTCATTTTCGCTAAGTTTTTTTTTAACAAATTCTCCCATATTTTGAGCTTATCCTTAGATGACAGATGTGCGACACGATTTCCTGATTTTCAGTCAGTTTAAATGGACGATTTGTACACTTTACAATTTTTCGCTAAGTAATTTTAAGCCCAATCTACGGTATTTCACTTGCAACTTCTTGTGAAAGAGTCTTACGGCATTTTTTGCCAAGGTTGATCTAGAAAATTCTGCTATATTACTTTCCAAACTTTTCGCTCATGTTTTTATTCCATTTTGCTCAACATTTTGCTCAACTCTCCTCTTTCCCCTGTAACTTTTAAAGTTTTCCTTTTACTCCACAGTTAATCTCAAGAAACCGCCAAAATGTGTGACGATGAAGCATCAGCCCTCGTTGTGGACAACGGCTCCGGCATGTGCAAGGCCGGCTTTGCCGGTGATGACGCACCACGCGCCGTCTTCCCCTCAATTGTCGGCCGTCCCAGGCATCAGGGTGTGATGGTCGGTATGGGTCAAAAGGATTCCTATGTAGGGGATGAGGCTCAGAGCAAACGTGGTATCCTCACCCTGAAATACCCCATCGAGCACGGCATCATCACCAACTGGGATGACATGGAGAAAGTCTGGCATCACACCTTCTACAATGAACTGCGTGTCGCACCCGAGGAGCATCCTGTCCTTTTGACAGAAGCTCCTCTCAATCCAAAGGCCAATCGCGAGAAGATGACCCAAATCATGTTTGAGACCTTCAACTCACCCGCCATGTATGTCGCCATCCAGGCTGTACTCTCCCTGTACGCCTCCGGTCGTACCACCGGTATTGTCTTGGACTCCGGAGATGGTGTTTCACACACTGTGCCCATCTATGAAGGTTACGCCCTGCCACATGCCATCCTTCGTTTGGACTTGGCTGGTCGTGATTTGACCGACTACTTGATGAAGATCCTGACCGAGAGGGGTTACTCGTTCACCACCACCGCTGAGAGGGAAATCGTCAGGGACATCAAGGAGAAGTTGTGCTATGTCGCGTTGGACTTTGAGCAGGAAATGGCCACCGCTGCTGCGTCCACCTCGCTGGAGAAGTCATACGAGTTGCCCGATGGCCAAGTCATCACCATTGGCAATGAACGCTTCCGCACACCAGAAGCATTGTTCCAGCCTTCGTTCTTGGGCATGGAGTCTTGCGGCATTCACGAGACCGTCTATCAGTCCATCATGAAGTGCGACGTCGACATCAGGAAGGACTTGTATGCCAACAATGTGCTGTCTGGCGGCACCACCATGTATCCAGGTAAGAAATGCGTTACACCCCTCGAGAGAATTGTCGTTCTGAAACCACCTTCCCATAGGTATTGCCGATCGTATGCAAAAGGAAATCACTGCTTTGGCTCCGTCCACCATCAAGATCAAAATCATTGCTCCACCTGAACGCAAGTACTCCGTATGGATCGGTGGCTCCATCCTGGCCTCCCTCTCCACCTTCCAACAGATGTGGATTTCCAAGCAGGAATACGACGAATCCGGCCCCGGCATTGTCCACCGCAAATGCTTCTAAACCAACTGGCAGCCAAACAAACACTCAACAGCAACCTATTTTGCTGTGCTTCGTCTTCCAATGACGAAAACTTAAGCAAGAGCGACAAAAACATAAAAAAAAGACAGCGAAAACAAAAACAGGAACCAAAAATTTCAAAGGAACATTGAAGTCATCACGCGAATCACTCCTTTTATTTTACTTTTCTTTCTTAGGTTAACAGTATTTTGTTTTTAAGCGAATTGTATTTGTGCGTCAATAAAAAAAATTATAAAACAAAAAACCAAAACCGAAAGTGGAAGAAGAAAATTTCGAAATCCTTGGGCTTTCCCGCATTAGAATGGTCATCACGTACGCGTGGTCCATATGCAGCTCTTGTGGGCACTCGCATATGGACCACCATCAAAGGAGGCGAGAGGGCATAATGTTCAGGCGGCTAACCCCAAATTTGTTTTCGCATTTCTCATTATTTCGTGCGATGATTATCGTTTTTATCGGCCGATAAAAGAATTCAAAGTTTGCCGCTTAATGCTGGTTTTATTTCCGAGAAAATCGCTTGGGACGACAATGGGGTGGAACTGAACCGCTCGTTGTTCGATTTCGCAACCCCATATACGAATGAGAAGGGGCGAATTTAATGCACCAAAGAAATCACCCTTCCGATTTGTGTATAGGTACAGTCCTTTTCGGTTGATCCTTACGGGGTTACTGCCTCGTAAATAGACGAATGATATGAGCGTGTGTTGTAATTTTCTATGGCTGAGTTATCGTTCCACAAGATGAAATTGGCTCCTTCACTTGTTGGATGTCCGCACTTAGTCGGGGCTAGTAAAGAATGGTTATTTGGGAGAGCGATTCTATGAACGAGCCGAGACGTTTTAGGTGGACGTTTACGCTTGTAAAGTCGACCTGGCACTTGTATTTATCGGAGGATTTCTGGCCAACTTCGGCAAGTTCAAACTTCGACACAATTTAGATAGGTTTGCAGAGTATGAAAAGAGGTGCCGCTGCAAACGTATGTTGATTTACAAACTACTTTACTACTACTTTACAAATGTGGGCTCTAAAGTGTTATGTTAGTAATCCGAGACTTTTTTTACATTGATTCGTAGAATTTTCCAAGAGAACCCCGATTTGACATGTGTTACGAAGAAGGGATTGAGTGAGAAGAAGACTTGGAACTTCGTCAGCAACCACAAAATTGAACTTTGATTGTCAAACCACTGATATGTGTTAAGGCTTAGTATTCATCGCGGAACATCAAACGTTACAGTGATTTGATTCGGAATATTATCGAGCCAGTCTTCAAGACCACCGATACTCTTAAAAACATCTCGAATTGGAGTGAGCTCTTGTAGTTTTTCGCTATGGATACACTTATCGATGTATAAAAAATAATTTAAAAGAAATATCTGCTTGGTCACCTAGAAAATGGTTAGCCTTTCGAAATTTTTAGAAAGACCCTTCACCTAGTCGTTTCAACTACCATACGGGTATGAAAGCTCTACCTTGTACAGTCCTGCTTAGGGTAAAGTCTCTCTAGCTTATATTACAACATAATGTGAATGCTGAGTCCTTTTTCTACTGACAACTGACATGCGACTACGGCTATGGCAGCTCAATTTACCAAGGCCATGACAGCTGTGAGCTTCTTAGGTCCCTGAATAAAAAATTTTTACGGTGTAGCCATGTAAGTGATGCCATCGCAACTTGAAGAAATTTGGAACATTTAACCTGCATATATAACGGAATACTAACAAAACAGCAAATCAAAGCATAGATATAGATAGATTTAAGGCCGAAAGGCAAACATTTTAAGGATAATGATAAGTTTAGAGCGCTCGCTGAGAGCCAGTAAGCTAGAATAATTAAATGTTAGCTGTAAATTAGATTTAATCGTTTTTGTCTAGTATATAAGTTTAACTAAAAACACCAATAAAAATGAGTTTAAAATTACCAACAAAACAGCAAACAGATTGTAAGCTTCAAAATATCATTCATTTTCGAAGAAAGCGGAAACTCTACAGAAATCGATATTCCGCGTCTATCACCAATTATTATTGATAATCAACGGCAGTCCCTATACGGGTATAAAAGGAATGTCAGACTTGATATTGCTATCATTATGAGAGAGTTAAAAATCAGTTGTGGTATCAATGCACAGATTCCTACCAAATATATTACACACAGCCACCGAAAGTATGCAATGTAAACCACTCTGCAGATATTTCATGGAATTTGCATTGCATATTTCGCAATCACACTTTGTAATTTTTCCATTGCATACACTCAGTGGTTAAGTTAACGAAACGTGGCACATGTAAAATTTAAAACTTTTTTTTTCACAAATGAAATGACATCCAACATGTTGAGGGAATTTGAAAGAAAACGGATTTGGAGCATTTCGATAGAATTGCGGATCTACACAATAATAAATATGATTCTTAATATTAACGCTTAATATTTTGTGGGTCACAATGGGTAATTTTATATGTTCGTATATTCTTGGCTGGACCAGTGTTCCTAGAGGAAAAAATTTAAAATCTTGTTTTTCCGAAATAAAAGATCTTTTTTTGCGAGATTTTCTCAAAATATAAAAAGAAACAAATATAAAACACAATTTTGAAGTGTTTTTATAAAACATATAAATAGTTTTTTTGACAAAATTATATTTCTTGCTTAAACCGCTGTCATTTACTTTGTCTAAGAACTCCAATCTGAGCGGACCAGAGGTGCAAACTGCATTAAGATTTCTATTACATTTTGAACTGATTGTAGGTAAACTCATTTCCTTTTAGAAACAAAACACACCATATTACGGAAGCCGTGTTGTTGTTTTCGAGCCTCTGGTCGTGAATTTCCGACACTAAAAAGTATTTCATAAACGTTTAATAAATACTTATTCGGCGTATACACCGGCAAAAACAGAAATGTTTGACAAATGTTTATGAAATGTTTCTGAAGCAAATCGAGAACATTTCATAAATGTTTAAAAAAATCATTCGCTCGCATGAATACACCGAAATACAGCAGAGAAATATTGTTTATTTGTTGCATATTTGAAAATTTAAGAATTTTAAAATACTTTTTTTAAAAACAATATCCAAAAATAAAAACTATTAATTTGATTCATATGGTAACACCCCCGACAAGCAAATGAAATCTCATGTCAATTGACATCATATTGTGACGTCACGTTGTACAGAATGTTTGGAGTGTGGCTGGTGGCAATATGAAGTTCGTCATTTTCGTACATTATCCGTAGTGTTTTGAAAGCAACTGTTGCCACAACTACAAAATGAAATTTTTCTATGATCCGTATTGTTTTATTTTCGTGATCTGATTCGGATCAGATCACGCTGATAAAAAAAATACGGCTATTGTTGTGTGCAGATTTCAGCCTTCTACGTCAATTAGTTTCTGAGATAGACCTAGGTGCAAAATTGGTCTAGTGTTCGCACAGACGGACAAAAGCGAAGCTAATAAGGTTCTGTATTTTCGCTTTGGGTACGGAACCTAAAAAATTATTGCTCATAAACGAATGTAATTGCATTTTGGAATTTGGAACATATTATACCTATAAAGATCGTCGGAACTCGCTTCATTAAAGCACAACAAATTCTTTGTAAGGAATTAAACCTTCTCAAACGATTTCGATTTTTTTTTTATTTAAATTTACAGCAGATAATATCGTTTCAGCATTTGCAGAGGAATGTGGAAACGATTAAATATTGAAAATGGAATCTTTTAAGTTTAAATAGGCGAAGATCCTGCCCGCTGTTTTTACTCCTAAGACATTTTTCCAAAAATATTACCTACGTAAAATAATTTCCTTACTTAAGAGCTGATCGGAACGTTAGTAGAACAGAATTTTTGCATGGACTCTGTTCGATTCACATTCTAGGTACATATAATAATGGAATTAATAGAAAACGTTTTACTTCAATAGAGAAATTTGTTTTAATTTGCAAGCTTTAGAAAACCAAAAATCTAGTTAAATCTTATGAATTTGAGGTAAATAGTCTTGTACATATTTTAGAGCTCAAGAATCTTGAAAAAAAAGATAGATGTAATCTGTTATCACTGGGCTGGACTGGACACTAAATATGATTATTAGTATCGCGCAGTGTCTTTCCTCGGTTTGTCACTGCTAGGCGCGATTATCCGACATGATAATCGAAAGACTTATTTCTTTAATGAGGACTTTTCAGTAGTTTCTGGAGAAAGCATTTATAAGTTAAGGAAAGCAGGCGAATTTCTGGTTCTTCTTAAGGATAACATAACTGACAATAGAAGCTCTTCTGGAATAGGTTTTGTGGAGTCAGCACCTCTGACCTTTTGGAAACGTGTTTAATTTTGTTTACCTTTTTTTTATTAAAAACTTAAAATCCTATTCTAATTTCTGCATTTTGACGTTTTTATCTCTTTATCTAAAGTATGGTATGAAGTTAGTTTAAGGGATCATTCTCGCACCAGGCAAAGTTTTTTTCGGTCCTTAGGCTTATTCGTCTTGGGAGGCACCTAAGTTGCTTGCGATGAAAATTAGTAGAGATATTTTTGATGTTGCCGCTCTTCATAAAATACTAACGGGTGATTTTTTAAGAGGTTTAGAACTTTTTTTAAAAAAAAAAACACAAAAAATTCGAAAAAATGAATGAAATATTTATTTGAATCGATAGTTTGAACCTTGCAATTTAATGTTTAAAGATAATTTCATGCAAATGTTGACCGCGGCTGCGTCTCAGGTAGCCCATCCGCTGAGTCCAATTTTGGCATACTCTTTCACACATATCGGCCGGTATCTCACGAATGAATGCATGGATGTTGGCTTCCAGTGCGTCAATCGAAGCGGGCTTGTCCCTATACACATTAGCCTTGGCATACCCCCACAAAAAATAATCTAATGGTGTCAAATCGCACGATCTAGGCGGCCAATTGACCGGCCCGAAACGTGAAATTAACTGTTCACCAAACTCGCCTCGCAATTGCGCCATTGTTTCGCGTGCTGTGTGGCATGTGGCACCGTCTTGTTGAAACCACATATCATGCAAGTCAAGAACTTCCATTTCGGGCAAAAAAAAGTTTGTTATCATCGCTCGGTAGCGTTCACCATTGACAGTAACGCTGCGATTCGCATCATCTTTGAAGAAATATGGCCCAATAATGCCGCCGGCCCATAAACCGCACCAAACAGTGGCTTTTTCGGGATGCATTGGTAGCTGTTGCAATGCTTCTGGCTGATCTTCACTCTAAATGCGGCAATTTTGCTTATTTACGTACCCATTCAACCAAAAATGAGCCTCATCGCTGAACACAATTTTTCGATAAAAAAGCGGATCCTCGGCCAGCTTTCCAAGAGCCCATTCACCAAAAATTCGGCGTTGTGGTAGGTCGGCTGGCTTTAGTTCTTGCACCAGCTGTATCTTAAAAGGCTTTACGCCCAAATCCTTCCGCAAAATTTTCCACGTAGTGCTGTAACAAAGGCCTAACTGCTGGGAACGGCGCCGAATCGACATTTCGCGGTCTTCTGTCACACTAGCTGATACGGCCGCAATATTTTCTTCACTACGCACAGTACGTAAACGTGTTGGTGGTTTAATGTCCAACAAAGTAAATTTGGTGCGAAATTTGGTCACAATCTTCCGAATAGACTGCTCAGAAGGTCGAGAATGCCGATCATAAAATGGAAGCAGCGCGAGTTAAGTATCCATAGCAAAACATATTGAGAAAAAAGATAACATTATTTGTATTCAATGATATCTTTAGTCTCTAGTACAGTCTTGCACACAACGCTACAATGATAACATATGTAAAAGAGATAATATCGTTTGTATACAATGTTGGAATATTATCTCTTCTTCATTATCAAGCAAGACGATTGTACGCTTGGGTATCTCCTTGTAGATAGATAAGAAAAGTATATAAATACGACTGTATGATGAATTTATCAACAGTCTTATTGTAACTACATAGTAGCCTTAAGCTCCTTTTAGAATTAGTAAAAAGTATTTCAATAATAAAGGACATAGTTCCAAATAAATATTGTTTAATTTTAAAAGTAAGAAACAAGTGTTTTAATTGGCGATCCTGCCAGGAGGTTAAATATACTTTTTAACTTCAATCGAGCGGACCTCGGGAACAAGTAGTGAAATCTAGTATAAACAGAACACTCGCGTTACCGGTTACAAGAATTACCTAGCATAGCAGGTACAAATATAGCTTCTTCGTACGAAGCAGCAAAGCAATTCAGTGAAAGTGTATATGTGGAGAAAAAAAACACACAAATTCGACGACAACAGACACGAGTTCAAAATGGAACAACTCGCAGTATTAATGGCAAGATTAGAAGCTTTAGAAACCAGGAGCAACACAGTAACACAAACCCTAGAGCACACACGCACAGAGAATGCAAGGTTAGCAGCAATAATAACTAACCAAAATCAAATAAACACTAATTTAGAAACAAAACTAAATGAAGTAAAATCTGGATTAGGCATAGTACCAAACATACCTGTGCTAGAGGAAATAAGAACCACATATACAGATGGTAGTGAAATACAGTTAGACGCATTTAAAAGCCTACCTATTTTCAACGGCGATCAATCAAATTATCGGTCGTGGCGCGAAGAAGCATCCAGATTAATGGACAGCATTAAAAACTTCAAGAACACTGAGTAAGACAGAAGAGAACTATAGCACAAACGAGAAAGAGCTATTAGCGATCATATGGTCCTTACAAAAACTCAGAAACTACATATATGGTATAGCAGACTTAACCATATATACCGATCACCAGAGCCTTATATATTCTGTATCAGAAAAAAATCCCAACACAAAGCTGAAACGTTGGAAGGGAATCATTGAAGACTTTGGAGCAAAATTAGTTTATAAACCAGGAAACCTAAATCTTGTAGCTGACGCATTATCACGTCAACGCATAAATACTTCTACCATAGAAACAGCACATTCAGCTGAAAGTTCTTCTAATGATATAATAAAAACTGTGAATCAGCCTTTTAATGCATACACTGCACAGTTCGAACTTATTGAAGATATAACAAATAATATCGAAACACAAATCTATTTTAGTAACAAAATAAGACTCATAATAAAGTTTAAGGACAAAGACTCTTTACTAAGGCAGATGAAAGAAGTTATACAACCCCAAAAGATTGTAGCTTTGCATACGAAATTTGAAAACATATACAAATATGGTGAAAACATAAAAAAAGAATTCCCACTAGTAAGATTTATATTCACACCAAGAAAACTTCAAGACGTGACAAATTTGGAGGAACAACTAAAACTTGTAAGGGTAACTCACGAAAGAGCACACCGAGGGTTACGTAACAATATACAAGAAATCTCAGAGAAATATTACTGGCCCGATCTAAATAAACAAGCAAAGAGTTTCAACAGAAAATGCATAGCATGTCTATTTGGAAAATATGAAAGAAAACCTATCAGAGAACCTCTGAATAATTCAGAAATACCAACACATGTGGGAACACACATTCATATGGACATATACTTCAACGACAAGTATACTTTCCTTGTAACAGTAGATAAGTATTCTAAATATACAATCCTTCGGGAAATCGAAACTCGAAACAGACTGTACGACGTTATGGAAGAGGTCTTATCTAATTATTTCCCAAAATGTGAACGACTCATGACAGATAACGAGAAGGGATTCAAAACAGAAATGGTGAACCAAATGTGTTTGAAATACAACATAACTAAAGTAGAAACTCCAGTATACAGATCGACAGCGAACGGTCAGGTAGAACGTGTAAACGGTACAATAACTGAACTGTCTAGAATATTCACAATTCAGAATAAAACAAGACTTATCGAAGAAATATTTAGAACAGTGCGTGAATTAAATAATTCTATACACTCAGTTACCGGTTTGAAACCTAGAGACATTTTCTTTAATCAAAATAAATATAGCAATAGTGAAATTATAATAAATAAACTAAACTCAGCATCCAAAAAAGTGATCGAACGTCTAAATAAAGGAACTCGACACAGAGAGTATAAAAAAGGAGATAAGATAATGGTAAGAATCACAGGTCTTAGAAAGAAATCTAACGCCAGATACATAACAAGAATAGTAGAAGAAGATAAAGGAGACACTGTAATCTCTAAAGAAGGAATAAAAATTCACAAGGATAACATAAAGAATTATCATTTTTCAGATGACGAAAATATTAATATTCCTAACATTACTAGGAATTGTACAGAGTCAAGAAGGGCAAGGAAACGTTCAAATAACTGAGTTACTAAACAAGAAGTTTATACTTACGCAAACAGATGACGTGTATTTATTCAAAGAACAAACTTATTTGTTACATGCCACCAACCTGACTTCGATATTTCAACCTTACGTAAATATCGTAACTAGTAAATATCAACCTACACAAGAAGAAAAAATTTGGTTGAGTAAAATTAAGAATTTAGCAGACCAATTACAAGAACATACTAGGCATACTAGATCAATTAACTTTTTAGGAACAGCTTTCAAATATGTGTTTGGTAATCCTGACCATTATGACTTAGTTAACATAGAAACGAGTATAAATAATCTCATAGAAAACAATAATAAACAAAAAACTATAAATTCTAGATTTGAACAAATTTTGCAACAATTCGAAGGTCAGAGCCTTAAAGAACATTTAGTAATAGAACAAGTGTACGAACAATTATTATTATTGACCAGAACAATTAATGCAGCAAAAAATAATGAATATTTATCAGAAAGCCTAGACTTAGATGACATTAAAAATATTATTCAACATGAAATAATTCAAGTACCCATAATAAATATACTTGAGTACTCTAAAATATTATTAGCTAGAACTGATGAATTCTTCATCACAATATATAAATATCCAGTTCTAATTAAATCATGTAAATTGTATAAAGTAACACCTTTAAATTCAAAACATGGAAAAATCATTACAGATAAAACAATTGCCTTATGTAACCAAACTTATTTAAGAACAAGAAATTGTCAAAATCATCTAAGTAAAAACATTTGTGAAATTAACTTTGAAGAAGAAAATTGTCTTATTCCACTTTTAAAGAATATAACTTCAAAATGCAACATTAAACAAGAATACGATTACGACTTAGAAATTGAATCCGGTGTTATGTTATTAAGCGGTAAGCATAAGTTAAATAATCAAACAATTAATGGTATAAACTTAGTTACTTATGAAAATACTATAAATCTAGACGATAAAATATACAAAAACATGCATAAGCAAATTAAAGAAGTTATATTAAGAAATCATAATTCAGAGTCTTACATCGACCAAATAATTAAAGAAGATACAATGTACAAATTCGATAACATAGATACTTTAAAAAAACTAATTATTCCTTTTGAAGAAAAACCGATATTATCAACTATATACACAATTGTAACACTGATTGTTATTCTAGCATTTACGTACGTAATGATAAAAACTATACAATGTATAACAGATCGTCAAAAACAAAAAAAGATTGACGCATATAACAAAACTTATGAAAGAGAAATGTTAAAAATAGCGTCGAAAAATCGGGACGATTTCGTTTAACAAGGGGGGGAGTTAAGTATCCATAGCAAAACATATTGAGAAAAAAGATAACATTATTTGTATTCAATGATATCTTTAGTCTCTAGTACAGTCTTGCACACAACGCTACAATGATAACATATGTAAAAGAGATAATATCGTTTGTATACAATGTTGGAATATTATCTCTTCTTCATTATCAAGCAAGACGATTGTACGCTTGGGTCTCCTTGTAGATAGATAAGAAAAGTATATAAATACGACTGTATGATGAATTTATCAACAGTCTTATTGTAACTACATAGTAGCCTTAAGCTCCTTTTAGAATTAGTAAAAAGTATTTCAATAATAAAGGACATAGTTCCAAATAAATATTGTTTAATTTTAAAAGTAAGAAACAAGTGTTTTAATTCGCGCGATGAACATTTCGAACCGAGCACGAATTTTGATAGTAAAATTCAATAATTTGCAAGCGTTGTTCATTTGTAAGACGATCCATGGTTAAATTGCAAACCAAACTGAAGCTGTTTGACAGTGACACAAGGTACTAAACACACGTCAGCTGTCAAAACCAGTGTTGCCAAAACCAAACCAGCTAAAAAATCACCCTTTATTTATATAAGAGCGAATTGCGAACAAGCGAATATTCGTAGTTTCTGACATTTCGATTTAGCGATTTAGTTTAATTTTTAAGGGTTAAGTTTGAATGAATTTTTCATTCGTGGATCACGACTGTGTTATGTGGATTGTGAATGCTGTTCGCGGCAAGAATTTTCAATTCGCGGGAGAATTGCTGTAATTGGAAATTTCGCATTTAAATCAAATAAGACTCAGGTTTTTTTAAGATTAATTAAATTTATAGCGCTTTTATGGTAGAACAAATAACAAAATTCTATTCATAAATGCAGATAAATTGATTTGTTCGCAATTTGCCTGGTTGCAATTCACTCTCATGTGAATAGTCCTTAAGTAGGAATGACTGATCGGTATTGAACTCCTTGATAACTTTATTTTTTTAGTGAAACTTCCCAACGACCGACTTGAATATTCTTATAGAACTAAAGATGTGAACGTGTTGCCCAACCAATTGAAATTTTAAACTTTTCGGACATCTTTTGTGTGTTAAGACAATCCGGCACAGCCTATAGTAATTCAACAGGAAGTGGAAAAGTTTCGGACAAAATTTGGTGATGTAATGACAAGACCTCTAGACACCCATATTTTGTTCGGGTATTAAACAATGTCTGTAGGCGCAGTGGCTTAGTAGTTATTGTGTTGGACTACTAAGCGAGGGGTCCCAGGTTCGAATCCCGCAAAAAAACAAATTCCTACTTAGGGTTTTTTCCACTGCGCCACCTCTCGCGAACGTCTGACAAACATCCGAGAATATAACTGTCTTTAGAGCTTCTCAATTAGCCGTTTGGAATCGGCATAAAATTGTAGATCCATTCCATTCGTTCCAAAGATTAAACTCACATAAAACGAATGGTTGTGAGAAGCTAGGCCTTGGGTCCCTACGGACCTGTTGCGCCAACTAATAAATTATTATTAAACAATGCCTAGTCCTTTTTAAGGTTCCGTACCAAAAGGAAACAAAACGGAACCTTATTAATTTCGCTTTTGTCCATCTGTCCGAACCCACTAGACCAGTTTTGTACCTAGGTCTATCTCAGAAACTAATTGACGTAGAAGGCTGAAATTTGTAACCGACAAATGGTAGCGATTCGTCGACTGGTTTCAGAGCAATTAAAAGCAGTTTATTTCTTGAAAAGTTTGAACATTCATAAAAAAATATGCTCAGCTGTTTTGTCTTCCTCAAAACATAGCCTAGCCTAGCGGATTCGACTAGGTGCATTTTCTTAAGGCCATATCGTAAGCCATACGGTGACCTGTAGAGTTGAATAGTATTTTCTTAAGCTTTGTTCGCTACCTTTTAAGGAAATCAACAAGAATCAAACAGGTGAGGGTTCACCACGTAAATTTCAGCCGCACAAGACTCCTAAATATTCCCAAAAGTTTATTGTAAATATAGTTTATTGGTATAATGAGGAGGAGTATGGGAAGCACTTTCTATTCAGTTTTTCAGGGGTCAAACCTTGAGCAACTCAATTATACAATAACCACTGGAGCCCCTGCTGCAACATCAATTGCTAATAGTGTTGTGGCTTAACTTACTAGTATTACATTTTTAGTCACAGACTGTCTGCTGCTACGATCTGGACCACTTTTCTTGTAGCAAACCACAAAATTTGCTGAAATTACCAATTCCTTCTGTGAAATGTTTCGTTGGAGGCCACTCCGAATGCAAACAAACCTCTTGGACTGTACCAGTGCATCTAAATGCATTTCTGAGATAGTTTTGTTTTCCTTTTCAGCGAAAACTGTAATCGGCGCACCTCATTCAAAATTTAAGTGAAGCCTGACAAACATATCAATTGATTCCCAATCACTGACAAGCAGTGCATCGAATCGAATTTTGCGACAAATCAATTTCGCACATAGGAGCACAGCTACTTTTGACAACCTTCACGAATTATTTATTTCCAGTGCAGCATATGCATACATAAATGCAAACCCACTTTTGGCCACAACCACCAAACTTAGTGTCCAAACATCACCTAAGGCCTAGAGTTTGGTCACCTACCCCTATACCCACTGCGTTCGCATTTATTATAAGGTAGAAGCCAACCAGAAACGCTGTACACCGTTTCTGTTAATTAATTTTAAAAATGCATAAACTTAAGGCGAACACGGTACCGTGTTCTAGTGTTCAAAAAAAAATATATATAATCAGCTAAAAAAAGAACGAAGACAAAATGAGCACAACCTCTACAACCGACCAATGATGAGGGTCTTTTTTCGGGACAGAGGCAGTCGTCCTTTAGCAACAACAACGCCGGTCGCCAGAGGTATGGTGAAATAAGGTAGTACCTCACTGTGTTTACCCCATTTTCGTTAGTAGATTTATTTTATATTATAAATCAGGACACGAGAGGTGGGGCCTTGTGATTTTCACGCAGAACACCAAAGCCAACAAAAAAAAGGAACAAAACATACGAAACAAAAAAACGACGACGAAGAAAAATAAAAATCCAAAATGTGAGCATATGAGAGCAGCGCTGGCGAGGGCGAGTTGTATCCTCGTCATTAATTATTTCATTTAGGTATACAGTATCTCCGGCGGCAAAGGATTTATAGTATCTCCGATCACCCAGCTACCCATCCACCCAATCACAGAACCACCTAACCGCACCTTCCAACAATTACTAGCAAAATAAAAAAAAGGATACAAAATATTTTGCGACCAAAAATCGAGAAAAAAATAACAGAGCTGGCCGACAGGACTCTCCCGCCCCCCGGAGCAAAAACATTCACTTACAGACACCGACGATGAAGACGCACCAACCACCCCACTTACGCAGGATTAAAGGTATGGGTGCGAGTACCTGCGTGCAACTCATTTGGAATCGGAATTTTTTTTAATTTAAATGATTTTTTTTTTTTGTAATCCTGTGAAGAGGGATCTATCTTAGTCCTAGACCGCAAACCCTTTTGCATGAATTGATAAGTAAGCCCACACACGAGTATTTAGAGTGTGGCTCGAGGAAACAAATTACAGTACTCGCATCCTTTCTTTTTGGGAGGAAACATTTCTGTCGTTGGGAAGTGCCAGACCGTACCATAAGACAAAACGGTGAAGTCGGTATTTTTACAGAGCTATTGTCGTTGTACAGGCGGTCGAGGTCTTAATTTGAATCATCTACTCCTACCTCAGGTATTAAGCTTGTTTGGTATCATAATGATGTCTGGTGCTAAGTTTATTTGGCTTCAGCAGGCGGAAATATTCCTGGGCGTTCTTTGGCAGAAGCTTCTTTAAATATAGGGTGTTAAACGTAGAAATATTACATCCTATGGATGGCGGTACCCGTATGGCCACGTCTTCAGTGATATCGCTTGGTCTGCTTGTACCGGGTAGAATATTGTAATTTCCGTGGTACCTTTTGTTTAAAAAAATCCCTTTTATCGGTCGTGTTTGGAGTAGAGCTAGACAGTGCAGCTTTCCGGAGATTCAAATTTTTGACAAGTGTTTTCAAAAGACTTCGGGGGCGAAGTGCTAAGTATACCATCCTGCTGAGCAAGATATTCAATATACAATACAATATTCTCCTCAAGGTTGCCAAAGAACCTTAACTAAAACTGCCCTGGGAAAGCTTCTTAACACACAAATGAATGGTAGCGAAAAGTTAGGCCCATGGACCTTCAACCGGGTATTTCAAGTGATAGAAGGGAGCTAGACTTCTAGAATTGACCTGCAGCTAACAAATTTGGTAGAACCGTGGTCGAATTACCTCATCCGAGATCGATCAATACGTCACTGAATTTTGTGGATTTAACATCCCAGTCACGTCGAAATCGATCAGTTCAACCCCTGATTGGCTTTTAAGAGAGGCTAGTAATAAAAAACGGAAAAAGATTCAGAAATCGAAATAACCATAAGGCTGTCTGGCCTTCCAATAAGACTGATCAACACGACGATATGAGAATAATAGCAGACGAATTGTTCGCGAGGAGGCCTACCAAGCTTTGACTTCACTATAAGCAAAATGAGAATGAAAACTTTAGGAAGACTGGTACCGAGTTGAAAACCAGTGTCAACTTGCGTATTTTCAATATTATAGGTAAACAAAAACTTAAACAAAATGAATGGTTGTGAGAAACTAGGCCTACGGACCTATTGCGCCAACTACTTATTTGTATTTTTTTAAAGAAAAAACGGCACCTTTTACAATTAATACTATCAGCACGTGACACCACAAGTGTATGTGACTTGGCGCAGGGGTTACATGGGGCAAGGAAGTGCACGATTTCAACACCATGCCATACACAAGTGAGTATGCCAATGGGCATTTTGGATGTCCGCTATTTCCGTAGTATCAACATGGCCAACTACGCCTTATCAGCCAAGAAGTTTGAAAGTCAAACAAATTGTCACCCATCCGATCGCAAAAAGCCAGAGGCTTTACCCACTATGTTTCCCTCAATGTCTCAAGTCCCATGTCATCAGATTTATGTCCAGAAGGATATTGGTTGCGCTACCCTAAAATCCACATAAGTGATTCCACTCTCGTGGGAGTTTTCACCAGATTACCATTAAGAAGAAGTCCATGGTTCTATGATGAGTGGCCACACGCCACACACTCAAATAAGGGGCATATCTATAAACGCCGAAAACAAGGCAAGGGAAAAGCTGCGTGTGTCTAATTTTGACAGAGGAGAAAAAATAAATCTAAACCGCGAAGAAATAGGACAGAGCTACCAAACAAATTAATGAAGTTTGAAAGTTTTGCTCAAAGCTGCAAAAACCTTTAAGCAACACATCATGGACAACATACTCTGGTCAGATAGTATTATTGACAATAATAGACAAGAATGCTGTCAAAAATGAAGAGGGAATCGTTGAATTGACAACCGATAAGAAGAGCGTCAGCCCGCTTAGAATAAATTTGACAAGAAGTACTCTTGAAGAAACCTCTGTGAATCGTTTCGTCTGTGGAAAGTTCAACCAAATGAACTGATAACGATGGTTAAACTTTAAATCGTCCACGAGAGCTGATGGGTGAAATCACATGAGGAAAAGCTGGTCATACCGGATGACATCCACTTACCCACAAATCTAATGCATAGTTCATCCTTCTTTGCCTGGAGAAATATTGATGTCGCAAATCCTGTTTAAACATACTTTGTTTGGGTAGCCGGCCACGATAGGTACAGGCTTGGTGTCATCTTCGACAAGAAGCTAAACTTTAACCTCCCCTTGGGTTACATTGTTACAGAAAGACGAAGAAATTCTCTGTTTTTTTTTTCGGCTCTTAAATGTCCTGAAATAGCAACTTTGGTATAGTCCTGTTTAAGGTCTGACCCCCTGTTGAAAAAAGGCTTACTATTGTACTATTAGACTTTCCCGAGAACGCAAGTACCACATTTAAATTTTGCATTATTTTAAATTTTCGGAATAAATCGAACATTTATGAGGTTATTTACTTGCGGCCATATTATTCACTCGAAAAATTAAGCCCACAAACAGAAACAGAAACTCAGTTTTTTAAACTCGTCGGCGTTCAATCCGAATGAATTTAAACTGCACTTCGGAGACCAGTTTAAGTATTTTAACTCGGGTTGAAACTTAGTTTCAAAATATTGACATTTCTTCGTTCAGGAAATGAGTAAAAGTGAAATGGAACATAAAAAGTAGCAAGAAGATAAAAATAATGGATTTTATTTTCATTTGTGAAGTGCATGCAGTTTGGATGGCCTCGTCGTCAGAAGACAAATTCACCGAAGAGCTGATGGAACAGCAGATGGTTAATCAACGTCGTCCCCGGTCTTCGACTTAGTATATTTCGAATGCTCAAGCGGGCTAGGGCTTGCACCTATGATGACGATTTTGGATTGTGGATTTTCGGAAATATTTCCGGCTAAACAAAGAGGCATTTTGGAGACTAGATCCATAACTAATACAATACAAATGAAACTCAGCACAAAGTAAATGAAATCAATTTCCAAGTGACAAACAACAAAAAATAAATATAATTTTATGTGAAATTTGACATAACGTCGGTTTAAATCGGGCTAAAATCGGTAAGGCGCGTAAATGCATCTTCAACCCGAGTGTTTAATGCTTGTTTTTTGAGTAAACGTTTAAAATGTAGTTAAAAATCATTGGGTGTAAAAAATTCGGTAAGACTACCTTAAACCTAATTTACACCCTGAGTGAATAATATGACCGTTGGATTCAATAAAATATAATTTTTTTTTAGCTTGGATTCAATATTTATGTTATGCTTTTCTTTTCAGTCTTTAGTACGATTGAGAAAAGTCGATTTGCCATCTCAAGAACTGAAAGCCTCGAAATCGGTTTCTTCCGTTCGCATCACTTGATTTACAGTTAAGGTCACAGAAGTCGAATTCCTAAACATGCAAAAGGCGGTTGAAGTTTCTGAATCTTCAGACCTTGGAAAAACGGAGAAAAATATCGAATGGTGTAGTTTTGTTTTGCTATCTGACTGGTTATGTCAACTCAATCTCAATTCTCAATTACAAAAAAAAAAAAAATATATTATTTTCCAAGGACTATGGAAGCAATAACCAAAACCTGGCGAGGCTACTACTACTACTTATCTATACTAAAACTATTTGCCCAATATTGGTACATAATTCGAATGGAGCTCTTGCCTGACGCTTACATGTCGAGCACCACCTCTGCCAACAAGCTAGATCACTAGCTTAGATGCGCTCCAATTGGCAAGAGCAAGTTGGTTGAAGTCGCTCTTCAATTATGCGATTACTAAGATGCTGTTTTCCTCTGCATCGTTCCTCAGGCGTGAGCTCAAAGACGTCAGGCTGATGCATTGTTGTCATATAGAGCTCCATTTATGTTGTATTTTAATATGTTTGACTAGATCGCCGACGCTTTAACCATCAAAGTATTTCGTTGGATTTTTAAAAAGGCGGTGAAGATTAGGTCCCTTCCAGTTCTTCATAAGTGGACACTACAGTACTTTCGGTACTAACAAATTTTACTCTTCAACACTCCATTGATACAAGTTGCTCAAAATATCACTCGAAGAACATTTCGCTGAAAGTCTTACCCAAGATTTTCATCAATTTTCGAAAACGTCTTAACTACAGCACCACAAGGGAGTGCAAATGGTCTTCTAAAAATCTTCTCAGTCCTATGAGAGAAGGCTTGACTTTTTAGATGGCTCCTTAGCCCGAAACAACAGCGATTGGCAAGTGCGATTTTCGCATGAACCTAATTTTGTGAGGGGATTATAAGGCCTAGGTAGACAATGACTTCAAGTTCTTCGAAGTTATACCTGTTCATCGCCTTTCTGGTTGTTTGCCTACGTTAAAAGTCCTTTCTTTTCTCCTCATTAAACTAGGTACTTGAACGTCCCGACTTCTAGGCACTGACAGCTCATCCGATGCCGTAAGTATGATGTTATTAGTATCAACAAAGATTGAACTGATTTTTGAAAAATTGTACTTTTGCTGTTGGCTTGTGAGATTCGGTCATTTCCTTCGATTCCGACGCAAAAGTCAAATCTGTTCGGCACTCAGATTGCGTTCGAAGTATTCGTTTCAGAACAAAATGCATATATAAATGCGATCATTTGACATTAGAATATTGCGCAGCAATTAGTTGTCGGGGAGCTTCGGAAAAAATGTGCCGTATAGCTGTCAAAAGTGAGTGATATGACGAAGTACGAGTACAACACAATGCGACATGGTACGCTTTATGCCATCGGAGAATTTAACCCAAAGTTGTATTGGATGCCTTGATGTGAATGGTAAGGAATCAACGGCAATCTTTCCCGTTTCACTATGCTGCTGCTGAAGGTTTTTTTTATTTTTCGCTGCCGGCTTCTGTATGTGTTTGTGTACCATGCATCATTGTGAAGATCGTTTTGTTAAACTTTCCCACATTGCCTTTAGAGTAGAGCCCGTCATAAGATTTCACCGAATGATTTCCACACGATTTTTTAAACAGATCCTTCCTGTCTCTGATGTGTTGCTTCTTAGAACAATTAAGTTGACATCTTCGGGATAAATCTTAACAATGCTAAGCCCTGAAGTAGGTTTATCAATTTTCAGCCATTTTTCATTCAACCAATCAACCACATCGCCCGATAATGGATCGCAGAGAACCAACGTAAATGGCAACGTCTCATAGCTTCATCAATTGCGAATCTTTAGTGGTCACGCCTTGGCCATAAAATTCCCGAATAGGATTTCCGAAATTTTTGAGTCCAAAACCACATTTTGATTTTATGCACCATAAGCAATGTCCTCTCATAAGACGAAACCCCATACCTCCAAGTCAGCCACTAAAACTGAAGAATTCTCCGGCTTCTCGCCGAAACTCGAAACTCTAAGTCCAGAGATCCATCAAAATGGGATTTATATATAATCGAATTGCCGGGAATAATAAATTCTAGCGCATAAAGCAGCTAATCACATCCATCCACCATACACACTCCGCCTGCTTGGGCTTACCGAAAATAACAAATCAAGTATAGCTACGAGTACATAAAAAGGAAAAAATAAACCGTACACCCCGAAACTGATGACCTCTGGTTGTTTCTAGTTAAAATCGAATAGAGCGCGCTCGCTGTGCCATTACCCGTCGAAATAATCCCATTACAAAGTTTCTAAACTTTACGATTAAATATAAAAAAAGAGCGAAACAGCCCTTGGTATTAAAAAAAAGGAAGAAAATACATGAAGGATGGGGTGAGGCTTGCGATTTTATGGTCCCTGCAACATTGATCACACACAACAGTATAGCAGAAGAGCGGTCGGTGAGGACCGCTTTAAGACTTTGCCGCCCGTATAAACTCTGATTCACCTACTCTGCTGTCGTCGTCGTCGTCATCCTTAACATCCTTAACATCCTCAACGTCGTCATTTCGGTTTTAATTTCCGTAATTTCAGCAGAAAAATTTCTGCAATATAAAAAGGAAATATCGGAATTTATAGACCTCTCCCGCTGCCACTGTTACTGTTCCTGCTCGATGGATGCTTTATAAGCGTCGTGGCGCATCCATCCCGCCACGGATGGATATTCCCATGCATCTTTTGGTGCGATGCTACTGCTGCTCCTGCTGCTGGCCGCCCCAAACGCAAACGGGGCGAAGCGATATTAAAACTTGAAATAACTTGAAATAACAGCACACATATACAGGTTGTGCTCAATGCAGAGGCGGCAAGTAAACAACAACCGGATACAGGATGCCGCTCTGCGGTCCTACGGGTGGTTATATGTTTGATGCTACTACTGCTGCTCTCTGTAAGTGGATACAACGTACTACACGGAAAAATTTAATGACAACACTAAAAAGTTTAACCGTTATTATTTTCTAGGGTAAAAACGCCCGGAAAAATATGAGGCTGTAAAAATGGGAAATTCATGACCCGCTCGCGCGCTATTTCCTCGTCGCACACATATCCCCCTCGATGCCAATCCGCCGTCTACACACATCGATGGTTTTGTAACATCTTCCAAAGGGAACTTTGTAGAGGTCCGTGCTTAGAGAGACACAGCCGCCTTCAATGCAAAGTTCATCAATTCAACGCGCCACCCTTCCTCATCCACCACCACAGGGATGGACAGAAATGACGCCGCATACACGTAGCGAGATATACGCTACGCAGGGATACACGAGTACTACGGGTGCGTTTTAATGGTTCAATAAAATAAAAAGTTGCATTAAACTGGGAAAACAATTAGCGTAAAAACCGTTTTTGAATTTATTTCGGACTAAACTGGAAACTATTGCGGATCAGGGGTTGTTCCTGCATCGCCTCGAGGGGGACATAAAAGCCAGCGCCGTCGCTTTGATGGAAATCCTCCACAGTAGCTCGATGTGTAATTTTGTTTGTCGTAACGCCACTGATGCTGCTGGGAGTGCTAAAATATTTTACGTTAGACCATGTTGCATAAATTTATCGAATGACGCTCTAGGAAACACGAACGCGTGGGGGCCACAACCATTACACAAACTATAAGCTGTCTTTTAATGGCACAAGGGCTAAAATCAAGTCGATGTTATTGCTAACTTTGTTGCTCAAGTACACGTCCTTTTCTATGGGTTTTTGTTTTTTTTGTTTTTTAACAGTTTGGAAGATTGTAAGACAACACTGGGATTTGAATGCCGCTGATACAGCGTGAAGCTCTGTATAATATGGTAGAACCAGTTTACTTATTCATTGGGTGTAGCATGCAGCTACACAAATTTTTATCACTCAAGCATGTTACAAAATGTTGACCAAATTGCTGAAATTCGAGGACTTTATCTTGGGTATCTATGGTTTTCTTGTTCCACATTTTTTAGTATTCTCGTTACTTGTGCTCTCACTTAGGTGGCGAGTTTGGCTGGGGGCGGGGTAGATTTCGAGATTCTTTTTTCAAAGGTAGAGTACAAAGTGTTTTTTTAGCACTGTTCAAAAAGATTTCCAAGTCTTGTCTTATGATGAGTATTCAGTTTTTTTTTCGAAAAAAAGATAAGCAAAGAAAGTGAATGCTATTTTCATCCTGTTTGTTACTCGCTAAGCGCTAAGCTTGTCAATGAAGCACTATGTCCCGCTTGCTAAAGCTTCTTCTCAACCACACTTCAGTCGCCCTTCAATCAGAGATTTGTGGGAAAGTGTCCATATCGAGCATGTGGCTTGTTTTGGATAATTCTAAATCAAAGTTTCCACTTGTTGTTCCGGTTGAGTTAACCACGGCTGAATGTCAAATCCCCGCAACAAATTTCACAATTTCGGTGCTCTGGCAGCATTCGATATGACTTTCCCGATGTAAAATTCAATGACTAAGCGTGGGCGTTCGATGGGCTGTTTTCTAATATGAACAATTCAATCTTTAAAATTATTTCGTAATGAAAATATGTTTTAATTTTGTTTTCAAACATTTTACATAGATTTTTTTATTTTTTCCCTTTTTTTAAGCTTGTCCCTCTTTTCACCTTTTTTATTCAAAAAGCGCCAAAATTGGAGCTTTTCGAATCAATCTGGGACCACCACGCTGGAAGTGCCTTGCTACGCGAAACCGAAAGTCGCCTGGGTTCGTAGAAGCTGGGATTTACAAATTTAATTCTTGCTTCAACATTCTTAAAGAGTATCCAAAAGAAAAAGTAATTTTGTGGTGGGTGCCAGAGCATAAAGAAACAGCCGACAAAATCTTAATAACAGGGTTTGCGCAACATTTCTAAAGGATTTTAACTTTAAAACCAGATAAGTAGCGAAAACTAATTATTTATTTTATCCGGTGTCTTCGACAAGCTATGTTACTCATGAAGACTGTCCATAATACGAATGAGTCCCTGGACATAATAAACATTGTTTTATCAAATGGTAATTTACTGACAGCTTCAATACAACTCACAGAAGTAAGGTCTCATTCAGTGAAGGAAATCCCATCATTACAAATGGAAGATTACAAAACTGTTGAGAATCCTTTAGGGCTCTTTGCGCTAAAAGAGAAACTGTCTGTACACAGAACACACATGTTCTAAAAGGAATAAATTCTCCAAACATTCTGTGGCTGTACAGTTCTGCGAATAAAAAAATATGAATTAATTACACGTCTTCTTCTTTAACAAGAAAGTATAACTTTCTGCTCTTATTGAATTTTGTCGAACAACTAGGGCTCGAGGTTTGAATTTTCTATTTCTTTTCTTTATTCTTAGCAAACGGGCCTGTTTGTCGGTAAACGAGACTAGTCATTGATGAGTATAGTTTGGAAAGCTTGATTGATTCTACCAGCTGCATCAAACAAGCATTCTCTTTATTCAAGACCGAGAGAAGGTGCCGAAATCTCCATTCCATGTGTTCGGCATATCTTCATCTGTGTAAAGTTAAGATAAATAACGTATGAGGATTCTCGTTCAAAAGATAAACGTAGACAGTATAATGGGAAAATCACAGCCCCTGCAGAAAAGTTTGGAATAGAAAAAAAGTCAAATATGGAAGAACCTAGATAAATCCTCGAGAAGCATGCAAAGTTGGTCTACAGAAATTCCTAGGTTTTAATTTACAGGAGAAATCATAAAAAAAAAAAACATATTCAGGGAGTTCTTAATAATTATAATAAAACCCCGAAAGTTAGAAAATAATAGAATAATGTGAACATTATTAAAATCTCAAACATTAACTGTGTTTGAAACTGTGAAAGCCATTTTCATGTAAACTATTGCAAACCAAATTAAAAAAAAATGCCTTTTCTTAACCCTTTCGGTATTTTGATGCCATATGGCAACAGGAATATTCATAACGTCCATTTTCTCTCTCTGAGTATATTTTTTCGATTTTTTTTTCTGATTAACTTCTTGAAGTAACTGTTCAATCAGTAGAGGCAAACAAACTGGTTGATGGTTGATATCATTGTGCTTTTAGCTCTCGTGCAATGAAGGTCTGCGGTAGAGCTCGAATTTTTTCGTCGGAAGAATATTTTTATGATTTCATTTTTACATTGGTAACTGAAAAATACATTATCAATTTCGATTTTATTTTAATGAGAAATAGCAGGCATACAATAAAAAAAAATAAAATAGACATCTGAGTTTGGTTTTTTGGATTTGACACATTTTTCCTTTGTCTATGTTGCCAATCGGCATCAAATTTCTTTAGAGGTGCTTTTTGAGGCATCATTTCCGAGGATAAGATTGATGCCGCTCGGCATCATTTTTTATTTTACTTTAGATTTTCTTACCTTTTTACCTATACTTAATTCTTAAAATGTCAAAAAACTGAAATAATCTGAAATTCAAAATATTTTCGACAATTTCGAAGAGTCGGATATATCTGATCTCGAAGATGCAGAAGAGCCAGATATTCTTGATGCCCTACTAGACAACTTCAACGAAGTTTTTCTATTAGAAGATAATAATAATATTTTTCTTTTGAGATGGCTTGCTTGATGCAACAGCCCAAGGGCAAGAAAGCAATGTGAATCAACTCCATCGGTTTCCCTTCGATGTGAAGGATTTGAACATTGGCCGGAAGTACATCCATATACATCCATTATAATGAATAAAAATACATGTACTTGTACGCATAAAAACTCTTGAAAATCTTTAATTTTTATTTTAGTTTGAAGGAAACAAAATTTACCCAGCACCAATGAAGAATTTCATGAATTCTTTAATTTTTTTTATTTTTTTTAAATTTTTTTTCTATATATTTACACATATTACCCTGAATTATTCTTAATTTTGAATTCGAGTTCGAAGTAAATGACGAAAACCGAGTGTGAATGCAATACTTTATGATTTTTTAATTTTTTAAATTTTTTAGTTTTGTACTTGTATAAACATTAGTGTTTTTTAATATTTTCGAAGCTCCCTATTTTTTTATATTATATTTGAAATAAACAAATTTAATGATATTTTTTTTTTTTTCAATTTAGTTAATAAATGTTTTGTAAAAAATAAAAATACATAATATTGTTGCCCTTTGTTCTGCTGCCACTTGAGACAATTGATGCCATTTGGCAACGTTCCCAAAAACCACTTTTGAACAAATACTTAGCAAAAATAATGTTCCAATGTTTTTAGTCGGAGCCCTCCGTAACAACAAAACGAAAAAAAAATATTTTTTTAGCCTTAGAACAAAAAAGAAGTACCGAAAGGGTGATAAGTGCGTTGCACAATTATTTAAAATAAAACTGAGCTTGCTTTCAAGCAAGAAATGACTATCTTACTTTCGGAATGAATTTTCGTTAAAATCGTATGCACCTTTTTTAGATAAGTTCGATTTTCAAAACTACCGTTATTAGGTTTTTTAGCGAGAGCTTGGGTATGCAGCACTATAAACCCCACATACTAAAGCTCAAATATCAATTTTGCTTGAAATCGTTGGAGCCGTTTCGAAAATATCAAACCTCTTAAAAACCGTGATATGGGAAGGAAGGGCACTCATTCCGTATGACGATATCGTTTCGACGATTGAACATTTGCTTCGCGTAAATCAATAATCGTCGAAACGTTATCGCCCAGACGATACAATTTGAGCGATACCTAAGGAGGTACCGTTTTGCATGGATTTATATGTTTTGCAAACAGCCAATTTTATTTTTGTGAATTTCAAGAAGAATAATTGACTTTAGATAGTTTTCAAATGCTACCAAATACATAAATAACAACTTATCTACATTTTAGACTTATTTTGAATGAACCTCACCCAAAAGCAAGAAATATTGTGGAAAGGTGTATTGGTGTTAACAAAGGGGCAAAACTTGTATCATTAATTCCCTATAACATTAAATAAGATGTTGTCATAATCCTCATGTCGATGAGGAATTATAATTGAAAAAAGGAAAAGTAGTTTCGTCCCCCGAAAAACATAACCTAACTATAACATAACATTTGTGATAGGGATAGTAGATACAACAATCGAAGAATACGTAGTGGAAATAACCGGATGAGACAGTTGGCTTCAAAAATAACTGACGATATAAATAACTCACTTTTCTTGGTAGCCATTTGGCTTATAGCCCTTGAAGAAGCTAATATGCTGCTCATCCATCAAAGCAATTAAAATTGTCATTTACTTTGATGTAGCTGACATATCAATAGTACATTTTATCGATGTTATTTGCTATTATTAACAAACTAAGGAACAAAGATGAATTAATTCCATTTTGAAATTTTCAAATTGTTGCCAAAAAGTAATTTATGACATTTTAAACGACGCGACGCCTGGAACTTTCAATATAGTTCGTGAGGCTCTGAACGCTTTGTATGAAATAAGCGATAGACGAGGAGACAGTGATAGAGTTACGGAAAGCAAATTGATGACGAGATCTATGATTCCTATCGCGCAAACGATTATCGTTCTCAAGGTTAATAATGCGGCTAAGGCGCTAAAAAAAAGTGACTCCGAATGGTAAGCCCACAAACTCCAAATGTGAAGTTTGAAACAAATCCGTCCTGCCGGCTAGGCTATAGACCTCAGGAGCTTTGTGCGTCTTGACACCCTTCTGTGCAAGCAGCTTGTGATTTCTCATGTGTCTTTATGCTTCTTTATTGCTTTTCCTCTTTGTTTTAATAGAAATTCAATGATTTGTTACTTAATAGTGTTTTTTTCTTTAAGAAACAAGTCAGGCGTTTCATTCTGTTGATTATGATGGCATTCAACGAAAATTCGAGACCCACCCAAAATTGGCATATGTAACTTACGGTACCTACACATATGGTAGCAATTAAAGAGACAAGTAGTTTTGAAAGAAATGGCAGAGTAAGTATGTACGTAAGACATTCAAAAAAAAATTACGTGCTAAGTTTTAAAATGAAACCGGTTCTTTCATCAGCCAATTTATCCATAATTGCGAGTCTTAAACTATCTGAAGGAGCTTCTTAATTTACATTTCTATACGTGGGTTGAAAAAAAAAATCACTAATTTATTTCCAAATTTCTTTTGGTAAAGCAAAACTTTGTCTGAAGTTCATGTAGGTAGCTAGTTTCGATTCGATGCTAAAAAATTTGCCATAGACTGTTCTATGGATAAGCAAGACTCCCTCATATTCGTCGATTCGAGCTTGTTGGGTTCCGCAGAATCTGTATATATTATCCGTTTCTGCCAGCCGGAGTTTTAATGTTCCCTCAGGACAGGACTCCAACAATAATGTCTTTTGAGTTGATTGCTGCATAGTTTTAAAACTTACTTAGATTTTTCGTTGTAAATGTATGAAAGTATCCTTAATAAAGTTCTTTTCGTCACTCGTCAGCTTCCTAATTTCTCTCTATATCGCTACTTTTTTTCTCCACTTGGATCTGGTGGAGCGGGATCACTAGAAAGCATTATTGCCAGTTCGTGGGGAGTTCCCCTTTGAATGGGGGAAGTGAATCAAAAATTTTACGAAAGGCGAATCTTACCTTTTCTAGAACGAAATGTGGGTAGAATAAATATTATCTGCTCTGGCATCCGCGATGGCTTCGACTTTGAAACGAAGGTTCGGACTTCATATGTTGCCCCGAATGTTGAAGCTGGGATTCTAGCATGCTGAACCATAATCGTCCATTTGCTCGGTTTGGCTGAGCTGGAAGTATTTCGACTCTTTGAACTATTGATCTACAACTTATTACAGCTAAGTCAGCTGTTTGGATCAAAAATTCATTTCAATCGCTCTTCTGGCTAATAGTCCAGCACACGGTAATAAAAAAGCAGATTGGGTATAATGTGGGACATAAATTCGCTTCTCACAGCTTGCTATCATAATTCATAGCTTAAAAACTAAAACCACCCCCTGAAACAAGACACCTTTCGCAACAAATTCTAGAGACACATTTGGCTACACATTTCATTCCAGCTTCGCGCCTTTTGGTCCTGATCCTGATACTTCAACGCTCTTACTGACAAGTACTTAAACAGGAGTTTTCCACATTTACCTCAATTTAAATATTCCTCTTTGTCAATAAACCAAGTACTCATCAAGTCCCACTTGATCCTAGCGTGAATAATGTTTCCATCTGGAGCATCGAACAGAATGAGTTTGGTCCAATTGGTGGATGTATGCTCCCAACCAGCAACAGTCAAAAAATAAAAATAAAAATCAAACAAAACCCGCTCAAACACAAGAAAAGCGCAAACAGAAAAAAATCCATAACTCAACAACACAACACAAAAGCCTTTTGACCAGAAGCACAGCCCGTTCTCCACTGGACCGCTTCAAAGACCATAAAACACAAATTGCTGCCGAAAAATGGTAACAAAATCTGCTAAATGCTTAAAAACCCGGTACTAATCCAATTTTTCAAGCCCTCAACTCACCATGGCGGCACAAAAAAACACGCAGCCATACCATGCCATGCCACCCACTGGTTCGCACCAATGCCTCGCCTGCACTCGCCAACTATCTAAAAATCGACGATTCGGCAAAAAAATTCGACCGCGCGCATAGAAATCTCCTCCAGCCCAACCCCTCGCCGACACGCTCAATAGATCCTGCTAAGGAAAACAATAAAATAAAAAAACAAGAAACAAGAACAAACTACTAACGGTGCATAACACATGCCCGGCCTATTATACCCAATCCGCCGCACTCCGGTCCGAACGACATAGTTCACTCCTCTGGCGGATCATGAAAATTGAGTGCCGAGTGATTTTTTCGTCGCCACATTCCGGCCAAAAGGCATCACCATGCATATTTTTTCGGATAGGTAAACAAATAATAAAAGCCTCTCGACGGGGTCGGGCATCGGGGGGTGACCCACCAGTTCAACGCTCCACGGTAGCATAGCGAGAATAAAAACTGACGAAAAAGGCTTTCTCAACCGACACGTTTTATAAGTGAAATCATCGTGCAAGCCAAAGGGGCCAACAAAACAAACGTCCTTCGGCGAACAGCAGTGCAGCCCATACCCCGCGTCGACACTAGAAAAGAAGCATCACAGCGGTGCACAAAAAAAGCCACAAACAGCTCTAGAGCGAGGACTCTATTCCACGTTAGAGTGTGGGCATCTACCACTAGTGCGAGTTGCCGGTGCTTGGCGTACTACTAGTAGCGCTGCGGATGGATGGATGGATGGATGAATGGAAATGAAAAGAAAAAGGAAAATTTAGCGGGCGACTGTAGTTGGGGGTTCGTACCTAAGCATGCCTATGGCAAAACGATGAGGAAATGAATAAATTTCACCTCTCGACTTATGGGCGGATTGGCCAATTGAATTGCATGTGTGCAGCGAAACGATAGTATATCCTTTGAGTTACTCTATTTTGGGGAAACCACTCGGAATGCGGAACTACACTTCGGGGAATTGCTGCAGCATGCATTGCGTTTGATGCAGATACAAGGAGGGTCGTTCGGTGTCTAGCGCAGTTTGTTCAGCAGAAAGGCTGTGTCAACAGAGGGCGGCTTGGATATAGCTGGAGCCATTTTGTCTGAGGACAATTTTATACAAGTTTTGTTACCACGCGCATATTTAGCTCAAGCAAGCTATTGAAGATCAGGGCTCTCAAAAGTGGATTCTATCGTATAGCTCGGCATGCAGATTGTGCTGTTGGATGTTGAACGCAACTAGCATGAGTGGATGTTTGTCGGCATACCATTTCGAAAAGTTTCCCTATGATATTGAGAGAGAGAGGATCAGGTTTATGAAACCGAAACTCGATCTACCGCAGTCAAAATTTCGCTATCAGAGCTGAGAATTCACCTGAGTTAGACCGCCAAGAACGCCTTAAAGAAGAATTACGTCTTATGCCTTGATCGGTTTTAAAGATAGGCTTTACCAAACCAGTAAGTATGCAAAGATAACAACCAATCTTCCGTCAGTCATAGGCAAATTGATCGAGCGTTTGAAGAGGCAGTTGAACCTTTTTTAAGACGGTGCTCGACAGTAAAAACCTATTTTCTATTTGGAGAGGCTTCGTATACAATAAAATATGTTCAGGTCAATATCGGGCTACCGCAAGGCTAAATAACTCTACTGGGTACTATAAATCGCGAGGTTTGTGGAACTATATAAAAACAGTCAGTGATCGCTAGAGCTCAAGGTCTAACAAAAGACCACTTAGACAAAACCACAAGACTTTTTTCGGCTAGCAATGTGTCAGATTGTCAGAAACTTGTGTCCCTTAGTATATTCCTTTTTGTAGGGGCAGTGTGATCAGAGATATCAGCTCATACCAACCTTTGATCCCAGCCTGGTCCAGTGAAAGTGTTGCTTCGTATCAAATGCTCTTTTAAAAATTTTAAACCTCTTTCAAACAATTTTTATTTTTTTGCTTTCAATATTGGTGATAATTTATTCAGTAGAGACTTCTCTACTCCAAATATATGTATTTTTCTACTCAAAGGTGTCCAAAATATTAAGTAAATTTCCACTTCTATCATGCAGCATTTGAAGCTTCCTGATCGTTTTGAAATTATTAAAAACTTATACCAAAAGCTTCAGCTCAATGAGTGTTGCTTAGGGATTATTCACTCGAGGATTGGGTTATCGAAAATTGAAAAGATCGGTCACATCAATGTACAACAAAGCCGTGATGGAAATTTTAAGGAAATCTTGTTCTTAAAAACACCGCACAGAGAGAGAGCTTTCTGAATAAACTTACCTACTAAGTCGGTCCTACTGTTAAGAGTGAAACCAGACCTCAACCAACAAACCTCTTTAATAGTTCCGGTCCTTAGCTTACTGTCTCCAGATACGTTTACGCACTTGAAGTCGGTAGAGGCCTCCTTTTACCAGTGCGTGCGAACTAGCTTAAGACGAGATGTAAATCTACTGCGTTGTCCCTCCGGGTCAGACTCGAAGACTCTACGGGCCGAAGCGTTGTGTTCATTCGTTCTACTAGTCCTAGCCATCTTAAAAGACTGTATAATTCGACAGAAATGATGAATCTTTCTCTCAAAGCGGAGGAGGATAGTGATATATTTATCTGCTTAAGACAAAGTTCAAGCTTCAGCGCCATAAAGCAGGACTTCTGGTAGCTTCTTATACAGAACTTGCTTGAGATTGGACTCTACTAATTCATTGCCACTGACATTTGACTTCTGGTGGGAATATTTTACTAAATTTATGTTTTGAGGACAATACCATTGGAAGTGTATCAGTTAGTAACACCAGGCCTTCAGAGACATCGAAACCTTATGTGGGTTTCAAACATCAAATTCAACAACCTACTACTCCTACTTGAAACTGCAGTTTAATAGTGAAGGTGTTGCCCTTGTAAGAAAATCATTTATTATTCTTACGCTGAATACTGGATTCTTGAAAACTTCAAAACGAGTTCTTGCTTTCAAAAATAACAGTTTTTTTTTTCAAAAATCTCAGAACTCTTCGTTTAAAAAGCTTTTTTTTTTCTGAGTGGACCTAGTGCTAGACAGCCGAACCGAAAATGACTGCGAATTTAGCCAAAAGCAATTCTAATAATCGGATACTGGAAAGCCTTAGGTTTCAAAACAGCTAACCGCTTTAGTTTCGTTTTGCAAATGGATAATGAATTGGGGACACCTGAGTGCGGGAGCAAAGGATGTGTATCCAATCCAGATTCTGCCCCTTGGGGCTTGGGACTTCAGATATACAGATTAAAGTGCGGGCGTTTTGGAATACACTTTGTGAAGTCCGAAGGACTCGGTGGTTCTATTAATTTCAACTTGTTAATTCTCTTTTTTAAAACACCGTGGACTCTCTCTCTAGATGTTTGTAGTCTCGGATCGTTTTACAACATTTCTTATCATGCTTAAACAGTTGCACGCTTTTTAATGTTATGAGATGACAGTGCCCGGTTAATGAACCATTTATCTGGTGTAGGAATATTATTGGGATAAGCTAAGGTCCTTTCCAATTTAGAATACTCTCAGCAATTGTAACAAATTTGCAGAGCTTTAACGTTCGGTGTATATATTTATGAACTGACTCGATGAAAATACATGACAGTCGTTCATAGCAGATTGCTTCGTCGATTGTGTAATTGCGAAGGGTTTAACCCCAGCAGTGATTTTCTCCAATTGACAGGCTCATTTCAAGTTGCATGAACTCCAAGATGCCCATTAATAAAAGTCAACGAATGCACCAGAAGTGTCCAGCCCTAGGCGCGATTTAAATTCCCATCAATATACAACATCCATCACGTGCAGCTCCACAAAGCTCCAAAGCGTGCGGATACGTTCGGTATACATGTGCCCATGGCTTAGCCGTTTTATTTTCTTGTCAATATTGTAGCCGCAATGTAAGCATGCAATCGCGAACACACAAAAAAGAAATTTCCACGCTCTGTGGGAATGTTGCGGAAAATTCTCCTTTGCACCTGAAAATCACCACACCACACAGCGAGACCGAGCGAAGACAAAAAAAAGCGTCCTTCTCGTGTTTTTGCTTGCGCTTCGCCTCATGAGGGTCTGGCTGCTGGCCGCCTGGTGGGATGATGAGAGACAAGGCTCGCACAAAACAAACAGCCATCGCAATGCAGCGCAGGAAAAATCAGTGGGCAACCAGGAAAGTGAATAATCGAGAAAGTGGACGAACCACCCCCGCAGTCGTCACACTTTGGCTTGTTGGAGGGATTAATGCACTGTGTGGTGTATGTGTGTTCTTTTTTTACTTTTCGGGGATGAGTTCTCTGCTCAAAGGATTTTTTCCCAACGTGATCCTTGTAGAATTTTGCCACGTACCCGATTGTGTGGAAAGTGTGCCAATGCCATCATCATCACCGGCCTCCTCTGGGCGCCCAGCAAAAAGATGCAGAAGAGTGTTGGCCGGCCGGCACTGTGCGCTGATTTGGTATGCGACTGGGTGTAGTGTGGTTAGGTCATCTTTGGTAACACAGCACACAAATGGTTTATCGGGGCGGCATGTGCAAGCGACGCTACCGAAAATCGCTCAGGATTTTTCCTTTTTTGTCCATGTAAACTTCGGGACAATGCGGGCGCGATTTTTTCTTGTACGATTTTTGTCCCACTTCGAGAGGGAACGCCAAAGACTGATGAGGTGTTAGTGTATCAGAATGGGAATTTTTTTCCCGAATTCACTGGCCGCGGGGGTGAGTTGGCCGTGTATTTTTTTTTTTTTTTTTGTTTTGTTTTTGTCGATGCTGAGATTCCGTCATGGATTTGATTAAGCGATAGGACGATGTGCTTTCTGCTGTGGCAACAAGTGTTTGCAATTGATATGTCATTTAGGGTTTTTGTTCGGCAAGGGAAATTCGAGGGTAGTGGTGTGGGTGGGAGTTGGAAAGTCGGTTTTCGTTGAAGAGGTTTTTGTTTTGTTTTGAATGGTGGGGCGCCAGCATATGTGTACACACAGTTTGGACTCTTAATAGGGCGATCTGTTGACACTGCTGAGGAAACGTATATTTTTGGGGAGGTTTTTCTTTTTATTTTTCGGACATTTAATCGCATCTGGATTGGATTTTATTCAACATTTTGAGGGAAAAGAGGGGTGCTATTTGGCTCGGATATGTTTTATATCCACACATCAAAAAACAGATTTATTTTCATAAGTGTTTTCTTTTTAACCTTGTGGTAGGTGCCTAGAACTAGAGCTGGCGTCAACAGCCAAGGTGATTTTCGCAAGAACTTAGTAGCCATTTTCACCAGCTGATCTTTGAGAGCATCTCAATAAGCTGGTATAGTTCTTCTCTGAGGGCTTATTGAATAACATAAACCCGGGGATGGAGACGCTTTTAATTTGGAGTAATAGCTGAACCTTTTTTTTGTGTTTAAATGGTTTTTGGTTACAACTAGTGATTTTTGGTGGGAAAGTTCATCAAGTACTAAGGCGGCGCTCTTAAGGTTCCGTCAGGAAATATTATAAACAACTTAGAAACGGCCTTAGTATTTAAAAAAAAAAAGAAATAAGCACTTCAGACTGTTCGAAATATGAACAGACTCAGTATTGACATGTAAACTGTTTGGGGCTCCAATAACATTGAGTCTACAGTTGGCTGACGACTCTTACAACCGTGACGTTCAGAAATGATTTCGAAACGTGGAAATATTAAATCAATTTAAGCAAGCACTTGGAAGAGATTCGTTTCCTTCAACATCGAATATTGAGGAAAGAAGTCCATCCAAGCATTGCTATATTAAATGCAATTACCAGAACAAATCCAAGATGAAATGAGACACGAGTTGTCAAAATAGGTTGTCCACTGAAAGTACCGAATGGTTGTGAGGAAGCATAGGGATAATTTTTTAATAATTTTTAATAATTGTTTTGACTGATTACCGAAGTGTCAAAGGACATGTGCTCAAAACTGTATTCAACTTATACTCGTAAAGTGTTATCAGTAATTTGTTTATTGAACTATAACGAACCAGGAGTTTTGGGTGATCTGGTCACCTAATGCTCAGCACATCAATTTCTGGATCAACGCATTCAAGTATAACTTTCGACATACTCCCAATTTCATGCAACCAATGTGACTGTTTCAGTTTGGGGGTGGTTGCACAACGCGTTGCTCAAAAAGTGAACTGGTAGGGCACAGCACAAGCTCGTGTTGCTCGTTGAACATGGTTGTGCATTGTGTTGGACACTTTTTTTAAAATAACGTGCTGAACATTATGTCTTCAAGTTCTGGCAATCTTTGTTAACTTGAGTTGTGCTGGGTGCGACACGAAAATTGTGTCTCAACTTAGAGTTGTGTCATTCAACTAAGAGTTGTATATTTTCCCCGACAAATCTCTGGATATCCATGAAATATCAAATATCAGGTATGTTGACCAACACACACCTTCATTCACACATCTAAATATTTATTTTGACATGCTCAACATGAACAACATGAGCTTGTGCACTAGTGTAAGAGAAGAGCTTATACAAAATTATTTGGGGAACTAACCAACTGAATAAACTGTTGGACAATATTGATTGATGAGTTGGGCAATAAGTGAACGACGGGCATTAGCTTTTCGTGGTAGACTTATTATGTTGCTGATTCTTTAAATCCGGGTTTGTTCGTGTAATTTTGACCACGTTTGCTCGCAAATTTAGTCTATACTAACTGGAATCCAAATCCACCTATCTTCTACTTGGATTGAAGTACTAGCTGGCTCAACACTAACTTTGGTAAATTATATTACTTGCCAAAATTACACCAAAAATTCATATGTGGAAATTCTTTGTATTATCTCTCAGCTGATCAGAATTCTCGTCGTCAGTTCTAATACATAGTTGTTACATTTTTAGCCGAACAAAACAATTAAAAAATTTATACGCATCAGGGATGGAAATTGCTATTTTCGATTTGTACTGAGAACTGTTATAAGATTGTACTGAAATGGAGCCAATTGTATTGAAAACAATTTTTCGTATAAAAAAGTGAATTGAAAATATTTTAATTTCAAAACCATAAACAAAAATAAATTAAAAAAACCTGAACATAAATAAACATTAATTCTTAACAAAACTGTACAAGTACATACCATTTGAAAGATATATGGGGGATATAGATAAATTGTATCGAATTAAGGCAAGTTGTACTTTTGTACTCGAGCAAACATCTGTTGCCACGAGCATAAACAGCTAAAGTCGAGTTAAGACGAAATGAGTTTTTGATACAATTATATTCAGCATGCCCAAATCTTCAAGATTCGTTTTTTCCAGCTTTTTATCTTCAAAATTGGAATTTTAATGCCGACGACTTTTAATAGATAGTCTAGAACCATTTGTCATTTTAAGCTTTTTAGCAAAACGTTAATATGCTCTCCTGAAAAATTATCAAATTCGACTTTAGCGGTTTTTCCTTGTTGCAACATATGTATCGAATATAGTGTGAGCGCTATTCCTACATTTCAGATAATGTTTCCGTAGCAGTAACAGTGTTTGTAATGTTTCAAAGTGCGTACTGTTTCCAGTGCAGGATGGAACATTGACCAACGTGGGAAAAGGTTTAAGCTCAAAAAATGACTAATTCGGGAAACACACATTATGGTATTTTGGCTATGATTGCAGCCGAATTTTAGTGAGCTGTCAAATTGGTTTGCATGTGTTTGTAAGATAGTACGCAAGAAATAGAAAATGTGAAATAGAAATACTGATATCAATATAAAACGTAAACACATAACCTTCCCTCTTTAATAGGGAGGCTAAAGTACCTAAACCAAGCATGTCATAATCAATGGCTACCACAGGCCAACAGAATCTAAATTTGTATGGGCCGCATCCCAATTTTTCGCTTAGGCTTACAGCCACTTGGTTTTGAGAAAGGCACACCAAACCGACTTACTTTACTAAAAATATGAAATACATGATAAAAATGCCTATTACGCACAAAAAAAGGAGAATGCAGATAATATTATGCGAATTTAATAATTGCATACAGTGTTGCCGAAAGTACTCCCATAGGAGTTTTGTACTACTTTCAACACCTCCTTACTCCCGTACTCCTGCTTCCACATTCGTACACCTATTTTCTTAAATATTTTACACTTGCAGCAAGGTGTAATTTCAACCTTAATTCGCTTCAAATTTAATGGAAATTTGGCTTTTGTTTTTTGTTGGCTTATGCAGCGCTACCGAAAGTACTAAAATAGTAGTATTGTACTTCGGTACTCTCCATCGACAAATTGTACTCAATTTTTTTAATATTTCGAAATGATCTATTTTTACGTTGCCTTGACATTTCTCTACCTAATAAATTACAAAACAAATTTTACTTTCTGGATGCTTCATTAAAATTGTTTTCGTGTTCGATTTTTTTACATTCGCGTCGAATAAACTCTTGCGGATCCTGGAAATCGTTTTCACTGACAAACACTTATTTTGATAAAGTTAGTGACTGAGTAATCAACAACAGATTAGAGAGACTCTGCCAAAGTAACATGGCGGCCATAGGCTTCCAACATCGGAACCGTTCCAATTGAAAAACGCTTAGCTAGAAATAAATTTCTAAGTTTTCGTTCTGTACTCCCCGGTACTCCCCAAAAAGTTATATTAAACTCCCTAACGAAATTATGAAACGGCATCACTGATTGCATATCAAGTGCAAAATATTCAAACGGAAATCAGTTTTAAGACAAAAATCAATTCGTTGTAGTGGCAAAAACTCACGCGCTCAAGAAATATTGTGAATTTATAACATTCAATTTTATTTCCAAGCTCCTTTCATTTTCAAATCGTATGATCGTGGCGGCCAATTAACATCGCCACGACGTGAGATAACACGGCAATTGAATTTCTCCCGCAAAAGAGCCATTGTTTCGTTAGCTGCGTGGCAAGTGGCACCTGTCGGGTCGAGAGTTAAGCAACGACTGAATAAGTATTCAAGATGGTATGATCAGTTACTAATACATTGTAAATAAGTAATACATTATATGTATGAACTGGGGCTGTCAACCTATGTGACAACACCGTCTTGTTGAAACCACATATAGTCCACATCCATATCCACCAATTCGGGCCATAAAAAGTTCGTTATCATCTCAAGATAGTGAACACCATTCACAGTAACTGGCTGACCGGCCTCATTTTGGAAAAAATCCGCCCCGATGATGCCGCCAGCCCATAAACCGCACCAAACAGTCACTCTTTGTGGGTGCATTGGTTTTTCGACAATCACTCTTGGATTATCATTCGCCCAAATGCGGCAATTCTGCTTATTGACGAATCCACTGAGGTGAAAGTGTGCCGATTAAATTGACCGAAAAAATCACAAAGTGCACGATAATATGCATTTTTATTTGAACGCCCATTTTCATAATAAGCCTGAATAACTTTAACGCGTTGCTCGATTGTGTATCTTTCCATAGTTCAAATTGAGTTAGTCTGAAATTGAGAAATGTCAAATGAAATGCAGAAAACAACTTGACGTTTAGGTGTGGTTCATATTCAACATCGGCCCTTAAAATTTAGCCATACCCTTTATAAAGTTTGTTGTCCAAAAGGGAATATTTTCTAGCCAAAGAAAATTGGCGTAATAAATCTTTGTAGAAGGCTTAAGATATTTCTAGCATTATTTCAATTACATATTCATGTAACATGGTATTTATTAAAATATATTGATAGCATTTGATATTATGTGAATGATAAAAGTTGGAATATTATATAGTTCCACTTTTTTACAATCAAATGTAATTATTTCGTACATCATTAATTGTTTCCAATTTAATCTGCTGCAGTTTTATGTAGCAAAATCGGAAAGGATTCTCATTTTTGTCCTACTAAAATATTGAAATGTCGGAAATCAGCGCAGCGCACAAAGTAAAAGTATAATTAAAAGTTTATTCGATGTTGCACTACAACGGCAAACAATTTTCAATACACTGCTTCAAATGGAAATTAACACTTGTGTATATACTTATTATAAGATAATGAAGTCCCTAAGTTACACATTTCGATTCTTTTTAAATAAATTCATTGTTCATCATTTTCACGATGTTTTTTTTTTTATGTGAGTATAAATGCTGGACCTACTTCCCCTTTGCACACCTTCAGCAGACATTAGTTTGAAGCATGTATGAAAATTGTTTGGTCGTTTTCGGTGGTAGGTAGGTAAATGGGTGCTCTTGTGAAAATTTGCCACAGCTTCACTTAGACCATCAGTTGGGTCCTTTGTGTCCAGTTACGGGAACCATCCAGTGTGACCTGTTAGAAGACAAGAAATAAGCCGCTTTTCACATAGATTAGTAAGAACCTCATGGGCTCCTAAGCTCCGTTGTATCATGACCCTCTAGTTCATCCTACGAGTAGCCAATGATATGAAGTCTGTTTATCTCCTAGAACCACCCAGATTTGAGTATGAATCTCAGGAGTACTTTAAGATCAACATTCTTCAAGTCATCTAGGTCGTCGAAGAAGTAACTGTTGAGAATCTTCTGTCTGCTATTTTTAAGGTCTGGGCATTCGCAGAGTAGATGGCGAACAGATTCTATTTCTTCAACGTCCCTACAACTTCTGCAGAAGTCATTATGCAGTATCCCCAGCCGTTCCGCATGTACGCCTATCGCACAGTGTCCAGTAATGACCCCCGTGAGTATGCGAATCTCTTTGCGGCTTAGTCCGATCATGTATTTAGATCTCTTTTTGCTCACCTCTGGCCATAGTTCTTTTGTGTGCCTGCATGTGATGAGATTGGTCCATCGTAGGTTGGTTCTAGTCCAGGATTCAATGTCAATCTTCCTTGCGAGTGTGCTTAGCGGAGTTTTTACTGATTTTAGGGCTATAGTGGCATGCATTTTCGACCCGTTTCTTGCCACCTCATCCGCCTGTTCATTACCTGGAATATCCATTTGACCCGGTACCCAGCATAAGGTCACCGCGTTGGTCTGTGATATTTTGTCCAGATATTTCTTGCAGCGATTTACTGCCCTTGACTTCACCACGACTGACTCCATGGCTTTTATGGCCGCTTGGCTGTCAGAGTAAATGGTGACTTGCTTACCGACGATGTGCCGTCCCTCAAGGTCCTTCGCCGCTTGGGTAATAGCAGCTACCTCTGCTTGAAATACACTGCAATCATCGCTGATTCTGAATGATTTCCGAAGGTCCAATGCTTCGCTGAAGATGCCCGCGCCTGTACCGATATCCATCTTTGAACCGTCGGTATATATGGCCAGCTCCTCTTCTTCTGTAACTTCATTGTTCTCCCATTCGCTTCTTCTAGGAATTCTAGTAGTGAATCTCCTTTCAAAAACGAGGGTGGAGGGTATGTAGTCTGTAGTCACCGTCTCTTTCGCCGCGTCCCATTGGCTTTCAATGGAGGCGTGCCCATATGGTTTCGATGACCACAGTCCAGATTCTCTCAACCTGATTGCGGTTTTGACCGTCTTGCTGCTGCAGTAGATGTCCAGAGGGGTGAGGTTTAGCATCACCTCCATAGCTGCGGTGGTAGTGGTCCTTAGGGAACCCGTAATCCCGATGCATGCTGCCCTTTGCACTTTAGTTAGGTTTGAAAGATGGTATTTCTTCTCAATAGCCTTCCACCACACTGTTGTACCATATGTAAGGATGGTCCGCACCACAGTTATGTATAGCCAGTGCACCACGGGCATATAGTGCCACATATGCTCTTTTGATGCGATCCTCTATGTTTTCCTTCCAGCTTAGTTTGGAATCCAGGATAACGCCCAGATATCTTGCTGTCTTTGAGATTTCCAGATCCACCCCGCCCATCCTTGGGGGATTGAAGGCAGGGATCGTCCTTCTTCTCGTAAACAGTAGAATTTCCGTCTTCGGTGGTCACAATTAAGACTGTGGTAACATTAAACAGCAACCTCGCATTTTTTGTGTGCTGTTACAATAAAGGACATTTTTATCTTTGAGACACGTACGTCGTACTGGTAACAAAAATGTCAAATAGTTACCATCTTATTGGAATGGAGCTTATCGACACAAAACTAAGTCAAATATACCGTGTTGTGACCATAATTTAAAATTTGAATAGTAGTCACAAATTCCAACTTGGGATGTATTTCATGTTGAAATAATCGCTAACACTAAAAAAGTAAAAAAAAAAAACTTGGCTTTCAAATGTTTTGCACTTTAGGGGTCAGATTCTTTAAGACGAAACGTTAAAACGTTTTCGTGTGCACGAACAAATTAGCTTGTGTAACATGGAGGGCATATCATTCGTTCGCACGAAAACGCTTGTTCGTTCCGCCTTACAGAATCTGACCGCTAAAGTGCGAAACATTTGCAAAGCCAAGTAAACAATTGAAAATGAATGTAAACCTTCAAAAGCATCGAGTATTAAAGGTCAATCCCGCCTTTGAAGGGTTTCGCCACTCCTCAATCCTTCTATTTTGAATACCTAATTTGGTTGAATAAATCTACCAATTGACTTTTCGGAACTGCGACCTGTCGTCCTTATTGAAAGTCATTATTGAATAAAATAATGTAGACACGTAGTGCGCCTACCTACTCAATTTGCAAAATTGAAATCACATCGCTGCTGAATATATTTTCGAGAAGTATCCGAGTGTCTAGCAACAAAAAAAAAAAAAAAAAAAAAACGAGTGTTAACACTTAAAACAACATAAACAAAGCAAAAACCCTTCAGTCTCCATCGCGCTTCCTGGTTTCCTCGCAAAATGTCACACGAATATGACGAATCTGCTCCAAAGTGGATGCGAGCCGATGCCCCTCAAACACACCGCACAAATTCGATCTAAAAAAAGCAACTGGACACTACCAACAGGAATTCCATTAAATCGGGAACTAAAATCACTTTATGCCGAAATTAAGTTTGAGCCACCCCACCATATTCAGTCAGAGCGGAGTTTTGCCCCCGAGCGTTGCGGCGCATCGGTTCTCGCTTCTCGGCGTCTAGTACGCGATTCGTTGATGCATCTGCATTTGCGGCCAATTTACCTTCCGATCTATAACAGTCTGTCTCCGGAAGTGTCCCTGAGAATGGGCATGGTATCCTTTGCAAACATTTTTTTATTTTGTTATGCTTAGCTCAGGTGCATGCGAGTATATCGAGTCCTCATACCCGCGGTCAGGCTTTTTATCTCACGTAATGTATTCTGATGTGACAGGAACGCATAGCGCACCACCACCCACCCACACTTTGCCAATGACGAATGAGTTCCAATGAGCGCAAACATTTAGTAAAAAATGATAAAACATTTTTTCCCCATTGCTTTTCTTGTTTTTTGGGCTTCTTTTTGAAAGCCGACGACGCATACACGCAGCCGGTAGAAAAAAATATAATGGCAGCTTTTTCTAGGCGGGCATTACGGTGAAGTATACCTACCACCGCGCACCACCCCAGCATACGTCTGCGGATGCAATAATAATTATTGTTGGATGTACCGATTATGCTCGTCATAGCATTTCACCTAGCGCACCACAGCGAATGCTTGTACAAGTACACTGCAATGAATGATTATATCGGCTCAGCGGGGAGGGGGATGGTGGCGCGATACTACATGCTACACCTTCAACGCACTTGTATCTATGGATTGGGTCCTCGTCTATATAGCATTGAGTATCGGGACAAAGAGAGCTTCTCGCAGTTTTTTATATATTTTTATTTTTGGCAACTGGCAATGGCCGAAAAGCGGCAAAATCAATTTGACGTGTGTGTATATGCCGGATGCACTTCCTCTATGGTTGGAGGGTGGTGGATGTTTTTCACATATTTTTTTTTTCCAAAATAAGAAACAAAAAGGAAAAGTATGGTTTTTATGTATTTTTCGTCTTTTTTTTAGGGCAAAAATGACAGGCCAGCACAAAAATATAATTTACACAAAATTAGCGGAGGACGCGCCTGGTCATGTGTGCACACATTGAAGAGCGTCGGTGTAGTCCATTTCGATTATGTTTGGATGCACATTGTCGAGGTTTTGATATTCAACCGGACATCATTCGGAGGCAAATATTCGCTGATTAAGTTGAGTTTACGGTGGAAGAGTGCTAGGCTGTTTTTTTTTTTTCATCAAAGAGGTGGTCAAGTGGGTGGTGGCGCCGAGATACACACGGTTGTATTAGGTGCGAGGAAGAGATTAACAAAAATTCAATAAATCGAGGATGCGAATGTGTGCAGAGAAGGCAAAATCCTTTTATTAGGTTTAAGAGAGGAATTAATTTTGAAAAAGGCTTTAAAATGCAGATAAAAAATAACAGTCAGTAAAGATTACAAAAGCTTTGTTTGTATAGCTTAATTTTTGTACCTAAAATATTGCAACAAGGTTTTTTTTTTTTTTAACCAGGCACATAAAAGTGGTTCCGTAGTAGACAATGATTAAATATGTATATAGAGGTGGCCGTAGGAAATAGACAGTTAGAGCACACCCATGACGCGCAGTGTCCACCGTTACACGCTGTTACATGTTTCGACATTTATATGAGCTGGGAATGTTCTTGACAACACAGAGAACAGGGTATAACCACAACCTATACCATGCTCGTATACTACATACAAAGTTTACCTTAAGTCTGGTCTACTATTTTCTTCTGGGCCATTCAAAATATCGACGTAAGGGGAGCAATAAACGAATGGAAACAACCCGACCACCCGTCTGATTGCATGACATCGAATTAAACATAATGTGTCTCAGAAAATTCTAATTCGTATACATTACATTTACATTTTAAATTCATTTTTATTGTTCTCATTCATTAAACTTAAATACTAGACAAAAACGATTAAATCTAATTTAAAGCTAACATTTGTCTTAATTCTAGCTTACTGGCTCTTAGCGAGCTCTCTAAACTTAACTATATCCTTAAAATTATTGCCTTTCGGCCTTAGATCTATCTATATTTAAATGGTTTGTTTTTTACTCTTCAAGAAACTTCCAAAACTTGAATACTCTATTTTTATTATTTTATTTAAAACTACTTAAGACTACCTAAGCTACTTAACCTAAATTACCTATAATCAGGGAGGTGAGCAATCAAATCGATTGGTCACCATCCTGATCGCGTCCATGGGCGCCTGATAGCCGCCCACAAGGGTTCATCAGTGTCACCGAGACTCGAGCGAGGCTATAAGCGTCGTTCGAGTCTCGGCAGCACTATCATGTTGGCTAGCCCGGCACCTCCCAAAGACCCCCTACTCTAACCTAAACCTACAAACTTAATATCTAGCTTAAAACTAAGGAGGATGCTACATAAGTAGCGCACCGGCCCGGGAGAGCGTATCCACCCTCACCTGTTCATCAAGCCACCAAAATTCGGTGAACTGCTTGACCGTATCGACCCTGTCCCGTTCCGCAATTGCGGTGCTAAAACGGAGGAGCTCTTGAGCATTGGCGGCGGACCCGTCGTGGATGAGCCGCTTATCCCTCGCGCCGCGGTGGCTGTGGTACAATACCGGCACACCATCTTTTGTCTGGACTAACCCTTTCATATCTACATGAAGAAATGCCTCAGGCGGGATAAAGCCAGACCGAAGCGTACTCTCGTGGTACATTAAGTTGGGGTAGTAAGCCCCTGAGATCAGGTTATTATCGCTGGCCATCGCCCTTGCGACGTGCCTCCGAATCACCTTAATAAGGAAATTATCAATCCTATTCAGACGAGCCCCATTGTATAGGGTCCTGTTGGGATAGTATTTTATGTACTGAGATTCAGGAGTTCTAAACAACCCTAGACAGGCCCTGAGACATTGTCTCTCAAACACCCGAATCTTTTCCATATAGGACGGCGCTATATTGAACCACATAGGACAGCCATAAGCGATGATAGGCCTTATAAGGGCCACGTAGCAAATGACCTTCACCCTGGAATCAAGTTGACTGCTGAAAAAAAGTCTCCTTGTCAGAGCGTAGGCCCTCCTAGCCCCAGCAAGACAAGCATCTATATGTTTGTCAAAATATAGATACTGGTCGAGCCAGATGCCAAGATACCGGACCACGTTTTTCACCGCCAATGGTCGCCCCTGCTGTCCAATAATTGTTAATTTTCTCCAGTTTTTTCTGGTATCCCCAGAGGCCCCAGCCAATGTTGTTCTGAACAGTATTGTTTCCGATTTTTGGAAATTGATTTTCAACTTCCAATCATCGCAATACCTTTTAATTTGCTCGAAGTCACGTTGCAGAAGGATGTTAATGACCTCGATTTTTGGTCCTGACCTGTACGCCACTAAATCGTCCGCGTACGCTATAGCATGTCTGAGGGAACCCACCAGATCACTTGTGTAAATATTAAACAGGACCGGAGAATTCACTGCTCCCTGTTGTAAGCCGTTTTTAATTTCGAAAACCTTGCTCGAAGTCACGTTGCCAGCTTTGACAACGAACTTCTTTCCCATAAGCATGTCATAAATTATATATAGCAAAGGTTTTTGAATGCCCAATCTGGTCAGCTTATAGAAGAGCCCCTCCAACCATACGGTATCGAAGGCCTTCTCAAAGTCGACCAGGCAGGCACCCGTGCATTGTTTCTTACTCTTATTCCACTGAATGTCGGAAACCAGTTTCGACGCGGCATGAATTGTGTCATGCCCCGCTCTGAAGCCAAACTGGTTGTCCGGAATGATCTTATTTTCCTCAACCCATTTCAAAAGAGCTCTATTGACGACTTTCTCGAATACCTTGCTAACATTCGGAAGCAAACTAATTGACCGGAGATTAGCAGGGTTCGTCCTATCTTTATCCTTTTTCGGGATAGGGTGTACCACCGCTATTTTCCACTGCTCCGGATAATATGCATTATTCAGCGCATTGTTAAATAGCGTGGCGAAGATATCTATCGCCTCTAGCGGCAGGTGTCTTAATACGACGTTTGGGACACCGTCAACTCCCGCCGACTTTTTGTTTTTAAGTGATTCAAAGATGCACCGAAGTTCATCTCTACTCACGAACAGATGAGTATTTGCATCGGCGATTGTGCCATTTGCACGGTTGTCGTCATTGAACCCGGTGAAACCGTTGTTCTCGGATCGCCAATCTTGAATTTCGGTCCGCAGATAAAAATGGTTAAGAAAGGCCCTCTCCTCGAGGTCGCGGTTACGGCGAACAGGGTTGTTCACCGTATACACAGTCTCAAAGAAAGCTCCCATCAAATTCACCCTCTCCTGCGGGTCTTCGACCACGAAAAAACCGTCGTTCGATTCAGCACTTTCCGGACTTATGCCAGCAGTCAGTAGTGTCTGTCTGTTCTCGTTCGTCCGAGGTATTCGAACACATGAAATGTCGTTATGATCCTTCCGCCTGAACAGTTTATTTATTTGCGGGAACATTTTCGGACTACTGGATTTATTTTATAGCCCGAATTTTATTGCCCCAATACAAACTTACAGATTTTCTGTAATTTTCGGAGATCAACTGTTTCAAGTTTTTGATCATCGAATTCAGTGTTCTTAACTCGGGCTCGTTCCTGTCAGTGAACTGTCTGTGTAGCCGTTTAAGCCTCGTGAGCAGTCTACTCTTATGTCTGTACAGAGCATCGATTGTCGGGTTTCGATACTTTTCAGTTTGTTCTTCGTCTACATTCTGAATGTGTTGTCTTTGCATTGAGCTAAGGACGATATGCTACACCGTGTCAATCCTCTTGTTATTCTGGGCATTCCATGAGAATTGTTCCAGTAGCTTGAATCTGATCCGTGTTCAAATGCACATACAAAGAGACATACTTTACAATTGTTTTACTACATGTACAGATAGACAGCTCTTAGCCAACAAGTATGTCTATGGTTGATGAGCGTTGTTTTCGCCACAAGTAGAGGGCTTGCAGGGGGTCAGCATGCATCCGACATAATTCTTAAAAACAGAACGTTTAGTTCTTAAAATTACCTGTACTATTTGAAAAATATGAAAAACTATATTCTGATCTTATGTCTCAAAACTATTATGCCCCACATGATCAGTTTCCTTGAGTCTACAGTGTCCCGTTAGGATACGGAGGTTATTTTGCTCATGCCGATGCAAGCTTGGAATCTTTTCCGGTCGTATTGCCCCAGAAGTATCTTGGCCTGTCTCATGCCCTGAGTTCTCTGTTTTCTTTCTCTAGTTTCCTAAATTCTTCTGTGAAGGTGTGATCCCCTATTCCGCAGAATGCTTCAGGACCTATGAAAGTTTCTGATGCTCCCTTTCTTGCTAGGGAGTCGGCCTCTTTATTCCCCTCTATTCTTAGGCAGCGCGCGATGAACATTTCGAACCGAGCGTATCATATCTTTTCGTAATTTATATAAAACGCCAAGTACCCAGCAGAGGGTTATTTTGTTTCTCGTACCAAGTTCATTAAGTTTTTGTAGGCATTCCCATACAAGTTTAGCGGCTTGACTGTCTGACATTATAGCTATACCCCAGTTGACTGTTTCTGTCGAGGTTGATTTGGACACACCTGTCTATGGCGTAGATTTCAGCCCGGAAGATGCTGGTACTTTTGCCCATTGGTTCGGAATATTTGGTTCCAGGCCCAAAAACTCCCGCCCCACTACCCTAATCAGCTCACGACCCATCTGTGTACCACTTTGTTGTATGATTGCTCAGTCTGTGAATTGTGGATTCATTGCTTCCAGTTCAAAGTTCTTGTGGAAATCAAATCTTTTGATGATGTCGTCTCTAGGAAAGGCCAAAAATGGTTGTTTTTGGAGTAGCACGTCAAACTGTCTCAGTGTGAGGCACTTTCCTCTTCCTATCCCTTCCTTGACCATTCTTAGGATCGTTTTACTTGCAAATTCCTCAACCACGAGGTGCAGCGGAATAAGTTCCAATAGCACCTCCATGGCTGCGGTTGGGAAAGTTCTCATGGCCCCTGTAATATTTACATAGGCATGGCAGTCTATGCACTTTATTGAGTGTCTTCCTTGTGGTGGATAGACTGGCTCTTTTTGCCCATGCAATCGCTCCATACGTGATCATTGGTCTCACAATAGCCATATACATCCATATTTGGATGGTTGGGTTACATCCCCAGGATTTGCCTGCTAGGCCCCGGCATATCATTAAAGCCCGCGTTGCTTTTCTGGTTATCTCTTCTGTGTGTTTCTTTCAGACGAGTTATCAGTCCAGGTTTAGTCCCAGATATTTAACTTCATTGACTGATGTCAGCGTTGTACCCAAAAACCTTATCGGCCTCAGTCGTTCAAGCTTTGTTTGCCTCGTGAATGGTACTATTGTAGTTTTTGCCGGATTTAGGATTAGCCCAGTCATTGCACACCAGTCCCGAGTTATTTCGAGTCCCATTTGTATGATGTCACATAGGGTTCCCTCAAATTTACCCCTGGCAACAATTACTATGTCATCAGCATATGCATGACAGTTGATGCCCTGGTTCGTCAGTTTCTCAAGTAACTCGTCCACTTCAAAGGATTCCACATTAGGGGGGATAGAACTCCTCCTTGCGGACAGCCTCTTGCTTTGTCAACCTTGATAATACCTTCTAATTGTGAGTCTCCGCTGATCTTGTGCTCAGGAGTTCAAACATAGTACCCAGGTTGCTAGGAACTAAAAATTTAAGTCCGTTCACTTCCAAAGATTCAATATGTATGATATAATTTATCAGAAAATATTAAATAAATTTTTTTTTAGTAACAGCTGTCCTTGATTTATTTTTGCTAGGTTGTAGCTTTTAAAGTTGTTTGCAACACTCGCTGTCAGCTGTCACCTGACAACATCGACAAAGTGGACGCGGAGATGGATTCTATTGGTTGCAGCCTTTAGTTCTGCGAAAGTATTCTAATATTCCTATCCAGTATTGAACACAGACAGATGAACGCGTAAATTGGTTCACTCTTCCTGAAGTTTGTCAGACCAATCCTCAAAATTCTCCAAATTTGTTAGGAGAGAGCGGGGCTAGAAGTAACATTTGCGACGAACTTTTTGATGCTGCTCCTACGATTTTGAAAATGAGTTAGCCTAACCTATTTTAAAACAAACAGCGAAATTCCCCAAAAAAAAGTCAAATAAGGTCTGCTCAGAAATTCTCAAAATATAGCCTTTTATTTTTAAAAAGAGGGGGTGGTGATTACCCCGATACGGAGTAAGTTGAAACAAGATTAAACAAACAATTGTTACATCTGCTTTTAAGACTTGTAAGAAAAACCTCATAAAAAGAATAAAAACACAATTTACAATTTATTTTTTGATAAACTAACTTTATAACTAATAAGAAACATTTAAAGACCAAGATTGAGCACAACCGTTTGGTTTAAGTCGTCAAAAAAAGCAAAGAAAATTTTTGTGGTTACGTATGGCTATAACTAGGGCCTTAAACACATTCGCTTGATTTTTTTTGGGAAGACATCAGATGTTAAAAATTAAAAACTTTAAAGAAATCATCGCAATGCGGTTGGAAACCTGTCAAATTTTAACTTCCTAATATCATTTAATTCATTAAATTCTACTTTTATTGGTAGGCATAGCCTTTTTTGCTACGGCCTGGTTGTCCGTCTCCGTCGCCGACTTCTGGCGACTCTTGTTCTTGTCATGACAGCTAAAAAAAACTTCTTTAATATTGGCTCATCCCCATTATATCTCATTCACTATCGTATAAACATATAAAAGCTGGTGTTAACTCTAAAATCGAGATCACCCAGTCCACCATCCAGCTGGCCTACCAATATTAAAAGCAACACCCTCCACCCAATCCAACCATTGATCGCAATTCGGTTCCTTCTAGCTGCTCATATTTGGGAAAATGCAAATGTTCCCTGCCGGAAAATGGTATAAATTCATTAGGAGGATATGCCGTACAAATCCTTGACACCATTTTGCAAGACCATAAAACAGCCATTCACCAAACAAGAGCAAACGAGAATGAATGTGCTTACTTCCATCCGTGTGAATCCTTTAAGCGCCCGCCGCCGCCGTTCCACGGAATACACAACACATTCCATCGCCGCATGTAGAGCAATAAAAATCAAAAATAAAGGATAACCTCCGTCAAAACCTAAAGAACTGGAGTTGCACCGCACGCACATATACTACTGCTGAGAAGTAATACCCACTTTCGCGCCATACAATATTCAACAGGCACATCCTTCGGTTGGAAAATACCGTAGTAGCGCACGGCACTGTGAGGGCGAACTTGCCGGAGCCATGTGCGTTATGTGTTATGTAATGGACTCACTCGATCTATAATATCCTGACACATACGTTCGCACCACATAGGCACGCAGTAGAGCACGAACACAATCCGCAAACCAAAAAGCGTAAGGAATCATCCAGGATAGAGTACAAAGAAATCCCAGCTTGTAAGCCAATTTGCACTTATCCTTATCTGATTCCATGTCATTTGTATAATATCCTCGGCAGCTAAGAGCAAGCGAGCATAATACACAACAAAACAGAGATCTTCTATTTCCAGGGGCACACGAGAGAAACGACATTTCCATTTCGTCTGGGGCTCTCCATTCCCCCTTTTCGCACATATAGTCAGTGTGTGTGTGCGTGTATAGTAGTTTCATCCTGAAGGCTTCGTTGCTAAGCCCATTTATGGTTATTGCCCGCCGTGCAATGGCAAAGAGTACATCCTTTCGCTTCCTTCGTTGACTTGGAATGGCTCGTGATGTCTTGTTTCAAATATTTAAGGATATCGGATAGATTTAGTGGAACATCATGCCTACTCTTGTTTACAAATTCCATTTTCCTTCAGCTTGACTGAGTTCTTCGCTGGAACAGATTGGAAAGGGTGGCGCACAGAAGGTCGCTGTGTCAGTTGCGAAAAGTTCAGACTCGTGCACATAGATTCAATTATTAACGAGATGTGATGTTCGGGAAACAGCACAACAAGGGTAGGGCTCTTCACGTAAGGATATGGCCGGGAACGACCACAGAGAGTTGGCATTTATTTTTCCCTAGTTTTGCGTTACTATAAATGGCAAATGGCCCACTCAATTCACTCAATGGGCATCCGAATAGTAAGGAGGTGGCTTCACTGAAGTGGATGGTTTTATTTTGCCCAGAAACTTGTGAAGTTAAACTATATAAAGTAACTACCGTGGAAGAGGATTATACTTGCAATATTAAGAGCTGCGATTTTGTCTACACATTTTTGTCCTAGTTATAGGTATATTTGTCTTGGGTCTCATACAATATTAAGGCCCATGTTGAAGACAACTTGATGACGGGCAGTTTGAGTTATTATTCCAATTCAGCGAAAGGCGATATCGAATGGGATTAGCTTTGGGCTTTGTTTTTTATTTTGCGATCTCAACGACATATTTAGGATGAGGCTTTTAAATATATCACTTATGACGACATAGACAGACGCATAGAAGTACGTAAGTTGAATTTATTATTTATTTATCTCACAGGAGAATTCTTCTTAAAAAGATGCAGTTTATTTTAAAATCGGAGAAAGCTTCGTTTTGACATTTTCGTAGATCGAAAACGTCAGTTATTATATACTAGTTGAATCTTTTGAACGTATCACTGGAGTATACCGAGAGAATCCGCCTACTGAGTGGTCCAAGTAAGTTTTACATACAAAATCTGTAAAGATGATATTTCACTCTCAAAAACCGTCGGTTTATATCTCCCTAGCATCTGATTTGAAAAGACTATGGTTTTATACTGAATTTGAACTTGTTCAAGGATCTTCTTGGTACAGTACAAATGAATAAACAATAACGTTCAATTCATTCTGCCCTGCTTTATTTTCGCAATCATCTTACATACATAATTAAATCAATTATTAAAGTGCGAATGAAAATAAAAAGGTAGGTGAATGTGGTGGGAAGTGCTGATAGAGTGGTTATGTAGGTAGATGTGAGGGAAGTGCGAAGTGCAATGTAAGGTAAGATATGGGGTGCTAGTGAAGTGGATTGTGGAAGTATTTTAGGTATAGGATTCCATAATCAGATGTACCGATAACTTTAACTAACTTACAGACTCTATATAAAAATATTTTTGCTAGATCTCTAAAGACAAAAAACAAACAGAAGCTCTTCGGAATGTGTTGCCAAGAAGTACGAGTACCACCATCGATAGGCATGGAACATGTAATCGGCAGATGGATGAAACACCAAGTTTTATCTACCATTAAGGCGTGCTTAATACGAAGACGGAGAGCTGAACTTATAGTTGAATAGGAAGCTTGAATTTGAAACGCCATAAATGCTCTATCTATCGGAATAAATTGGGGGATGATGGTGTGGTCATTTTCAAAAACTCCCGAAGAGAACGGTGGCATTTAGTCACCGCGATCCGTTCGAAAACAATAATTTATTGAACGGAATGACATTTATAATGTTGCCCGAGGCATACTACTTCCCCACATAATTTAAGGACCTTCTTTGATCCATATGTCCTACTCCTACCCCTTCAATATTGCTTAAGGAGTTTTCTGGAAATGTATTTCTTTTACGCTTTACATGTACCTGTTCTGTTTGTGCAATCACACACAAATATCATGTACAAAATCTACACCCGTGTCTGACTGTCTGGAAGCCTGAATTATTAACAAAACCTTGCCTAAAAAAAACAAAGGCGAGACAAGATTTCCATTATTATTAGTAAGAGAAAAATATATTTAATTTTCTCCATTACATATCTACTACGAGTAGAAGAAAGATATTGTTTTCGTACAAAATTTCGAACTGTGGATGTTTCTGAATTCTGACATTTCGATGATATAGGGGAACTCAAAAAAGTGTGTCGCGAAATTCTGCCCGTCTGTCCGTCTGTCTGTCTGTCTGTTTGTCCGTCCTTCCATAGGCCTACAGCCTAAACGGCTGCCCGAATTTTGTTCCAACTTTGGATTTGGAGTTTGTGGGCTTACAGATCGGGGCCTTTTTTTTGAAAGGTAACCTCAATGGTACTTCCCATATAAAATGTTCGTACCAGTTTGATTTGATCGAAAACGGTTCTAACGATTACAACCAAAATTGATATTTAAGCTAAAGTAAGTGAGGTTACTATGACGGCATACCCAGTTTTTGCTAAAAATTCGAATAATGGTAGATACTGTTGAAATTTCGACATACATATCTCGAAAATGGTCCATGCGATTGTAACAAAAATGAATTTCTAAGGTAATGTGGTAATTTATAACTTAATACCAAACTTCGTTTTTCTTTACATTATCGTACAATGGATTTTTCAAAATAGTATTTTTAACTTTAGTGTTGCTTAGTTTACCCGAAAATGGCAATAACGATTTTGACCAAAATGCCAACATAGAGTCAAATTGATGTTTTCAAAATAATCGTGTCCCTAAATTTCAATTCGATCCCCCGAAAACGGTAATTTTAAAAACTGCTCATATCTCGAAAACCCCATCTTCGATTTCGATGAAACTTTAAAACGAAGTAATGCTTACATCCCGAACAATAACTTATAATTGGTTTTCAGCTAAATAGTTAAGCAATAGTATTTTTAAAACATCGCAATATTTGGTACCTACTGTTTTGTCTGCAAACTTTTACAAAAATCGCTCTAACGATTTTAAACAAAATACGTATTAAGGATTAAATTAGTATTCTAAATAAGATTCCATTCCAGCATTGCCAAGATTCCAATATACCATCACAAATGAGTTCGACATGCATCCTAACCTAACCTTTTAATCACTTTAACTACAATACAATTCTTCTGCTATCACAATCACAATCACAAGCCGTCAAGTTCAGTTCCCTTGCAGTGCACAAAGGCCATAGTCGCATCACATACAGTGTACACAATAGAACCGATAACAACATTTTGAAGGTCTATGTCATTAGCCAACAGCGCCGCTATCGGCCGTTCCACCCTGTTCGCATTATTTGTGCTCGAATGTGAATAGACCAGACGTGTACTTTGTAAACAGACAACTCAACACATATTGGCTTGTGAAATAAAAGAACCTATGTACGACTAAAAGGCCTTGTCTACGTTCAATGGCACGTCTCTATTCCCGTCTCGGTGAAGAGCGCGATTGCTTTGTACCTGCCCAATACTTAGAAACCATTCAGAGTGAGAAAAACACACCCAAACTGACAGAAGAAGCACATATCTAATCAATGGGGCGAGAGATTAATGCCGCGCATACCTGAGCTTGTGTCTGTGTGTATCTATGACTCAGTTTGTAAACATTTTTGCCCCAAAGAGGAATTCGCGATCGGCGTCGTGCTGGATATGCCGACACGCCTCCTTCTATCCGTTGGCAGTTTCACTGATCTAATGCAGAAACTATGAATGACTATAGTGTGGCTGGTGATCGTTGCTTAGAGGTGCGGATCTGGGGACAGCGCTCATCGTCAAAAAAAAAAGCAAACATTGCTCAGTCTAGACGTTGAACGATTTGGGTACATTAACATGATCTTGACCCCTAGCAAAGTGCGAGGAATTCAAATTCCCCCGGTTTACGATATGTGCTATGATGTGCAAGTGATTGCCGGACTTTGTAGTGGTTGATGGAAGACGTTGCAGTGTGACTGGGGAACGTGTGATTCACAACAAGGTGTATTTTGAATGTATATTGAATAGAACAGGTGTAGTCAAGCGTTAAGTTTTTGTGAAAGTGGTGTCCACGAATACAAGGGCTTTACTTAATATTTCATATTACACCTGCCGGAACACGGTATAGGCTTCTTTCTGTTGGGCTTTCCTTCATTACCTTGAAGCAACTTATTTCTTAACAATATTCATTTGAAGTATCCATCTTGTGTTTTTTTTTTTTTTGCTAGGCCAACATCCCTGTAAGTTGAAACTACTTTCAACTCGACTGTAAACGTCACTTAAAAATGTGCTAAACAAGTTATCTAAAGTCACTCCCTTTTGGATTTCCTTAAGGTTGGAAAACAATCCACTCGATTATGTCAACTAATTAAAACAAGGTGTTTTCACATTTTAGAGGGATTGACTACTGAAACTTTTTTTCATTACCTTTGAGTAGGGCTCGGATTTTAATACGCTAAAAACACACAAAATATGCGCATAAAATGTGCACATAAAATGAGTGCGTAATATGCCATCAGAAATTAAAAATAAGCACCCGAAACAAGCTGCAAAACCAAATACTGCCCTCTGTTTTGAACACCTCTGCATTCTCCAGAACATATTTTCAAAGAGTTGCTGCCACGGATGTGCATTGTTTTGGCATTTTATCTAAAGTCATTTTTTTTGCCTCAATTGAAACAAAATATAGAAAATTTATGTTCTCAACTTTTCAAATAAACACAATTTCATTGGTATAGCTGTTCACAATTTGAATTTTGAAATGTAAGCACAAAATGGCATTGGAATTCAGCTGGAATACAGGTACAGGACAGCTCGAATTGTTTTTAGTGCTGCCAAGTTATCAATAGTATATTTTTTTCCAAATGAAAGATGGAATTTTTAAGGTTAGTTTGCATTTCGGTGAAATCAATTTCTTAAGTGATTAAGGTTGATTTATTTGAAACTAGCTAAAATTCGCCCAAATTCGTTAATGTAATTCAAATTATAATTCCGAGCGTGCGCAATGCACAGCTGCTGTATGTTATTCGGTGAATTCAAATTCTATATTCAAAACTGATACTCATACAATAGATGTCGATGTCCACATTCCGCTTTTTCACTAAAGTGCTTTACGGTACACGACGTACAAAGCAGAAGGTTTGCTCACACGAGAGCTAGCCACAATCAATTGACCATGTGAGAAACGCGGGAATTCAAGATATACCAATGACGAATCGTTCTGAATGAGCTGAATCCGCGAAATAAGAATGTTTGCCTCTAAATTTGTCCCTCAAAATCGTCTCTTTCATGACATGTGATTTGAGATCCTTCACAATCAAATAAAACGCGATCCATTACAAAGTTTCTGTGCATGGATGTTGCGCAACAAAATTATAACTGAGCCGACTTTGAAGCATCCAAAGAATTAGAAAATTAAAAATTGTTTATATTGGAAGTGAGTGACACCCGTTTTTCTACTCAGTCTATTTTTTTCAAAGTGCACTTCTATCAACGGGTTTGAAGACAAATCTGCGATCGTCTAAGTTCATTTTCTCGATCGCCGTTTTAAGCAACGTAATCATCTCGTTGTTTGCATTAAATAATTGTTCCAATTGACGAATGACGTATTTTGTCACTCCTGTTTGGCCTTGAATCTGTTATTCCGAATAATGCAGTGTAGAATCCTGTGTGCTTCCATGATGAATTTATAAAAGAAAATATTACCCTGCAAGTCGGCATGAAACCAATTTCTTGAATGATTTTTGGTCCCAACGAAGTCTTACGGAAACAGCTGTTGTACTGTCGAATGTTCTTTAGAAAATCATCCTATTCAAACAGCGATTTGAATGGCTCCGGAGGTGCTTCTAATGGAACTAATTCGACTTTGACACTCGCACAGCGAAGCCAGGGCGTTTTGCCTTGAAATTTCAACGCGTTGCAATGGTGGCACACAATAGTCATAGCTCCAATATCGAAAATCGCATCACCACCATAGTTTTCTGTTGGTTCGGGTCGTGTGTCGGCAACGATGCGCGTCTTGCCACACTTCAATTTGAACTTGTTTGCTCCCTCACATAGTTCGATTTGACGCAGTTCTCATTACATGCACTCTCAAATTGCTTGGCTGTTAATATGTTGGCCTGGACTTACTCGACGCCATACAAAATTATATACAAAAAAGTTGGAACCAAATCCTCTGCTAGCTTCTTGGATTATTTTTTTATTTAAGTGTTCTGTTGTACTGTTCGGAGTGAACCTGGGCTTCTTGAATTGCAGAGAACAAACCAACATTTCGTTAATTTTAATCACCTTTTACCATATGTTCGTTGTACTTTTACACAAGAACGGAATAATTTTTTGGAAACCGCACACTTTTTTTTGCAAAAGGCATAACTTTTTCAGGACTAGGCACAAAAATTTCAATTCGGGTTGGCATCACTGATCTGGTCTTATGCGATGTCAGATTCCCATTCTGCCGACTTCTCTATGTGTTTTGCGTTCTTCTTTATTTGGCTTCGTTGATATATTTGTTGTTGACTTGCTTAGTTGCCTTGTTCGTCGGTCAATATTTGCACGTCTTGACATTTTCAAAAAAATTACTGAAATATACTTTCCAATAACTATTTTTTCTATGTTTAAACTTTTTATATTTAATTTAAATCAACTGTTAGAGCGATGAATCTGTTGATGCAATTCACAAAATCAAAAATATGCTCAATAAGCCAAAATATGCATTTATAAATACCAAAATATGCGCCAACGATTGAATGCCATTTTAAAGCAAATTTCCTTATTCGAAAAACTATCTGATTCATTTGGTTCTAAGGCTGTCAAAAAAAATATGCATTTGCATAGAAATCCGGGCCATGCTTATATGAGATTGAGCAAAACCAAACTTTGATCAACTATTTGATTAAGCAAATCGAGTATGATGTAGTGGTTCCAGTACCTGCTTTTGGCTTGAGACTCAAACCCAAGATAATAAATTAAATCGTAGAATGGACTGGGTATTGGGCTGTGATTTAGACTTCCTATATGTACCACCGAGCTAAGAAGGATGTGATCTTTTCGGAGCGGTAAGGTATTGTATTATAGAGGCGATAAGTTTTGTGTCACCAGCTAAGTGTCAATTTAAGTCTTCGATTCAAAAGGTTGTAGACTTACTATGAGAAAGCACAGTAGTCCCTCGATTTTCTCTAAAATGGGAATCTCAAAACTTTGCATTGTCATCTCTATAATGAGAACTTCCGAAATGTTCAACCTCTTAAATGTGATTAAAAGTTGTTTTTATATTTCTCCTGCTCGTTTTGAATGTTTACATATTTTATTTTCGTTTTTCTTGAATTAATAAATATTGATTTAAAAAATTACTTTCTGGATTTTTAATGGTTTTGAAAATCGTTTCAAACAGTTTAGTGCACAAATTTCCCTTCCAACAGGGACATTCGTGACAGTACTACCTTAGAGTCCTGTTATTTGTGTCAAGCCCACATCCCTTTACCTCACAATGGCCGATTTAAATTTCCACGTAGGTACATCTCTCCATAATCTTTCACCCTCAAGTAGATTTTCATTTAATAACCTCCCTGCGATTGGCGCTCGAAATTCCTCACAAGTTGGCCAGGAAATTAATCTCATCAAGGTCCTTTGCAAACAAAAACCAAGAACAACTCTTATTCGGCAAGGAAAATTTTCATCTCTTGGGTCCCTAACCAGCCCCAATAATTGAAAGGAAAATCCAAGGAAATCGGAACGAATGTCCTTGCCACGGTTTCAAATTCGATCAGATGCAATACATTATATGTATAGCCGTAAGAAATATAACTCCCCATGCCGGCAACTGCGAATGCGATCTTTGTATGTGTAGTGTATACCTTGTCACCGCACATCCTTTTTGTCCCGCTTTCAAAAACTTGCGACCTGTGGAATTTAAATTCCCGAGTAGAGTAAACAAACACACATTCTTCTCCACCTGCATAATATCATTTTTATCCTTCAGGTTGGCCGTCGTCACACTCACAGCTGTCGTCGGTAGCTAGTTTGCTGGACAGACGATTCGTCTTGTTCTCGGTGTCCCAATCTCAATTCTATAGAGAATTTCATGAATGGCACCAGGGATCCATTCACCAGGGTTCGTGTGTGTGTCCTGTGGAGAGGATAAACTCGAAAGAGAAAGTTTTCGATTTTGAGTTTCCTTTTGCGTTTCGTTGGAGCTGAGCACTTCAGAGTTCACACACACACACATACCCTTCAGAAGGATTTCTGCGGTGTATCTATAGGTAGGTAGCCATCTCAACACAATGGTAATCGAAAATAAAAGCAAGAAGGATGCTTTTCTCCTGAATAACCATCTCCACCTACACAACCCCTATATCGTCCCCGACCGCCCCCGACCCGTTCGCAATCAACTTAGGAACCGGCTGCAGCTTAACAAGGTTCAAGTTGAAGGAGAAGTGTCTGGCTATGTGGATGTGTCTGCAAATATGTATATGCGCTAGGTGGTAGGTGACCCTCACCTCCCTCCCCCAGCATACGTGTGCCAAAGCTTTCTCTTTCATTGAATGCCAACGGGGGGAGGGTGAGTTTTCCTCCTGCTGCGCCATACAGCAGGACATAAACATACAGCTCTATATAATACATTCGTACTTCACATCATATCGACTTTGCAACTAACGAACGGGGAGAAAGGAGGGTCCTTCGGTTGATTCTTCTTCTACTTGAGCTGTTGTCAGCCACACAGGAGAGAACGTTGATTCTCATTCTTTGTACCCTACACGCGCAATTTTTCTTCGTTTTTTTCGCTTTTGGTCCTTTTTTTTGCTGCTCTTTCCATACCAAGTCGGCTCCTCTATAACCTCTTCTCGGTAAGGCTCAGCGGGACTTTCGATTTCGTTTGTACTCCTTGAATACACAAGGACGACGTTTCGGAAAAATAAAACCAACAAAAATAACGAAAAGAAAACGAACGAAGAAAACAAAGAACGACAAAAAAAACCGAAGAATTGTTGGAAAAATAAAAGAAAATCTATCCGTTTCTTTATTCGTCCTTGAACGAGGAACACTGAGGTGCAGAGACGGAATGAAAGCAGCAGATGGATCAGAATTCAGGAGCTCCTTGGCTCGTTCCGCTGCTTTTCGTTCGCACTTTGATGTGAAATAGAACAGCTGAGTTTATTGTGTTTAGTTATTTAGCTGGCGAGCCAGAGTGATCATCGTCCTTTTGCGAAATAAGGACGTGTTGTGGGTTACCTCTTCCAAAAAGTGGACGAAATATGTGTAAAACTTTCACGGCCACCATTAGCAACAGGTTTCCACAGCGAGAAGTTCGGTCTTTCCCAACGAAAATGGTTTAATTCAAATTCGTTCCACAAATAGGTTCCACACAGGATAGTTCCGGAGTTTGGGAACCCATTGTGGACTCCGTGGACTTTCCGAGGTCCATCTAATTATTCCTATATAAAAATACGACCATCCGAAGATATTCCTTTCAAATACGGTCCTTAAATGGATATTTTACTATTTCCCACGTGATATCCGCCCCCCTCCGAATCGCCGGCATCATACCTACTCGTATGCAGACAGCTCTATGTAGTTCCTGTCCCAGGGTCCACTTCAGCGCCGGGCAACAGTTTTTTTTTAAGTTTTTCTTTCCCTTTTGCCAAGAATCCGAAAAAGGACCAAAAACAACTTTGGTTTTTTTTCCGAGTGACCTTCGCCATTTTCCTGCCGACAGCGGGTGGTATGTATACCGGCACATGTGGACAGGCGGCGGAGGGTTGTGCTATTCTTTTTTTGTCGAGAAGCATCAGAGAAAACTTGGAAAAAATAACATTGTCTGCCTACAATTGCCAAGGATTTCTCTCTGGACTCCTCTTGTATGTAGGTTTGTACTGCGGCCATATGTCAAATTGAAATAACCATGGCTACCGTTCGACCATCTTTCGCCACGTGGTGCTGGTGCGACTGGCTGGATGGAGTTCGGATTTTTCTATTCTCCCTGACCTATCCATAGACGAATTTTGTTATTTGTCTGTACCACTTGAATCTGTTATTATCCCTAAGCGCCACACATAGAACGAGCGCAGATGGATAGACGTCGTGTGTATATGCCGACATCATTATCATCATCACCCATAAGCCGGCTGGACGGAGTAAGAATCCGAAAACTATGGTAACGACGTTGTAAGAGTCGGTGTAAGTAGTCGCGGCCCACCAGGTTGGTGGGTGGCTACACGTGGTCCCCATACGATATGTCGGTCGGTCCGAGGATGGAAATCGATAAAAATATGAAGAACAGTAGTAGAGGAGCGAAAATATTGGAAAATAATATAATTAAGTCAGTCAGAAGTGTTCTTACGGGTGGCTTTATAGACTTAGGGGGCTTTTTCTTTTTTTTTCGTCTAAGGAACACAGTTTTCTGGTGGATGACCTCAATCTGTGGAAGGCAAAAAAGCCAATTGTTGCATACACACACATTGAAGGAGACGCACACACGGTAGCCTTCGACGTTAAGGAAAAAAATAGATGTGTCTGCCGCTGGAGGGGTTTTGTCACTATGGCAACTGGTGGTAGCCTAGGATGATAGCTTCTTTCTTTCTTTTATTCGAATTTCTCTTCTTCCAGTCACTGTGGCTTGGCTGCTGTAAGGACTTTTGCAGCATTGGGTTGTGATCCGAGGCGATTCTTAGAAAGAAGGCAACAACAAAAAAAAAAAGAGATTAAACGCGCGTGTATGCGGGGATTGGTGGCAACAAGGACGTTGTATATTTTTATTTGCTTCGCAGGTGATGATGGCGATGGCCAATTTAACTTGATCCTTTGGGAATTAAATTGATTTATCCAACTCGGTTTTTTGAAGGTGGAAGGCGTTAAAAGAAATGGACGTGAGCTTTAAGTGTAGCAACAAAAATGCAAGTTCTATTAAACAACATCACAATAAGCGGGTACAGGTTCCCCCCTATATAGCCAACCCAATTACCAATTACGAAATGAGATAGTTGGTGGGCTGTCAATAATCAATAAGTTGTTGCAATTGAAAGGCAATCGGAAAATTTGACATTAAATTGGTTTTCAAGAGAATCGGTTGTTCAAACCACTTAAAGGAGTCTGAGGATGAACTGGTAGTGCATTTTAAAATGTGAGGGTGTGTAGTTCCAAGCTATATCCACTATCGACTATTGATGCTGCATTAAGAAGATACCAAACTTCGCACAATTAACTGATCTGATGACGATGAGAAAAAAAAGGAAAAACTGTTCTGGTTGTCAACTTGTAGACAGCTTCAAAGAAGATAGGTATTCTCGTTTGACTAGCGATCGGATGAAACTTGCGGAGTACCGTCCGAATGATAAATCGTCATTCGTCATACGTAGATGCCATCTACTTTGAAACTCTTAACTCAGCGCTAAGGGGCAGCGTTGCCGCTGCAAAATTTCATAAAGGGAAACAAAAACGGGTCCCAGCCATAAAAAGGACTCTTCACAGAAAGTACTTATCTTTATAGAGAAAATATTTATTTAAAAAAACTTTTTATTTTCGTTCAGTAAAAATAGAATCTTACTTAAACTGAAAAAGGAGCCATTTAGATCATTTTTTAAAAAATGCGGTCCACGGGTCTTGAGGCTCAAAAAGGAGCCATTTGAGAGAAATCCAATTCAATTTTTATTGGTAGGTACTCTCTATAACTCTTTCAAATTGAGGAAGCTACCTCACTGTTCCTTTTGTAAACTTTCTAACGAATTTGTGGTTCATGCGCTTTCAAGAGTTTTTAAGTGAAACTAAATTTCCTGCACTCTATAGAGACACGTGGTCTCTGAAAAACTGCTTACTGTCCTCTTCCTCCGTTCAAAAATATCAAACATTTATCGTGCCCAAATCTTTTAAGCTCGAATATTCAGTATTCCAAATATTCTCTAAATGTTGTTGAAATGACAAATAAAGTTTTGGTAGAATTTGTTTTCAAAATTAACCAGCAGGCAAATGCTTGTAAGTACTCTCTATGCCGGTCATGCTAATGGGTGCATTGATGCTTTCTTGTGCGTGTGACATTTTGTCTGCGTGAGCAATACTTCTACGTCTCGTAGAGAGAGTGACCGAAACAGTCCTACCCCGCCTGTAATCTTCAGACAACTACTTGGAGATATGAGACTGGGGATGACTATTGGACGATGTGTCTTCGGATAAGCGACGGGTGACTGAAACAGTGTGCAAATCGATTATATCCTTCCAACATATCCAAAATTCCGAAATAACGTAAGCCGCTATACGTGGTTGGTCAGGGGGAATACCGGTCGACAGTATGCTTTCGGATATGCGAGTGGTGCCCGTATCGGTTAGACCCTCGCGTGTATCCTCTAGCAGCTTATCGAATATGGCGAAAAGTAGCACACAGCATAGTAGTAGTGGTGTAGCATTCGACCGGTTTGCTATGCCTATTGCGGTTTGGTTCAAATTGGTCAAGAAGGTAAGTTTTACCGAGTGACGGTTTGCTTTGGATATGTAAGAGGGATGACCGAAGCAGTCTACCCCCCGATTGTTATCTATAAACAACCCGTCTATGAGATGCAGGTGGTACGGCCAGTAGTCGATAAGATCAGCTACTGACGTTGAGTAGAAATGTAAAAACTCATTGAAGCCATTTGGTCTTTCTAATGAATATATGCTGATACAGCGTATGTCTATGTGAGACAAGTCATTGGGTTGTCGAAGAAATAGTCTCCTAGGATGGTTTCGTGCAGATGTGCCAGAGCTGGACAGGTGCAGGGAAGATGAAGAACGGTTTCTTCTTCCTCCGCATCCATGCAGCTTCTGCAAAAGTCGCTGTAGGGTGCTCCCATTCTGCGAGTGTGTCTTCCTATCAAACAGTGTCCTGTTAATACTCCCACTACGGAGCTGATTCTGTTTCTACTTGTAGAGAGAAGTCTCTGAGTCCTTTTAGCATCTAGTTTTGGCCAGATCTGCTTGGATATGACGCAGGTATTTATGCTGTTCTACCTATTATTTGCGACCGTTTTTGCCTCTTTAAATAGGGACAATTTGAACGAATATTACACAACTTAAATTTTGTTATCACAAAAAAGCACGCCCCCATATAAAGTGGAGTGATGGAACTTCAAATAACAGTGATCCGGACCTTAGATTAAACTTTAATAAGGCTTTTTACAATTTTTTTAGTTTTATTGAATGATTTAGTTGATCGCATATCGGCAGATATGTCAAGTACCTTGACACTTGAATGACCACACAGGCAAACAAGGTTCAGAGAAACTATATACCCAGTTTAAGTTTCTCCAAGGGCGCTCCTCAGTCAAGGAGAGAGCGAATCGCGAACTGCGAACAAGCAAATGTTCGTAGATTGTGACATTTCATTCACAGAAAAACTTTTTTTAGTTGCAGATGCAGGTACCCGCGAATCAGTTTCTTTGTTGTAGGTTTCTTTTTTTAATTAGATGTAAGATTAAGTAAATATAATGCTTTTGTGGTAAAATAAAAAGCAGTTCATAAAAACAGTTAAGTTGATTTTTTCGCATTTTGCCTGTTCGCAGTTCGCGCTCATGGGAATGGTGCTTAAGCTGATATATCTTGAAATATGAAAGTTCTTAAAAATTCGTTTGATATCACAATCAAAGCAAAGTATTTCTGCCATTTCACCACGAAGTAAGAAAAAAAAAAAACTCATATATTTGTATCGAATTGATTCTTTCAGAGTCGAATTAATGACTCTTCTTCCGACCTTGTAGCACGATGTTAGCTGTGAAGTCGTCAGGCTTGTCTTCAAGAAAATTTAAGTCAGTATGACAAAACAAGACAGTTCTTCAATTAAAGGCCCGGCTTGGGTAAGGCAAGCTAGCTAAACTAAAACTAAGCCTTAAAGAGTCAACTTGAACAAGCTGTATGAAAATTTGGAAAGTGTTTTCCTCTTCAGCGCATTAAAAATAATATATTTTGTAAATTAAAAATCAGGTACAACTTTTCTTTTTGGTTTGAACCTAATAATGCAGGCTGTCTACTTCGAGCTCAATATCTGCCTGGACAAACGCAGAGATATAGGCCTTATCTCTGTAATAATAAAAGAAAAACCTACATCCCAAGAATGCAGAAAAGCATTTGTTCATCTTTTCAAAAACTGTCACCGTCCACCTTCGCTCGCAAACAATAACAATCCCAATTGACAACTTTCTCGACCAAAGAGTCGGCCATTATCGATGAACCGCACATCCGCGATCGCAAATCTAGGACGCAATCAATTAAGCGAACAACGAACATCGTTAGCGAAAGTCACCATTCACCACCACCACCATACACACAATCCCGCTCATCACCATCATGCACTTTTATGGAACGTCCACATCTGCATTTGCTGTTGTCCGCCCAGCCGAGAGAATGGTGGGGTCAGATTCACCAATTTGGCACGAAACACAAAACCCCAAAATCGCTGACGAAATCTTATGCGCTGCGGCGAGCAGCACCAATCGCCAAAAAAAAGGAGTAATAATCCAATATCCAAGCGAATATGCACTTAGGTCCAATCGCTCGAAAAAAAAAAAACAACCGGAAAAAAATTGAACACATAAAAACCGGTCCCGATAAGGATTTGAAAACATCTTAGTTCTCGAATAGCATTCCCTGCTATGCTCAACTGCTATATGGATGGAGGCAAAAAAAGGAAGCCGCGCGTTGTATTAAATTGCATCGACCTACATAGACGCTGTGCTACGACGAGAGATCGACGATGCCCAAAAATGCATTGGACATGGGTTCCTACACTGGGGACTCCCCCCGCCCTTTTGGTGCTTCTATTCCGTTCGCTCAGTCGTGACTTTGACATATGCAGGATGGATCCGACGAGCGGAATACACGCCACTAATACTATCTACAATGGCTTCCCTCCTCGCAGTCAGCACCCGTCTAGGAATTAAACAGGAAAACTCGTTTTTTTATTTCTCCAGTGGTAGATTTAGCCCAGCTATGTGCGCCGGCGCACTCAGCCGAAAAAAAAGACGCAAAGGGCTTTCGGAAATGCGCCATCATTTCGTGGGCTAAGGTGGGCCACTTTTTCGGCCACACGATTTCGCTGTTATAGATGAGATGCACTTTCAGCAAACGAAACGAAAATAACACGTATCGTAATTCGTAATATAAATTTTGGGCCGCATGTTACTGCCGTTGCTATGTTCGGCTCTAGAGTTGGAGCGCACACTGATGCTGATCTGTTGGGCCGGAATCAAAAAGGTAAACCAGCATTAACGAGGAATTTTTGGCAATGGCCATGGGCTCCCCTTCTTGATGTGGACGTACACTATATAGCGTGAATTGTACTGCTTGACCAGGTCATAATCAGCGTGGAAATCTCCTTCAAAATAATGCATGCGAGTGATGGATGATTTTGGGGGGAATGGGTTTTTGTTTGTTTTTATTTTGTGAGCACTTGCGATTGTACATGTACATATAGGATCCGAGAGTTTGGAGTGTAGTCACATATATGAAATTGGGCTCAAGAAAATACTTCAAATCTACTCAACGGAAGTCAGTTATTTCCTAGCTACAGTTTTTTTTTTTTTTTTTTTTTGAGGAACTTAGATCAGCGTAGGAAATGATGTAGTAATAAAATTCTAAGAAATTTCTTCGCTTGAGATTAAACAAGGACAAGGCCTCAAAAATTCCTTAAATCAACCATGGGGACTGTTAATGGGAGATGTGGACACAATTTGAATTGGAAATTTTTGATGCAAAGAATACTATGTATCAACATCTTACATTACTAATAAATAATAAATAAAATACGTTCTTCAAAATTAATTTAAGTAAATGTATAAACAAACTTGTTTACAAGCATGAACATTTAAAATTCTTGATGCATAAAATATATTTTTCAATTAACATTTGGGCTTGCATCTTTGCAAACCTAAATAACATGTTCAACCATCATTTTGCAATATAAAGCGTTAAGTGAACCATTTCAAATAACTCATTTTCGGTCGCAAACGTCCGAGTGTGCCCGTAATCATTTCGAGCTTTCAATATCATGCAAACAACAAGTTTCTGAGTTACAACGAATGTGGTTATATAGCTTGAAGAAGGCACTTTTCAAAAAGCTCATATGATATGGCTGTTTACTTTTTCCATAGAAATGGATATGGATTGTTATTTGATAGATCTTGCGTTCATCTTTGAATGATCTCATAGCATATGTATCTCTACATGGCTATACGACTCAGATTTTAAACTGGTTGCTATTCCCAATCGCCTTCATGGTTAGCAGGAGCTATTACTTATTTTTGTCGTCTAGACATGCCTTACACATTTTCTCATTCAGCAGGCTCAAAAATTGGCTTAACAGAGTGCGATTTTTGCTCGGTTAAAAAAAATGGGTCAAAAGTAACCAAATCTCTGTTGAAAAACACCGAGTATTCGTTGTTAAATACTACCGATATAAATAGGTAAAATGCATACTGTTAGAAATAACACTCTTCATCACTTGTTAAGAACCAAGTTTCTAGGTAAATATCAACCAGCTGGTTAAATTCAACAGGGTTAGTTTGTCATTTACAAACATTGACAAAAGGTTATTTCTAACCGAGTTTCATTAAACAAGTTGACTCGGTTATTTTTAATCCACTAACTTCGTTAGGAGCTATATTAACAGTATCACTTGGTAGTTTATAACCGAAAGTTTGTTGATTTTAAATAAGCGATTTTTTTTGTGTGAGGGCCTCCATTGGCCTAGTGACACCTCCGTTAATAATGGCGTTGTGTGCCACGCTTGCTGATATTTTCATCAAATACTATATAACAAATTTCATAATTATGTAAATCTATTTTTAAAATATGCAATCAAAAGTTTTTTGTAATCTTGGTAAGTTTTGTTCCATTTTTAAAACATTTGGCAGGCTATTATAAATATTTAATCCTCTATGCAGAACCATATTCTTAACATAACATAATATACACATTAATATAAATAATTTGGCAATATTTTGAATTTAATTTCAAAACAAATACGATCACATTACATAATTCATCGGTTCACACTCATCCAGGATATTTTAAACAGCATTTCTCTGATTGGTGTTAATTTATTACACATCAAAACAATTCCCATTGCTCTGTTTTGAAGTTTTTTGCAATCTGCTCATCATCAAATTATTGCACATAAACAAAATACTAGAGCAGTACCCAAAATGTGACTTATTCATTGTATTATATACCTTAATTGTTGTGTTTATTGACAGTTTCTTCCTAAGTTTTAGTAAGTAAAGTTTTTTTGATATTTTTTCACATGCAAAAACAACATGTGACTTAATTTATCGTAAATCAAAGCACCTAAGTATTTAATTTCACTGACTGTTTCTATATTTTGATTGCATATTTCTATGGTTCTATTAGTAGTACCATTTAATAACATTGCTTTAGTTTTATCAACATTCAATTTTAACATATTTCTGTCAAACTAGTCTTGCAAATTTTCTAAATTTAAATTTATTCTATTTATAAACAATAACGCATCACCAGCGAACAGCACAATTTTTGAAAAGCGAACAACATTCTCCATATCATTGATATATAGCAAAAACATAAGCACATCGAGCAAAGATCCTTGCGGGGCACCATGAATTCAATGTATGATTTAAACCATTCAAGTTCAGTATTTCTCACTCTAAACATTTTTAGCTTTTCAATTAAAATAACTCTGTCCACGTTTTCGAACGCTCTTTTTAAATCAAGAAACACCGCCACAACTACTTTATTGTCATGAATGTCAATTTTCCACTCAGTGATCACTTGATTGAGAAGGGATTCGCAATTATGATTTTTTCTGAAGCCAGGTTGATAACACGATATTAAAATCTAATAAGATTGGAGTTGATTATACACAAATTTTTCAACAATTTTGCTTTCAAGGGACATCATATTGAAGATCTTAGATTCCACTTTCTTAAAATCACTTTTTTTTGAATTGGAACAATAAGGGACTCCTTGCAGCAGCTTGGAAACGTACCGGTGGCTAAGGACAGATTAACAATTTTACGCAAGAAATCACCACATAAATCAAAGGCGTCCAAAAACCTTTTAACATTGACTCGGCTTATATGTTTTTTATTGTTCATTTGTTTGAGCACAGATCTGAAGTCACTCATATTTATCTCTTTGAATTTAAAATTTAAATAATAATAATCAAACACAGTGTTGGTATATGTTTTTATGGGAATATTGCTCCTAATTTCCACTATCTACAAAAAAAAGTATTTAAAACGTTCGACATTGCAGACCATTGTAGGTATATTAACTTCATTAGTCTTTTTTTAACTTTCTTTTAGAACGAGTAGTTTTAAAGTTCTCCACATGGCTTTCTGCTCACTACAAAGTTATATTTTTGAAATACTAATGTACCGGTTTTTTTCATTATCAAGACAGGTTTTAAATTTGTTTTGGCCGGAAACCTTTGTTTTTTCATATTTTATAACTTTTTCATTTTTTAGTGCTCTAAGACTTTCATTAAACCAAGGATTATGATCACTTTTAATATTTTTATAGATTATAACACTTTTAACCGCCTGTTATAATGTTATTCGAAAACTTATTCGTCAATGCGTCAACAGATATAATAGTATTCGAAATAGAAAAATCGCAGCTTCGTAATTTTGCGATAAAGCTTTCTGAATTATATTTAAGAACACGTATCGACTTTTGTTTGTGTTTTATATTATATAATACTCTAATACTAATTATCACAGATTCGTGATCACTAATTTTGAATTTACTATCAGACTTGGCCTTAACTCACTCCGGGTTATTTGTCATAACATGTCAATTAACCTTCTAGACTTCTTGGTTATCCTCGTTTGGTCCTGAATTAATTGGGTATAAGAGTTATCACTTAATATAGCACTTATTTATTTTTTGAAAGAACTGTTAGCATTTTTATATTAACATCACCCATTAATATCACAGATTTAAAATTGCAGTTCAACATTGCCATCCTGTTAGTAAACCAATCTATAAATATTTTTGCAGAGTAGCCTCCCAGTATATACACCAGATTTGTCTCAGCCACTTTCACTAATAAAAACCATATCTGGGTAAACACCCATCGTATATTTATCTAATATTTCATATTCCCATGTATCTTTAACATAAAAAATCACTCCACCTGTATGCTAGATAAAGTATTGCATCTTATTATTTGATAGTCTTTTAAGTCAATTTCTACATCTTTGATGTTGTCAGTAATATGTGTTTCTGTTGTACATATTAAGTCAAAACAATTGTCGTAAACAATTATTTCTAATCCCCTAAAGTTATTTGTGAGACCTTCGACTTAAGCACCTTAACTCAGATAATTGCTAGTAATTTATTTTACTGCGTTCATTAAGCAGTTGTTTTCTATAGATTGAACAATCCAAACTACGCACATCATGATTTACGTCCATGTCGGGAAGATTGGCTTTATCCTTAAGCCTCATACAATTAACACATCTAACATCTCTTATTCAGTCCTTGATTTCATGATCCTTTTCGCCACATTTTAAAGAAATTTTGTCTCTCGTTCTCGTGCAGTCTATATGCCTATGGTTGTACCCTAAACATTTAAAGCACCGAAGCACACATCTATCATACCTAATATAATTTGTTTTACTTCCATAACTTCGTGTAAAGCTTTTTTGTCCACTTCTAAAATGGCATTGTAGTACATTTTACTTTTAAACGACTTTTACACCTTGATGTACTTAATAGTATTAAAAACTATATTGTTTCGGTTTTTAATGGCTTCCACAATATCATCACCGCATTTAATTTCACACATACCACTTACTAGAATTGTTGGGTTTTTCATACTGGGCAAATGTACTTCATATTTATCACTCATTTTATTCTTAATTTCATTGGCAATTTTTTTAACAGCATCTTCACCGTCGCAACATACAGCAATCGAACCATTTTTTCTCTCAAACATATTATTTACTTTGATGGATAGGGCAGAGGAGTCTTTTTTCTTTTTTATGTCTGATTTTGTAACGTCAGACTTTTGACTCTCTGTCGGTTTCGGCTTCCAACATGTTTTTTTAGTAAATCAGCATATGATGGTTTTGAAGTCTCCTTTGCTCGAGCTTCGGATTCGGTCTCTCTATTGGGGTAATTTACCACTTCACCCTTTAACTCATCAATTTTGCTAACTAAACACTCTCGCACAGTTTCATTTTTTTCAATTGATCATTCTTTTCAGTCTCGCTTGTCGATGCTTTTAACAACAAAATATTTGTTAACTCTTTCATTGTAAATAATTTGCATTTTTCTTTCGCAGCTGATAACAATTTAAGTTTGGAACATTTTGTGAATTTTAAATATCGGCTATTTTTCATATTGAATAATCGCCCCAAATGTTTAGAATAAAACGCGAAATAAAAGTTAATTTTCTGAAGCTAAAACAAAAAGTTGTTGGAGAAAATAAATTGACTTTCAGAATTTTTTACTTTGAGTTAAAATAAACATTCAATTATTAATTTCAGGACTTTCGTTAGCGCACCAAACTCATTTAGTTGGCACGTCCAATGCCGAAGAGCTAACCAACCTAAAGTTAATCATCAGACTACAACTCGCAATCATCTTGCCGCTAGTATCCACCCTCAATTTTTGACATGCCATTGCATTTGTCGCTTTGCATTTTCAGGAAGCAATTTATCTTAGTGCATCCTTAAATTTTTCAAACTGCTCAACTGTTATAATGCAATCGATCATGTCAAAAAAGGCTGCTTAAAAAAAAATCGTACACATATAAAAGTTTTTGTTCACCAGCCATGTGCTTGGAAAACCACAACAGCTGGGATCATGGGCGTTATGCCAACTCGCGTATTTAAGGAACTTCCCAAGTAACAGTTTCACTTCGGTAAGGTTCAAATTTGTAATTTCTGTAGGCAACCTCTATCGAGGCTTTATGGTATTTGTTAACCGAAGTAGACCGATTTCGATGTAATTGTTGCCAAAATAACTTCTGTACGTTCTTTGCGAAGCTTATACACAGGCTTTATAGGGGGATATGAAACTAAGTTCCGATAAGATCTCTATTAGACTTCTGAAAATGTTGAGGAGATGTGTGGAAAGTTAATTGCTTCGGTAAAGCTTGTGATTCGAGAATGCATTCGAGAAGCTTCCTTAGAGCTTCTGACAGGAGGCATTACAGAAGCAATGAAATGTATCAAGTAGTTCAGATTTACCACTTCTAAAGCATTATGACGAATTAGCCTAGGGGTAGTGTATGTGACTACTACGCAACAGGATTCATGTTCGATGAATGTTCAGTGAAAATCTTGTCACTTGTCACTCTTGTCCGGTCAATGAGAGGTTTTCCTGATTCAAGATCTTTGATAGGCTGTCTTTTTATCTGCATTTTCATGACCTTAGAAGGAGTAAGCGAAGGTTTGGAAATATACCTTCTCAGAATCATTGGGTTATCATGATGTTCCGATGACCATAAGTTTTTGAATAAGCTCTACTACCACTCCCATAGTTACCTCAGTTTTGCTTTCTCCACCAAAGTATAGATATACCACCTACTCTTTGATCCCTCCTTTGCAAGACACCTACACCCTTAGCATGTGGAAAAGTGGCTTCCTATCCAACGAGATCTTAGAAGTTAATAGCTCTTTTTTTAGGTGTCAATTTTCACCTATATAGAAATCTGACAACAGCAAATAAGGTTGGCATCTGTCCACAACCCCCATCAGGACTGTGTCAACTGACAAATGGTCATCGCTGCTCACAACCCCTTTCAAAAATAGTCCCACATTTAACCCACCCCCTCCATTTAAACATTATACAAGGCAAAACTTATACTTATCATCCCATTCACCTCGGGGGCATCCCATAAAACTAATTCCTTCAATTATAACATATTTAATACATGACCCCACAGACACCTCACCACCATTTAAGTGCCATCCCAAAACCCGAGGTCAAATCAATCTCAGCAAGCCCACAACACAACAACCCTAGCCTTTGGTTTATGTTTCCCTTTTTCTTGTAAATTATCCTATTACAACACAAATGTTAAATAGTTTAAAAGGGTTAAGTGTCCTGTCAAAAGATACACACGAGCAACAGGTCAGCTCACCTTTAACCCCACTCCAGTTGTAACTAAGTGGCACATGTCCATGTCCACATACACAAGAGCACATACACGTCATCGAGCGTCCCAAATCCGATTAGACGAAGCAGTAAGCATGCTAATTTGGCGCAATGATCCTTTTAGTGTTGAATCCCATCGCCGAGAGTGAGGGTAGCCCATAAAACTAACCACCACAAGTGATTCGACTACGTGAAGGAATTCATTAAGGGTGGCGGTATATAGACGGTGGTGGGTTCGGTTTCCTTGGGACGCCCTGTCCTAATTAATATCCCTCATACGATTAAGCAGAGAAACTTCCACAAAATCACTTTACACTCGAACCAGCCCAGAGTGGAATTCTTGTCTACGCCGACCGACACCCCAAAGGAAGAAGGCGCTCTACCCAGACCCACCCAGCACCCACCAGCCGACAGAAAATCCGAAATTTCACTCGCTCGAAGTTAATAAATTCATAGAGCGATTTTATGCCCACTTTGCTCTGGCCGTACGTGTCTTGTTCTTGGTGGCATGCCCCGCTCACACATATGTGCGTGTGTGTGAATGCTGAAGGGTGGCGATGGTGCCGCCGTCATCACCACTCCAGTCAGTCAGACACAAGCCGACCACTCTTGGGGGTGGGCTGGGAAGATAAGTTGTTTGGGTGTCCCATTACCACACACAAGCGTATACATCCTTATCGGATGAGGAGCGTGGTGCTTGAGGAGAATTCACTTGGGGAGAAGGAGATCGCCAGACAAACCTTCGCCAAAGGTTGGTAGTGGGGGCTTTGAATAATATGTAGGTCATGCAAACGCTCTACTGTGTGTCTGATTTTCTTTTCTTCACACACACTGAGCGGGGTGAGACTTTCGCACCCCAACTGACCCTTTTCGCCGGCGCGTCGTCGGTCGTCCTCGCTGTCGTCTCGAAACCACCCCAAACTTACAGCGCCCAACTTTATTGTCTGTAAACTGATTACTCCGAAGTGGTGACAGAAACAAGTTGTCCATGTTCAAACAAGCCACAGGGACATTTCTGCGCCCCGACCCCTGGCACATGGCGATGGCCCGTTTTGGGCCACGACATCAGGCGAGCATATTGAAATTTGTCTTGATGGTCCTTTTTGGTGTGTTTTCTGTGTTTTTTTTTCTCCTTCTCTGCTGATTGTTAAATGGTGTGAAGGTTAAACGGCGATGGGGATGAGAATTAAGGATGTCTGTCCCACTTGCCGATGCCTGTGAAAGGGATGTCGTTTTGGGTGTTTTTCTTTTTTTCTGTGTGTATTTTCTTGAAGCAGCACGCACACCATTTATGTGGTGCGAAGAATGTCGGAAAGTCCCAGACATGTCTGCCTCCCAACAACCACCACCGCCATCATCACCCCCGCTGGTGGGTGCTGAGACGATTTTGCGGATTGCTTGATGAGAAAGAAATGTTTATGTGTACATTATCCCCTCGTTTTACAAGGGTTGAACGTTGAACACATCCTGGCGTGGATTCATTCTTTTAGGATAAAGTTTAGATTCTGACCTTGGGGGCTTCCTTCGAGGAAGTGTCACACGCATAAAAATCTTCCGATATCAATCTCTTTCGGTTGATTGAAGGGTCACAAAGTGATTTGGGTGTAGCTAAACGTGGGTATTTCTCGCCTGTTGCTCTCCGATGGAGACGAAGACGACGACGATGACAACGATGATGATGTTGATGATGATGATATGACCCATTTTGGTCGCATGAACATACGTAGGATGGTTTATTTGGCAATAAATTGTTACTAGCCTAACGAGAGGAAGGAGGCATGAACTTGAGAATATTGCTTCCTTTCACCTGGCAGAGAATGCGTTTTTATACATAGGAATGACGATAAAAACAAAAAAAAAAAACAAACTTAAATTCCCGAAAATTCAATTGCGTCGCAGGTAGGGATAGATGCAGTGGCTGCACCTTAACAACCGGTATGCAAGCAGAATGAACTGGCAAAGGAAACGGAGGGAAAACTTGAGCGAACAATCAGCCAAAGGAAGAAAATAAAAATGCTGCGTGGTAGCAGAAGGTAAGGCTTGCAATGCAACTAAGCGGCTGCCGAAAATTGTAGGCACCTCTTGGTTTTTTTTTTCTCAATGAAAACTAATACATGTGGTGAATGTGGACCTGCAACAAGGCGGGCCAAAAATATAATTATTCAGCATGTGGAAAATGCTTAATTCTCTTGGTGTAGATGGTTTCTTATAACAGAAATAAAAGTTGGGAGATTTTGAAAACGAAAAGATGTAAGCCTTTGCACAAACTGCAATAATTGGCGTGGTATTACTGTTTTGTCTGTCTTCCCGAAAGTAATGGCAACTATCATTCTCGAACGGACAAAGGACAGGATCGAAAATACGCTCAAGAGGCATCAAGCGGGCTTTCGTAGTGGTCGGTCGTGTATCGATCACATCCTATCATGCCGCAAGATGCTTCGTTCTACATAATGGACAGCTTTCCGATGCTTTTGAAGTCCGACAGGGAGTAAGACAAGGGGATATTTCTACTGGCGATAGATGATGTACTGACTGCCACCGTAGGTACATACGAAAGACATGGTATCCAATGGAGACCGTTTGAGAGGCTAAGCCACCTGGATTATGCCGACGATATCTGTTTCCTGGCAAAAACCAACAGCGGGATGAATGAGATGTGTCAATCACTGCAAGTGAATGCAGAGATGGCTGGTCTTAGGATCAATTGCAACAAGACAAAAATAATGCACACTGGCCGCCCGGCACATCAGCCCATTATTCTGAGACAGACACCTATTGAGGAGGTCAAGCAATTTAACTATCTAGGCAGTTTTGTTTCATCCGAAGGAGGAACGGATCTGGATGTTAATAACAGAATAAATAAAGCCCGCAGCGCCTTTGGAATGTTATCCTCAGTATGGAACTCCAGTCAAATTTCCATACGCACCAAGTTAAGGCTCTTCGAATCCAACGTCAAGTCCGTTCTGCTGTATGCCTGCGAAACCTGGAAAGTCTCTACCTCCATCTCTAGAAGACTGCAGGCATACGTTAACCGCTGCCTGCGATACATCCTTAAGATCCGATGGCCGCAAGTTATATCTAACCAAGAATTGTGGCATATAACGCATCAAAACCCGCTGAATGCAGAAATTAGGCAGAGCAAGTGGCGCTGGATTGGCCATACGTTGAGGAGACCAAACGACAACATCGCGAAGCAATCCTTCGAATGGAACCGTCAAGGTACACGGCGAGTTGGTAGACCAAGAACAACGTGGAAATCAACCGTATTGGCCGAAGCAGCAACGCAGCGTAAAACGTGGCCACAGCTGAAGTATCTGGCTGCAGATCGAGAAGGATGGAAGGAATTTGTCGCCGCCCTATGCCCCACCCGGGGTTGAAGGATTCATATATTTGCACAAAAGAGCTTGAATTGTTTTTCTTTTATTTCGAAATTAGTTGTCATTAGTGGGTACTTGAGGTGCAGGAGATTCTTTTATGTAAACAGTGTACCCAATGGGTTCAGCTATTCCGAGACCGCAAATACATGGGCTGAGTGCTTCCTCAACTTATTTTGGGTTCGAAAACAGTCGTGGATTTGTAAAAAATAATTTTCATGTTCAGGGGTCGAACTACCGCATCCGTGATTGAATTGTGTGGATTTTACATGAAAAAGAATAACAAATTCAGCGACGTAGTACACGATCAGGGGTGCGATAACTCGGCTTCAGGTCGAAAGTCAAGATATACCTGGGACCTAGGTGTGTTTCGTAAAAATGTTGTTGGTAAAAAAGGCGCAACGAACATCTAAAAGTCTCTTCATAGAGCGATCTACCCTTATTTTTGGCGCCTACGTTTGATTTGAAAGCCTTGTCTTGATGTGAATGCGCCACTTCTGAAATAGACAATTGAATGAATTTGTTGGTTCACAATTATCTCTTCATGTTCAGTGGGTACAGTTTATGGGTGCAATTACTCCTTTTTGGATTCAACATTCAACACTAAGTGCGGGTAATTATATTGTGATGTGACGGTGATTTTAAAAAGGGGTTGATTGGGTACCGGCTACAATTCATAGCTTAATCTGTGCTCAGATTTATTGAAAAGTGGAAGAAATGGGTTCTACTGTAGAATACGAATAAAGTTTGAATGTGTCGAAAATGGCACATGTTAGCTACACCAGGAGGCACAAAAGTAGCAACATAAAAAGAAGCATATTCCTGGTTTCGAGAGCTTAAACTGATACATTCTTGCTATCAGAATTAAAAAGAGAAAAACTAGGGACAAGCTCAAAAAAGAGGGAAAAACATCTGTGAAACTTAATTTGCTTAAAAGTAGGATTAAAACGCATTTTTATTACAAACATATTTGCAAGTTTACTCAAAATAAAATGTTCATACCTACTAGATATGAAATAAAACATTCCATCCAACATCTGAATGTCTGATTGTCTGAATGCAATCACTTTGACATTTTGTAGAAAAGGAAATCATTCCAAGTTCAAACTTTTATACTTACTAGATTTCGCTTTTGCTCGAAAGTCGAACCTTCCTTTTATTTGTAAAACTAAAAAACGTACCACAATCATCGACATCTAGATATCAAAAACATTTGCCCCTTTGAAAGTTAGTTCTCATGATTAACATTTTTTAATACGTCACACGTCACTATGAAAACTTAGAGCAAACAATTTATGTCGAACAATGTTCTTTTCCATAGTAACATCTTTAAAAACCAACCGTCAATAACCGCAGACATTATGCCCCTGAATTAAAATTATTAGATATAGATTTCCTTACTTTTAGGGGTACGATTCCTTCGAAAATAGGTTCTAGCCTAAGATGATATATATTTGAATACCTACGTTACCTACTATTGCAATATGGGGCGAAAAATTGAATGTCAACAAAATGGGCTCTATTAACTGATAAGCATTTTGTATGGGGAATTCTTACCTTCATTTTACCCGTCTTAAAGGCGACATAAATACCTCCGATTTGTTTGTGCACATCTATGGCACAGTACATTTCGAATGATATAATTTTCATTCTCCTCATTTAATTAGAAATACTTAAAAAGTGTATGGAAACTTTGTTCACGTATTAATATACTGATGATTCAGTTAACTGATCCTTGAACAATATGCATATTTTTATGCTACATGCGTTTATTTTAAGCTTGTGAATAAAAACAACGCACTTTTTTTTTTAATTTGGGTAGGTATATGAAAATAAATGCAAATTTCACTATGAATAAAAAAGGAAACATTTTTAGAACTAAGTCGAAACCTATTGCATTTGCCGTTAAAAAAGTGGAAAACAGTCTTCAGACTCTGGGAACACTGCCTTGATGATCCTGCCCAAGAAAAAAATCGATATCAATAGTCCGATATCAATATACCAACCAAAGAGGATCTAAACTAGAGGGCCAACTGAGAGCAGAAACGGTACATTTGCCTACAAGCTGCTTTTCCTGCATAGGAATTCCTAAGTATTAGTGCCTGTACAAATCAAAGGAGCGCCATTGCTGCCGCACGCATACTTAGGAAATCCTATGCAGGCAATTAATGTCAATCACGAGGCCATTTTGTAAGTGGGGGCGACTGTGTTCAACATTTTTGGTACCCTTTAGTTACACGTCGCTCACATCGCAGTTCAGTTTAAAAGTTTAGTTTAGTTTAGTTTATGAAATTGTTGTTAAATGGAATTCCTGTAATAATTTCGTCACAATGCCAAATACCCTACATATAATCATAGTTTTTTTTTTTCAGTATGTAGCAGAAATCTATCTTATGATATTAATCAGAGAAAAATCAACTTAAACGGTTCTTGCACTTTTCTTAAAAGAGATTTTATAACTTCAAGCTTTTATTGTAGGTAGTTAGTTTAAAGAAAAAAACTTGTTGTGGGTCGATTTTAATGCTTTTCATTTCGAAGTCATATTGAAACAAAATAGATATTTTAACAGAGTTTGGGGAAAGCGTTTTTTTTTTTGTGGGGAAAAAGATATTTTAGTTTTAGCATAATTTTTAATTTGTAAATGGTACGTAAAATGTATAGTTGCACAATAACGTATGCAAATTTGCATTTGTTAATTTCGATATTTTTTTTTTCGTTTTATTGATAATACAATACACACTTCAATTCAATTCCTTAGGGACTTTCATACTACACCTGCTTCCTCCTTCCAGATCGCACACCAGAATGATCGAAATATTACCCTTTCCCATCGACTTCCCCTTTGACACATCTCTTTCTCTTTCTAAATTGCTATAGATTGCCCTTTCTTTATTTGGAATATCACTTTTTGCACTTGTTTTTGTTAATTAATAATTTAGAGAGGCTTATAAAAATATCAGTGAACATTCTTATAAAATTTGCAAAAGCGCATTATCTGTAGAAATACGAGAACTGAAAATTAACAAAACAATTTATATTCTTGCATTCGATTGAATACGCAAAATCTGAAATCGGATCAAATTAAACACCACATTATATTATCTTTTTGTTAGGAGTTTAATCATATGTACTCGTTTTTAGGAATTTACTTTCCGAGAATAATATTTTTTTTTTTTTTAAATATGAATAAAATTTCCATTTTTGCTGTTCTTTAGTAACATCAACACTGTTCCATCTTAATAAACCACAGAATTCCTAATCATATATGATTTTGTACAAATACGGTGCTAAAAAAAAAGTTGAAAACACCCACCAAGCCTAATAGAAATTTATGTAATGTTTGCGAATATTTTAAGGAATTCACTTTTGCCCTAGTGAAAACTTGGGTTTAAATTGAATGGAATTAACCTATTTTTGGAACAACTCCCCAAGGTAGCTTCATGAATTTTGCTGTCAAAAATATTTTTCATGTAGAAAAATTTACAAAAAACCTGAAATGTGAATGGATGAACATTTTTTGGCGCATAAGATGGATAGAGAACAAGTAAAGCTATCTAAAACACCATGCTCAACATTTATTCCTTTTATATTTATTGTTATAAATTCATTTTCAAATTGTTTGTTATTAGAAAAGTTCCACTCGGCGGCCATTAATAACATGTATTCACAGACAGGAGAAAAAAGAGCGCGCGAGAGAGGGCTGTCATTCAAAATTTGCGGGGAAAATCGGGTAGGTGCACGGGAGTTGGCCCTCTAGTTTGGATCCTCTTTGATACCAACCTTGTTAAAATTGGCGGTTTCATAATTAAATTATGCTTCATTTTTAAAATGGAAATTATGGCCAAGTTTTATAGCCAATATTTTTGTTTAAGTATCCACTCGAAATTTGGGTTAAAATAAGTTATTAAGCTTCCGACTTAGTGTAAGTCCATAAGTATATAATGTCCGAACAAAGGAAAACTATGGACTTTGATATGTGTATAATGTCCGGACAAAGAAACTATTGCAATATGGGGCGAAACTTGAAATAAATCAAAGGAATTCCGATTTTACGTTACAAAAATGTGTTGATTTGGTATTTCTTGGTTATGTCTTATGTTTTTATCTAATTCGATATTCTATGTTTATTTGACATTTCTGTTAAAAGTATTATTGACTTGCTACTAACAATTTGTGTGTGTTTATACAATAAAATTATAGAAACCTTATGTTTAATCATTTTATATACATAAAACATAATAAGGCGTAATGCCGAACAATTTTCCATAATGGAAAATGTAAGCCTCGCTATGGAAATCTCGCGCTTTGTTCCTCTATTCTGTTACTCGCTGATGAGTTTCAACGCGAGGCTTACAATTTAAATAAATCGCTTTTGGAACGTTGAAAACCATAAGCGCTGACAAAAATTTTTCACCTATTCTGTTACGAAACTTTTGAAAGCTATGTGTTATTTTTTCAATAAAATTAATTTTGAGCCCGAAAATGATGTTGGTGTCTTAATTTATTTAGGAATAATTTCATAATGTAATTAAGAATTGAAAAAATTAAATAAGGCCCAAAAAAGTGAAATTGGCACCCTAAATTTAGACAATTTTAATTGTACTTTGTAACTTGTGATCTTATTTCCTGCGGCTTTGTTCCGCGGTTCCAACAAAAGCTAGTTGAGAAATGTGGAAACTTCTACACCCCTATTGCGAAGATCAACCATCAATCTGTTGACGATTGACAAAATTTATCAAATAAAATTGATGTTGGTATTGCGAAATACAATTGATAAAAATATAAGCTATTGTGAACATAACGCAAAAAATAAAGTTGTTGTGAATGAAAACTCAACTTTGACAGTTCTAAAATATTTTTGATTTGAATAGTGATTGTTACGAATTTCGCCTTCAACTGGGACTGGGTCATCCACATATTGTTCATTTGCGGCATCTTCAATTGACATATCGTTTTCAAACTCGATACCAAATTCTCTTCCAGGTGGATTGACGCATGTATTCAGTCCTAACAAACTAACAACAGCTTCTTCTGAATCGCTGAAATGGTGAAGCCTGTTTGGGCCACCACCAGTGGCTATTTTACTACAAAATAGTTACTTCTATTTTGTTTTCGGTTTTCTTCTTCTTAATCTTGCATTTGAGATCGATCCATACTCTCTGCCACTTTTCCGAAGTTCGTTCTGGAGGCCCTAGGCTATTCAGCTCTACAGCAATTCTTTCCCATTTTTTATTGCCTACAGCTTTGGAACAAAATCCCTTGGCGAGTTCCACGTTTTCTTCCATCAACTGGACCAATTTGCATAGCTGTTTTTTGTTGCTCACTACTTTTTGAGAACTTTGGAAAAAAACAAATTAAAAATGTATCACTTATTTAATTCGAAACTCACACTTTTTTTTATTCCTTGAGGTAGCACGTACTCATCGACTGCAAATTTGCGATTGAAAGAAAAATTGACAGCTGACAAGAAAATCGATGAAAATTGTTCTTCACAATACCGATTTTTTTCAATCACAATAGATTTTTTTAAAAAAATTCACAATGTATCAACAATATTGACAGTTGACAGTCGCAATACCATTTAATAAAATTGATTGATAAATTTCAATTATTAATTGATAGTTGATCTTCGCAATGGGGGCCCTAGCCTTACAATGGTTGAAAGTGTTCATGGGTGGTCACCATTTCAGCCAAGTGGTGGACCCACATCAGTTCTTTAGAGCACGTAATCTGTCACTCTTATTTGTGCTGCTATGTTCTTTTTGTCGATATTCTATACTTTTGCCTTGGGCCTGATCTATTGACTACCGACAAGGCCGCCCTTATTTGAGATATATTTAAACCAATAATAATTGCTAACTATAGGACCACGCTTCTAGTTCTTCGATGAAGAAGAGCTGTTTCGATGAAGACAATAGTTTGCTCTAACATTATCTACCCTAACAGCCAGATTTTTCACTTTTTCAAAAGACACGCCAAAATTGGAATTCGTTTCCTGCAAGCATAGTTCTAGAAGAATACAACTACAATTGCAGGACAAACTTTCATCCGTCGGCTCTATTGAAGCAATTTGGTTTCGCCTATCCCATAAAAAGATAATGAAGGAAACCAAATACCTTTACTCTAAGACATACACGTGGAGAAAAGCTGTCAGACTTGATCCATTCATCTCATACTGGACCTTCGCCTTCGACCAAACCATTCATTCATTCATTCATTTATTGATTTTCAATGCGCCACTTGTTCACTAAAGGAATTGCTGTAGGTTGCTTGAATTCACAGTTCTCGATCATTCGTCAACATTTATAGAAGTCATCAAGTGGCAATCTCTATACGAGTAGAGGAGAGGTTCCTCCATCTCATTCTTGGTTTACCTGGATGACGCCTACCCGATGCCACGGATTCGGTAGCAGGTGCCCAAGGTATTCTGTTATCCTATTCCTCACACGACCTCTCGCAAGCAACCCAACCATTACAACAAATAAGTCTCCATTTGATAGCTTATATCTGCGACTCTCTCAACACTTGTTCGGCGATATACTGAAGCTGGACGCGCTTGCATTGAAAATACCACCACTTCAAACGCATTCAGCTTTGCATTCGATTCAGATTAAACACAATATACAGACGGTCAACGGCTACAAAGCTTTCGATTGGGTGCTGGGCTGCAGAGTTGGAAGTCCCAATGATGACCAAGTTATCAGCAATTGAAAATTACATTTCTTGTCAGTCTATTTAAGTAATGAATGAAGGAATGTATGAACAGGCGGAAGTCCAACTCCGACGGTAAAAGCGGTTTACCCCGACCACTGCTTTATGACTCCACAAAAAAAAAAAATCACAATGGGTGTTTTCTGTTCAGCGGAATTCGTTATCGAACCATGAGTTGCTGCAGAGCAGAGTTCGGCCGGTTTGCTTCTGCACATCATGTTACCTATTTTCAAAGAGAAGAAAGATGGTATTTGAGCTTTCAGTTATGAAGAAAATCAAGAAATAACAATTTATTACTACTTACTACTACTACTACTTGACTCAGAAAGACGCAGTCGCTAGATTTGGAGATATGAACAGGCAGGAAACACTCTGTTATTTCTACAGTGTTCCACATATTGTTTAAAAAGTTTGTCAAAAAGTGTTCCTGCCTACCTTTGTGTGCACCTACTTGTTGATGGCACTACGATCGTAGGATATGAAACGAACTTACACCGAAGTGAGATAAAAGCCTACATAGATCACAGGTTCATACGGGCTAATACATAAAATTGGAAACGCACCACCCTGCAGTTCGGCTACTATCTATTTTTTTATAGCCACCCTCTAGTTGATTTAACCATCAAACTCCCAATAAGCCTCGAATCAAATACACCTACCTACACCCATTAGTCACTGGTTCTTGTTGACTTCAATGTCAGTGTACTCAGGCCACATCCGCCTAGGAATGAGTTTTTGCAAAGCCCAATGCACACACACCAACCACACAGTCAAATCAAATAAATAAACACTCGTCGTTCCTCCAAATCGAGTTTAAAGCCAAATTTAGCTTACAGCTAACCCCGCCAACCCTCTTCAAAGCATTGCCACCAAATCAAGTGCATTGCACATAATATTGTTCCACAACTTTGCAACCCTCCTCCTACCCACACGCGCCGCATTCGCGATCAGTAATGAACTCCTCACGATCATCTCCCCCGCAGACGTCATTGCTCAACCCCTCTCCGAAGCGGAGAAGAAATAAAACTTAATTGAATCTCCTTCCCATGCACATTCGTAGGCCTAATCTTCCAGAGGTCCACTCGTTGTGCCGAGGTTAACGGCTTCAACGTGCAGTGCACAGCTTTCAGCAAGCAAAGCTGTGCGAGGGAAGCCGTTGAGGGGAAACGACATAAAATATAAGTCAAGATAGGAGCAGAGCAGGGACATAGAAGACAAATTGAAGATCCAACCAACCCATACACACGAAGATCGCAGTTTCGAAAACGTGACTAACACCACCGGAGTGTGCTACCCCTCCATTTGACAAACACAGAGGCGAGCTGATGATTAACTGCAATTTGCCGAAATTTCCTGCTGCACTTGTGTGCGTAAGAACTCTCCTTGGTAGTTGTAATTTGTGTGTGTGGTGGCGTGTCCCCTTTTCTTCTTGACTTCTAAGAATGTATTAGAATGAAGCAGGCCGCACGTCCCTAATGCGAGGCCGTGCGAGCCCAGTTCAAAGACCGAGAGAATAGTCGTTTGGCTCCACACACCGCACAGAACTCCCAAATTCAACCCCGGCTCATTTTTTTTTGTTGACGGTATTTGGGCGTCTTTTTTTTTCCTGGCAGTGCCAAAATAACATCGCTTGGCGTTGTGGTGGGCACTTTTGTTGGGAGTGACAGAGAGGCTATTGACTGCGCTGCACTCTGTGCAGCGAAGCGGCGCACCAACAAAAAACCACGAAACGAACGCGATTCATCTACGGAGCTTGTTTTCGTTTATTTTAGATTCTGTGTTAGGGAGAGCACCGAAATTCGAAATCTGAGGAACCACAGTCACAGAGCCATGCATCGTGTTTTGGGCAAGGGTTTTTTGTGCGCGCAGTACAAAATGGATGCGCCCGGGCCCAGGGTGCAATGCACTCTGGATGGATGTTTGATGTTTTTGTTTTGCAAGTGAGGGGCTTAAATTTCTATGATGGTGAGGCTTTTTTGTTTGTTTCAGTTTCGGCTCAGGCGAATCTGTTGTTCCCGCTAAGGAAGCACCGCAGCTGCATGCCGGTGCATTACGCACGCGCACACATCGGTCGCTTTGGTATTCCTTACAGACTTTCGGGACAAAACTATCATGAGCTGTCGGAATCGATTAAAGTTTACCATTAGCGGCGGCCAAATATTGCTGATGAAAGGACGCTCCGAGTCATAAGATTGCAACAATTTTGCCCGCATGTTGACCGATTATGTGACGATGATGTTATGTTGATGTTGTACCCTTGATTGAGCAGCGCTTATGTGGCGCCTCAACCTATACCTTTGATAAAAGGATATAGGAACACATTGCCGCTTGAAATGGCTGCGACACTAAAAAAGCGACTCAGTGTTGATGACATGTGGAAATATGGAACTGTAAGGGAATTGGTAAAATTACACTTAATACTTGAGACTCATGTAGGTAGGTGTAGTTTTTAATTCTGTAGATTGAGTAATGACTGACTGCGAATGTGGGTTGTTCAACACTTGGGATGAATGTTGCATATCTGGGATAGAACTACGCTCAAGAAGTGGTCCTTGAAGGAATAGACGGGTAACTACAAAAACTTCCTTCAAATAGTCAGACTATGTAGCTCGTCTGATAGCAAAATTGAAGAACCGTGCCGTCAGATTGAGAGCGCATATTATGGAAATGTTTAGGTCGGTATTTTTAATCTAGTGCAGGTATAAACTTTTGGCTAGTCTTGGGCTCAAAGTTCATCACAGTTTTTGGAAAAAAAAAAGCATTCTGGCGAAGCAATTGTCGTCAGCACTAAAGTCGGTTCTAAATATTTAGTTTGCCGTACTTCCCCTCATTATTAGCTTCATATGTGTACGCGTTTTAAATATAAATCGATCGCAATCGCTCATCAAAAATCACAGAAAAACAGAAATTTAGCAAAATAACGAGTTGGTTTCGCTCTTGGCTCGAAACAGCTTAGAGAATTTTAACCAGCTAGTACTGATAAATGTGTCAAAGTTGACAAAGTTGACAAGAAACAAATTCAAAATCCGTCTTAAAAATCAACTGCGCACAAAAAGAAAATTCGGCGGTGGTTGAATGTTCCCGCAGAACATTTCATTATATTGCAAAGGTATAAGTTATGTATTTATTTGTAATATGGATTACATTAATGTCAAAGATGTGAGTGGCTGAAAGTAGCTCGAAGCAGTGTTTCCAAGAGTACTGTACTACTTTGAACACTTCCATATACACCTCCTTTCACATTCGTACTCCTATTTGTTTAAAAGACCTTAAATATCGTACACTTGCAACAGATTGTAATTTCAACCTTAATGAATTTAATTCACTTAAATTTAATGCAAATTTGGTGGCACTTTTATCTTCCAATTAATTAATTAATTAAAATTTAATTAGTTGGCGTGGGACGCAAGGCCTAGCTTCTCACAACCATTCGTTTTGTGTGAGTTTCATTTTTGGAACGAATGGAAGGGATCTACAATTTAATGCCGATTCCAAACGGCTAATTGAATAGCTCTTTCAAGACAGTTATACTCTCGGATGTTTGTCAGACGTTCGCGAGAGGTGGCGCAGTGGAAAAACCCCTAAGTTGGAATTTGGGTTTTTGCGGGATTCGAACCTGGGACCCCTCACTTAGTAGTCCAACACACTAACCACTAAGCCACTGCGCCTACCTTTTATCTTCCAAACTGTCGTCAAAAAGGGAGTTTGCCTCTTTCTAGTTTGTGTTTGTTTTTCGTTGCATTCATTTTTAATTATTTCGGATTGCTATATTTTTACTTTGCCTTTACATCACTCAACCTAGTAAATTGCAAAACAAGTTTTATTACTTTCCCGTCCCATTTGAAAAACGCTTAACTAGAAATAAATTTCTAAATTTTCGTTCTGTACTCCCCGGTAATCCCCAAGAAGTTCTATTATACAACCCGACGAAATTATGAAAGCCAGGTATGCCGGCTCAAAGTCTATCCAGGTACTTTGGATTATATTTCCAGCTCTCCTTCAGAGTTTCGCTCAATTTGTTGACCTTGACAGATTTTTAGTGCTTGGCTCGGGAAAGAACGTGAATAGACCTATTGTAACATTCACATAGGACGCTCCATTTTTACTTTTGACTACTGACATTTGGAACGAAGCACAAGCCCAATTTTGTGTGCATTTCATTTTTGACAACAAAACGCAGCACAGCTGAAGCGATTCCGTTCCGGTTTGCCCTTAAGTCCATCTTCCTTTATCAAGTGTCAAAACTAGATGAAGTAGCAAAGAAGTTCACGACATCATTAGTTTCAAATGACAAGAGACTGTCAGAGACTTTTTAGGAATTCTGTGACTATTTTTTTTTTTTAATTACAAAAATAGATGTAAGTTCACTTCTAAGCATGTCGAAATGCTTTGAACTTGAGTCTTGACAAGCAGCAACAGTTCTTTCCTATAGCTTTGTGCTTGTATGTCTTTTTTTGCCAACAAATTACAGTCGCAATTTCCTTACTGCAAACTGCCGACGGCAAGTGGAGAGATTGCTTGGACTCCTACTTCTCGACTCTGCTGAAGATGTCTGGCTCACTCCCGCTTAAAACGCACATTCGAATAATGGCAACTGCAATTGTGAGAGCTGGAGATTTTATGGGCCTGATTCTTAAATACACGACCAGCATAAACTAAAATTATAAGTCTTGGGTAAATATTCATTCTTTCGATTGGAAATGCAAGTATGCAATCCTGGTAATGCACTTGAAATCGTAGATATAAGAGTATTGCTTTTGCCGATCGAAATAGTAACTGAAACTTATCTGAAGGACATAGGTATAGGAGAATGGAAAGAAAACAGCTCTACAACCTATCGACCCCTGTTTTGGTTGGCATTTTGGCTTATGATGTTGGTAATATTAGCATAAATCTGTAAATTCCTTTCCACCGGCAGGGATGACTGGCAGCATTATTCAGCTACCAACCTTCCAAAGAATCAACGATGCACGTCTCCACGTATGGCTCAAAAATTGATATGTGGGTCACTGCCCAGAACCTGGATCTCCAGTGTTCTCAGTGCTTAGGCGAAATTTCTAACAAATCAGTATATGACTTGGAAAAAAATTTACAAGCCAACAGATGTCTAGATGTCTAGAAAATTCAGAGCTTTTCTCGTATTCCACTGTACAGAAGTCATAACCTGCCCTTGAGGTTCGGATCTATACCCATTGATCTAAGTGCAACGGGCGCGAAATGTTCTTGTCCGATCAGCGCTTTTATCTAACCATTTATAGTACTTCTGGGCTTTCGGATCCCTAAAATGAACCACTTTAAATCGCAACAGTTTTCGTATTCTTTGTTACCAAATGTTTCTTTTTTTAAAAGGTAGGAATTCGATTATGGTATGAAACTTGTAAGCACGGCGAACAATTGCATATTGGAAACCTTCCAAAAATTCTTTGCTCTTCGAAATGGTTGTTCGTGTGACTTGTAGTGTTTCTTCTCAGTTTGTTGTTCAAAGCGGCTGAACGAGAAGCGGCTTTGCACGTCGTCTTCTTCATAAGTCTAAAATAAGTCATAAAGTACCCGAAAGCTTGCATATTTGAGAACATTTCCCTCTCCTAGTGCCTGAAAACGCACGCCTTGGACGCGAGTTTCTTTGCCCAACAAACTGACCCATCATCGGACGCTCTGAGAATCCGTCACAGCTGTAATCCTAATTGATGCAGCCTTACAAAAGAACAAAAAAAAATTCAAACAAAATTACAAACTATAAGCTCGATCGCCCTACCACTACCACGCCCTTTCAATGTTACCTACCTATATGAACAATTCCGCATCGCACCCAAAAACCCGCAAAAGGCCAAAACGACAACTATGTCCGATCGTAAACAAAACCACAAGACCGTGCATAATACCTTTTACACGAATCGCATCTCAATAACACATTGGGGGCCCTCTTTCGGATACAGATACTTTTCGTCGGTGCAAACAAAAAGACAACAAAATCTCAGGAGAAATTGAGAGGAAAGCCAATCTATGAAACCATGACGAAGACCGAAGACAAACAGCATTTACCGTTACTCCAATACTCTTTAGGATGAAAGCCAACAGCCAACAACTGCATCCAAGGGACTTCTTGGTGCCTCCCCATACCGCGCCGCACGCCATACCATCGCAGCTATGTAACAATGTGAGAGACTTTCTAAAATGGCAACACAAAAGGGGCTCTCAAACCAAAAATATGGCACCTGGACAGCGGTAAAGGGGAAGAAGACGATCCCATAACAATGATACTAAGATGCGCTCACGAATGATTACCCCATAAGCGGCTCGGCTACTGCCACTTCATCGGGTAATATTTGTGTGCACGTCTTTGTTGTGATGCGCACTTTTTAGAAGGACCGCGGGGGAACTTAGAGACGTCCTCAAAGGAGACTCACTTTCGGATTTCTCCCTTCGACGGCGGATTTACATGAAAACGAAAGAAAAAAAAAACACCGTGCGCACACCATGGGCCCCTGAAATTATGTTATCATCCCTACTTAGGTATGCATCAAACGCACGTTGTCGCCGCCGCTACAAATCATCTGTGCAAAGGCAAGGAGCGGGCGAGTAAAACAATTAATTCGGCCAACCGAACGACGATGGACGGTTGGACATTGGACAATCAAAACCAAGGCAATCGAGATGTTACGCAACCATTGCTGAACACCGCAAACACCAACAATGATGACGATGACGATAACGACGCCTGGCTGTAACCAACGCTATACGACGACGACGCAACGCTGTGCGTTTTGTTTGCTCATTCCATTCTCAAGACCGCCTTTTCGCCTTCACCCGTCCATCAGCTACAGAGAGCACATTTGTGTGCGCGCCGGGGGAAAGGGTGCCCCTTGGACGATTTTTATTTCGCACTCCCCCGGCTCCCTATATGCTCGACCTAAGCTCGCCGAGCAGATGTAACACTTGCCACCAAACAAGCGTGATGAGTAAACCCGCAAATTGCCAGTTGGGTTGTCGATGCGATGCGATGTCTTGTGTGTGCTGCTTGAGCTCGTTCTGTTCCTGTCTCTGGTGGTGGCGTTCCTCATCATTGTTCGAACGATGAAGACGCGCGATGAGAAAAACGCAAATGCGGACGAGAAACCAGAGAAAAGATACAGATACTCCTACCATTGCCAAGAAGAAATGTGAACCTCAGCTCGGAAGAGCGGCAGCAAATGAACAAAAAAACAAAAAGAAACACAAAACCGGGAACAAAAAGTATTTTAATTTTACGGACGTAATCGACAGCTACGTCCCCGGCCATTCGCACATTCGACATCGACAACGGCACCGGCACTCTAGCACTGGCAACGGCAACGGCACCGGCACGACATCATAAGACACGAGAGCCGTTGCTGGCAGCCGTGCCGCGTTAGCGGTGGCCATTCATTCCCGCAACTGATGCGAATTTAATTTCTGATTTCGCATTACGCACTTCATAAGTCGCGTTAAAGAATGCAATAAATTAGCGATATGGCCCGGAAGCAGAAGATGTTAGCGGTTTGTTGGCCATTGAAGGTGCCATCGCCATAGCGATAGCACCCGCGCCGCGGGCTGCTATAATTGGTAGGTGTGGGAAATGGCCCAGCACTTGCCAATTGAATGAGGGAGGGTGGAGAGAGTGAATGTATAGCTGTTTCTATTGCCGGAACCTAATTTATCTGCATTAGAGCTCGTGCCGGAAGTAGGCCGTAATTGGGCGTTTACCATGAAATATTCAGTCGTAGGGGTGACTTAATTGCTTCGCGGATCATAAAGCAAATATGGCTCACGTTGGAATTATATTAACCCCCAACATAGAGCCCGCGGATAAGTGCTAACACAAACTGTTAACGAGTCTAAGCGGCGCACTGATTGGGTGGATTCTGCACATCACGCAGATTGGGTGCCTCATTGCGTCCATTATGGCCATCAGTTGGAAAAGCCTTGAAAGCCTTAAAAAGCACAACGTTTGTACCATCGCGCTTTATCTGGGTTAGAGTACAGTTCACTACGGTCGTAAATAAATGTAAGGCCAACGTTAACTAAAAACAGATCGGATAATCATTTACATAAAAATGTACCATCGATTGGCTTAAAAATATGGTCAACAAAGTTGGCCGAGGGCTCGGCTTTGTTTGTCAATGGCGGGTGACACTCGATCTTTAGGTATAGTTGAACTAGGCGTGAGCAGATCCTAAAAATAGGCAAATTTTATCACGGAGTTCTCTTCGAATTCTGTGGATCATCACTTTTGGTCGCGTCACTCATTCTCATTCACTCATTTGCTCATTCTCATTGTACCGAACCCTCTGCGTCATTGCAAATGAACGGTATTGCGTTGATCTAGCAACAGAGGGAAACATTGTCGGAACAAACAGGTTTTCTCGACATTTCCATAGAAACAAAGAAAGCTTTCAACTCGGCTAATTGTTCTGCCAAATAAACTTGTGCAAGAATGGGCACCTTTTAACTAAGTTCTTGAGATCTTACTAAGCCTTATAGGGAAAGTGAAAATAAGGTACCTAAGACATTCTTTGAAGATCACTTCTGCCCTGGCCCCTTGTCTACAGAACATTATGCAGCGAAAAGAAGAATGTAAACTTGACTTGTAAATCTTACTTCCATTGTTACTGTGACGAGAACAAATCTCAAATCTGTGTAGGACGGCCCGATTGACCTTTTTAGGCAGCCATACTTTTTCAAAAGAAGCAATTTGTCGCATTCAAGACCCCATTATTTGTGTTCAATAGACTCTGACCAAGGCTAAGGCTAGCGGCTTTGTGAGCACTTTACTTTAAAATCATAGATAAGTTTGACAGTATTAAACTACTACAGATTTACAGATTTTACAATGAAGAACACATTTTTATTTTCAAATTGAATTGATACTGAAGAAGGCAGCAAGCAAATGTACCTGTACAATATACGCTAAACGGAGATCGAACTCATGGCCTAAGCAAATACTACACCTAGCAAAGGTATTTATGAGGAGTCTTGCTGTGAATGATCGCGGCACTGCATTCCAACGACAGCACTCTACCAATAATTTCAAATGTGATTATCACGCTAAAAGCCTTTCAAGATGTGTGTCAGATTGCCGAATACAATGAATACAATTGTGTTGAGTGGGTCAAAAACTCGTAAGAAGTCTAAGGCCCAGCTGGTTCCCAAAAAAAAGCTCCATAAAACCAGCATTTTTACCTAAAGTCATCCAATGTCAGTATCGTATGGTTTAAGTGATGGTTTGTAACCAAAATTGTGATCCCTGTGATCAACAAAAATGACAACTATGGCGATGGCACGATCTCTTCCAAATGGTGGTAGATGATGATGAACTTTTATAAAACTTTGGAAATAAATGCCACTCTGGTTCCTGAAATTAACAGCTCTGATACACCCTTTTAAAAAATAATATAACTTATTGAGCGATAAGATCTTTAATACCCCGAAAAATATGTCTAAAAAATAAAACTGATCAAGCAACAGCAAAATGGCAGGGCTACAGCTTTTTTTTTACAAAAATAAAAATAATAATACCTGGAATTAAGCTTGAATCGAAAATCCTTAAATGTTATTAACAACGGTACGATACGATTTTAGTCGCACGACGTTCTCAGCTGTTTTTGACGAAATGCATTCTATCAGTCCAATTTTGCGTCATTCTCTAGGTTAGGTAAGTGAATTGGCGAGACATGGTAAACCTGCACACTTAGATCAAAGTAGATCATATGAGGCTGTGCCTCACACTGCCGGGCTGGATATTTGCCTCGAAGACCAGATTTGTTTGCGGCTTATCCAACGACAAAATATATAGCCCCAAAAGGAGTACACAAGTGGCATCAAAAGCCAAGGTTTCGGTGACTAATTCAACGCTCCGAATAAATGTTGTCGTTTCTTCAGTAAATTAGTACTTCCATTGGCCAGTATTGCACGTAGGGTCTTTTTGCTGGAACAGCATTTCTTCGGGACCTATGTCATCAATATTTTTTAAGAAATAGGCAAAGAAACCAAAATCTGCATGAGAGATTGGTGATAGTGACGCGATTTTTCGATATTTCAATTTTAAAATTTTGTCCGCATTTGTTTGTTCATAAAAATCTGTCCAACAATTCGAAAGTTGTGGTAAAATTACTCTTCAGTTGGGAAATTTTACACAGGACTATGACAGAATTGTCTTCAAAGCCTACACAGCAGATATTCAATGAAAAGTCGGGAACATTCTTACAACCAAGCTCAGTTATAAATACATTATGTAGGTACCTTTATAGAGTCAGTATCGCCTTCTTTATCTCAATCAATGAGCTTCCCATGCACTTGTTTCTTTCTCCAAAAAATGTTGCAGATTTCTGGAGGCTCCCTATAGCAAAGTTCAAATTGATCTTCTAATTGTGACCCCTCCACGATCCATACTGAATAATAGGTACACAACACATGCCCCGGGTATTTTTCCTCAGGCATGAGGATCATTTAAGTATTTCCCTATCGCCAGGCTGTTCTGCAAATATGGATGTCACGTTGTTATAAACAATGCTATCGTTGCTTACTTGACATTATTAATAGACCTTAATGTTTATTTTATGACAATTGTGCGTCCATCCTAGAAATGATCTTGAACAAGCATTCATTGGCGCAGCCTTATTTGCTGGATTTGACATGCGAGGCTTATAGTTTCATGTCGCGGTCCACGCCAGACTTGAATTGTTGAATTGTTGAGCTTTGTTGTCAAGACATTCGCCGAAATGTCGATTACGATACAAAATAGCTTTTTTGAAATGTGTCAAAAATTGTCATTCATATTTGCTCTACGAAATTCAATCTTCATCTGGTCAAAACATCTGCATCTTCATCACGAACATGGAACCTTACCTACAGCACCGACAAATGAGCCGCCTGCAGGCTGTGGAGCACTTCGTGCCCGGATCTAAGGCCTCAACTTTCACCGGTTATTCATTTTGCAAGCAATTGCTTCAGAACCACAGTAATGATGACAAGATGTTGACCTCTTTTTCTTCGACGAGTGAACAAGAAAACCAAAAACCGAACCTTCAGAACCACATTTTCAAATTGAATTTCTTCTTTGGCAACCACATTTCACCGGACAACGCTGTGGATATGCAGACATCCGAATTATCAACTCTCTCTCTCTCTCCATCGATGAACATCCATTTTCACTTTATCCTCTAATTAACATTTGCATCTTGTTGTGCTTCATTGGATTTGGTAAATCCGCAAAATAACTCTGCGCAAACAGCAAAAGCAGGGAAGACAGCATGAGTGGGTGCTGCGGGCCCCACCATCACCCACAGTGAAATAATTTAATTTCTCTCCCCTGGAGGAAAAACAACCAAAACGAAGAAAGGAACAAAAAAAAGGAGCCCATCGCTCCACCAATACCCGAGATATAAGCATGTGGAGAATTTAATTCACCCCAAACCATTCTCGCCTCGGAATAAGCAAAACAAAACCGAAGTCAGCTAAAAAGGTTGCTATATCCTTCCACGTCCACATGCACTACTCTGCCTTTCACTCCACTTAAACTCAAAACTCGGCCAAACCCATCAACATGATCATTGCCGTCATTGCGAAAGGACCATCACAGGATACTTCGCATTTCGCATAGGAGAATGGGATAGCCAAACTCACACACATATTTCCATTCACGCATCACACTCCTGTACAATGGCAGCCCACAAAAGTGCATCATACACACTGGGCCGCCGCCACCGCCACATAGACAGGAGTGGGCGATAGCAGCAATGCTTGGCTGCGTAGGGTTACCTTCAAGCGCGGCTGCTAATATGAAATTCGAATATCACATTATCGGCGAAATTGCAAAAAAAAAAAATATCATAAAAAAAATCCAACCCAAAGGAACGCTCTTCAGTGCGCGGTGATAAGCAAAAAAAATAAAAACAAAACAAGGAAAAAGTTTTACACGCAAAAAAAGGAAATAACTCGAAAAAATGAAAAAAATCCTCATCCAACATTTTTATATCCTTCTCTAATGCATTCATCGATGATTGGGCATGTGGCCCACTGTCGCATTCGGGTAATGCACACGTGTATGTGTGCACAAGTGGATGGAAAACAAGGAGCACTAGATAGATTGGTGCGGTGCCAACTACACGCACGAAAATAAAAATCCAAACGACCACTATACGCGAATTTTTCGTTGGTCGTCCAAGGGGATGGGGTGGTTTTGCTTATTTTTTTTTTTTTTGTTTCGCCTCCCCTTTTCACGTGTTGACATGTTCTTCGTTTTTTAGTTTTTCCACGGGTATACAACTCACACTATGGCGAAAATGTTCGAAGCCAAAGTGGTGTGCCCCATAACCACCCACTCATCAGCACCGTGGAGCACAGTGGAAATTTAATACCCGAACGCAGTATCGGCTGACAGGAGTTTTCCGGTACACGGTACAAAATTGGAATGATTTGAGATTTGTGTTCTTACAAAAAAAGTTTAACAAAATAAGTGTACGACTGGGTCGCTCCTACCTTCCTAAAAGTGTTATAAGTGCGGAACCGATAATTTAATAGCTAATCATCTGTAGGTTTATATAATTCATTTCTGGTGAAACTTGATGACGTTTAACTCGATAACCGCTGAGCCGATTTTCATTTTTTGTTTTATTCGTATCGTGAACATCGATTTATTCGCATTTTTTTTGGCCAAAACGGAGTTATGTCGGGTCCATATAGTTTGCTATAAATTCGTTTTTCACCAGTTTGTATCAGATATCAGAAATATGAAGTTTATCCAATAACAGTTAACCGTTTAGGTTGTACCAGACTGTAACCATATACGAAAAGGGGGGTGGCATTGCCAGACGCAACTTTTTTGGTAGCATTTTGGCATTTGGCATTTGCTTTTATTAAACTTTTGGTATATACAATTTGACTTAAGGCTAGGTAACAAATGGTGGTGAATAATAAATATTTAAATGTGCTGGCTCAACAATAGGGGCCCAACGGTATACAATAATGTTTGTTTTCTTAAATCTATTTTATATAAACTGTGGTTGTCTACTCGGATTCATACTCGTAGTATGCATCGTTGTCTGGTTTGACCTCAGGGTGTTCAAGTCCGGGTGTTGAACTTTTTCGGTAGCTTAATCGTCGTTATATATTAAGTTTATTTATACTAGAAATCCACATCTTTCAAGCAAGGAATACTTCTCCCCTGAGTAGCAGGTACGACCTCTTGATCCGCGGGAATGATTTGCACATCTCGAAGTAACCAAATGATTGTCTATGCTTAAAGCTTAAAAGTCTATTCATGCCTAAAAGCTTGTGGCTGCTATTCATGTAAAAACGTACCTTGTAAGAGGATTCGTTAAGCCGTTCATTTGGTAGCGATGTTTGTAGTCATGCCAGGGAACTGCTTACTACTTAGACTTCAAGATTTTATTTCTTTTAAGCATATGAAAATACGCCTAAGTCAGCTGATAAAGGCCAAAGTCTCTGTTGTCAAAGGGTGATCTCCAAGTTTATTGTGTTGTGGGATCTATAAACGTCTTTGAATCTTCCATAGTTCGAAAGGGATCTCAAACCGCAGGTCGTTCTAAGATAACCAAGAATGTCAATGATTTTAAGACTTAAGAATAAAAACCACGAGCTGGTTGCAAAATTTTGTTTTGTTTGTGTTTTGCGGGATTCAATGATATCCGACAAGTCTGGCTCAACCACCAACACGGGCAAGTTATCTTGTCCTTAGACCTAACAATATTCGTATGTATATACCCATACGTCGATACCTAGTTCTGCAAATGCGAAGGTTGTCAAGTTCGGCGCCCAGAGAAGTATTCTTTGGGTTTTTCACTATCCTCCCAAAAAAGCTACCCAGCTTGTATATTCGAGCTATTTGTCCCACAAATTAAAATCACACAAATGAACAGCTGTGAGGAGCTAGCCGTAAGATTATCCTACATGGAACTGTTGCGCCATCTATAGGGTAATTGAATACAAGGGGTGACGGTTTTTCCCATACAGATTTCTCGGATTCAGGCATAACTTTTTGGAATTTCAAATGTGAAAATTAGTACTATAGTTTGCAGTTTCTTCATTCAAGGGTTGACGTTTCCTAAGGATTGCAGGTGCTGAGGTTCGGAGGTAGTTATAAGAACAACTTTCACCATTCGCACCACCAGACATGTTGAAAAGTTAAACCAAAGTATTTACTGCCTCACAAATTTTCCGCCAAATTAACTCGAACCGCACCATTTCTTCGAGTGCATCCCTTCAACGTACGTCCTATGTAGGCTTTTTTCTACTAATGCGTATGCACTTGCATTAAAATTACCTCCACCAACTCTAGCCCGCAACTACCAAGCGCGCGGCCATCGATGTTAAAACAAAAAGAAACTAACAAAAAATGTCCACACACAATAAAAGAAAACAGAAAAAAAAGCAAATCAAAAAATAAAAATGTGCACTGAAATTATTTCCGCAGCGAAACAAAAAATTAAAAAATAAAAAACAAAATATTATTAAAATAAAACATTAATAGATCGGGGGTATGGTTTACATTTGGCAGTGCCATACGAAAAAAGAACATCCCTCCAGTTTAATGTTTCCAACGTGTGTACGCACATTGGAGTGAAGAGTGCTACTACTACTTATTTAAAAATGCAATTTTTTCGTTTGTTTTTTTACTTTTCAGGACAACATATTTTGATTTTTATTTTATTTTTGTTATATTTATTTATACATGCGTTTTTAATTTTTCCTGGCATAAAAATCGAGACTCTTTCCATATTACACACATAATATATGGGAGCATGGAGGAGCTGCGGAACCTGAAGGGGGCTCGGGCTACATGCATGATCTAAAAAGCACGAGTTAAATAGCTGAATTGGTTCCGGGAAAAAAATAACACTGGCGAATAGGAGCATGTTAGGAGGTGGCTTCTGGTTGGGCGATACAGTTTCGGCCCAATAGAGGATGTTTTATGGTTAAGTTTGTTTTATTTTATTATATTTTTTTTTCTCTTGAATGTGTGAGTGTGTGGAAAGCATACATCTTCTGCTCTTATCGACTATCAATAAGCCGTTATTTTAATTAATTTCCAAAGTTAAGCCAAACGCAAAACATGACTGCAATTGAGCGGGAATATTCACAGAGTAGGAGGTATTCGCGGAACGTTATAGACCGCCAATTATACACCGCAATCAGCGAAACTAATATAATAAGGTCTATTCGAGCCTTCCAGAAATCGTATTCCGAGTCGCACTTACTACGTGTTGTAAAAAGTTCTCTATAGGTGGTCTTTATCTGCATATATCTCAGGTCAAAGTATCTGTTTGTGCATTGACTCCGTTGGACTCGAAACCACAGGTCCGCGGCTTATACTATACAGTGGGTATAGGTTCGCTGCCAACGTCAAGAGCTCCTCCACTTTATCACCGCAAGTGCGGAGAGCAATGAATTGAATACTGATAAACGGCTCACCGAGTTTCAGTATAGCATTGTGAAGAGGGGAGGCTCACAGTACTATTATAATAAAACCTCCATAGTTTCCAGATATAACAAGCTTGGAGATTTTGAAAAAATAAAACAGGTTCCCAATCAGGAGAAATAAATGGCCTCGTTTAGGTCTGGTCTCAAAATGAGAGGATTCCCAAGAATAATGAAAATAAAAATACCTGCGAAGCTTTTAGCGATAAGCCGCGTGCTATCAATCTGATGAACAATGCGGTAACATAAAATCCGAATTGAGTTTTCCAACTAACTGCATAAAGCACTTGACTTATAACGGACATAAAGAGGGTAATGCTGCCGGTGAGCATGTGCCTCATCAGTTTTGTAAACAGTAAATAAATAAATGAGAATAGGGCAGTTATAAAATTCTACCAACTTTCTCGGTCTACAGGTATATTTTTCAACAGCGGCCACATTCTGCGTTGAGTCTGCTAAGACGTGCCTCGGAGTTTTTTTTTTAAGTGGAACACTTTATTTTGAATTGCTGTACAGAGTAAAATACCGATCTTTCGATCTTTATTTGTCGTGATCTCGGTTACCAACAATTGTATAATTTAACCTTATGCAAGGCGCTGGCCCGATAAATGAAATTCTGGTAAAATTTCAGGAACCCCACAGAGCCCTTAGAGTACCTACTTGAGCTCGGCTGATCGCTCAACAATAAATCTACAGATCCGCGAAAGTCGGCTTCATGACTTTTAGTTTAGTCTCAATTCTAGAATTTTTTATTCAAAGGATAATGATACCTAGATGTTGTCATCGGTCTTAGATAAACTTTGACAGTTCTTAAGCTTGCTTTCTTTTTTTTGCATCTTCTTAATGCCTCCTAAAAGTCCTAACAAATGTTTTGGCAGCAAGAACTCAGCCTCGATGCCATGAGATCCACCTTATGCCTCTTCTGCCATTGAGGGGGTTGATCGCAGTTTCGAGAAAAGTTACACGTCGATCAGATGGGGCTCATTGTGGCAGAAAATCAATTAGTTAAAAACATTAAGGTATCTGTTGCTTCGGCATTCGGACTGATTTGTCAGTCAGTTTTGCACAAACATCTATTAGGGTAAAGACCTTATGGCTTTAGTGATCACCATCGCCTACAGATCGCACATATACTAAGTAAAGTATTGTGTTGCTCACCCTGTAATCGGCGAAAGAAACCCCTCGTGGGTAGAAGCTTAGTTTGTCAAAAAGCTGAAAACGGTACATTTTGACAAAAAAACTCTTCTGTCGTCAAAATCTTCATGAGTTTAGTTCAAGCTCTTTTTGCTAATAGTTCTACTAAGGCTAATGAGCTAAGTTCCTTGGTTGCTGCCGTTTGACCACTAGCCTCAACCATTCTTGGCGCCTTCCTTACTTTAATTAGCCACTCCATCCAGCTCTGTCCACAGCAAGGTCCGAGGTGCCTTCGTTTAGATAAATTACACACACTGAATGGGTTCAGGTTGCTCTGAAGCTAAAGTGACGTCTTTTACCCTCCATGGGTGCACTTCTGCCCTAGCCATCTCAGCCGTTATATTTTAAGCTTTTGAACAGTTTATTACGTCTCTGTTCGTTATTGAATCGTCTCCTGCTATGACCGTATGACTCATTAAATTATTGAGAGTCCTTTCTCTATGACCACACCATTTTATCAACAAAAAAGGGCATAGATCAATCCTCGGCGCAGAGTTTCCGGTGTGACACGATTGGCACAGATTGATTCGTTTGGCGTTTTCATATAGTTATATAGTTAAATAATGCTTGAAAAAATCAAGTTTCTCAAATTTCGTTTCCTTCCACCAAAGTTGGATAAAAAAAAAACAACGCATACAGAGAACAAAAGCCATCTCCATAAAAATCCTCCAAATCTAAGCCCAACAAATTTCTTTGGGCAAGTTGGTTATAGCCGACAGATGATTGTCGAAGGCTGGTTTTTAACCGACTTTTTATTTGATTTCATTCATATATTTTGTTCCTGTTGTTTCAAGGAAAAGAAACCCAAAATTTTTAGTTAGATACTGCAATAGAAACAATTGAACTCTTGCTCCTAAATATAAATTTGTATACTACTGATATTTGAATATTCCCGCCTAAGAAATATTGACATTTTGCAGATTTTCTTCTATTTGTTGGTTATTAAGTCAATTTTCTCGCACTGTGACATGTGACATTAATTCAATAGTGGCTGAGAAAATATGATAACAGATTTCGCTTTCATTTTTACTAAATCAAAGTTAAGTCAAAATATGATTTTTTTTCTTCTTTTAAATTAAGTCATTGTTACATTGACAACTTGTAATTCCGTATCGGTTGTTTTTAAACTGTTTTGCGCTTGGAATAAAGTGTCACCCATGTACTTTTCAAAAAGTTTGGAAAGTTATTCCTTAGGAATTAATGACAAATATTTAAAAAAATATTTACGGAGATCACAAGCCATTTTGATCTGTTTCTTCTTGTGCCACGCATTGGCTCAAAATAAAACCCCTTTATGTCAGTAAAAAAAATAATTATTTGGCAGCACTGACATCTTGCGGTTTTCCAGATAATTAAATCATATTCCTGTACCTACCCGGTTGAATATTTGACAAATGCTAACTCCGATGTTGGCTTATGAGCTTCGCACAATTATCTCAATAATGGTACTAAAGACCTCTTCCGCGACATCTCCATCCAAATGACTGGCGATCTTGATAGTAGACTATGCATGTCCAGTGGTAGAAATTACCATTATAGTGACCTGGCTTATACACACAAAATTTGGAAAACAATTTAAGTACAGACAATCTTCCCAACAGAAAATAAGTTAAGCGAATATGTTGTGTTTAAGGCAGCGAAAGTGGTTCTTAACTATTTGTCTTCGACCATTTAAATATAAGATTACGTCTTTTATTTTGTACTTAAAGCCATGACTTATGAGGAAAGAAAATACAAAATTAGAGGCTAAGCTACAATAGATGAAACGATGACTTTCATTCATATTCATGCCTCCGAAGCCGATTCCTATCCCCCGGTGAGTGTCATTCCATTAAAAAATTTGCTCAGTTGCACACGACCAACCCCTCTGTTTCCTTTAGCAATCCAGATCCAGATCGCTTTTTTTTTGCGTTTCAGACAACATTGAAAGCTCAACCTGAACGATGTGGACTGCACCTACTTCGATCAAGAGTCGCCATGAAGGCGAATTCGCTATACGCCTCTCGACTTAATGCAACCGATCTATCATTATTTCGAATCTCAGTTGTCACACACGAAATTTTAGTTTCTCCCGGCTCGGTTGCACTTGCACGAGTATGCACACATTTTCACCATCACGTGAACGTTGCGTTGGGGGCCATCGTAATGACAACGAAAACTTTTTTCGGCTCTTTTTGTGTATCTCCCCCCATTTACCCATCTCTCACTGACGAACTTACTGCAGGAGCCAACCAATATTTTTTTTTTTTTTTAAATATTACATTAACCAAGGCATGTACAAATTGGTTTCGAAGCTGCGTACTATACGTGTGCCCCTGGTATAGTGTGTCGTGTGTGCACCTACTATCCTGTGTGTGGTGTTATTTTTTTGGTGGCCAATAGACTGCTTTCTTCTGCAACACATCTCATCTACTTTGGGGTCCCCCAAAGAGTCCCCCTTGCCGGTTCGGCTGCCTATCCATGCGTTCGACTAACTGACATGTTGCACTGTCACCATGCGTTGCATGTACAGTGTCGCTGTATTATTATTATCGTGTCGTTGATATTTTTTGGCAATCCCCAACCATGGAGTCACAAACAGACTGATCCGAGTGTGTGCGTAGCTTTAGTGTGTTTTGATGGCTTCTCTTTACTTGTTCTATTTGTTTTCTTTTTGGCAACAGAAAAAAACAAAAACGAATTGTATCACCAGGATGATTCCCCTCGTCCTTCATGTGCAGAACACCCAACGCAAAATAAGGGTTAAGTGTGTGCTATTGTGCAATTGGGGGTGCGCAGGGTGGTATCACCGATTTCCAATCAGCCCCAATATAGGCTGCTTAATAACTACCACTGCCGACCGACCGCAACGGAAGAGCCAGGACGAGGACGAGAACTGTACCTACCTACCCGCCACAGCAGGCAGCAGAAGAGGGGCCAAACGTGCATTTGCCAATTTTTTTATTCGCTTTTTTCCTGTGGGTGCATTCAATGTCAATGTGTTTAAAAAAGCGAATTGAACTTTTTTTTGTCGAACTTTTTGGACCTTTTTTTCCAATTGTCAGTTGTTGTTGCTTATTATTATTGACTGGGCTAAATGATGTGTGCGTGAGCGCCAGCTCGAGTGTTAGTGCTCGCGTAGTTAGTGTTGTTGCATTTGGAGCCAACTCCAACCCCTGGCGGAAAATATAAAAATTGTTATCCGTGTTATGCGTGTGTTAGGCCAGGCAGGATATAATTCGCGAGATTTTGTTGCTTTTGTTTTCTTGAACGCACGGAATGGGGGTTGTGTTGGGATTTTTTCTCGCGCGCATACAAATTTTTATTTTCCGCTCACACATTTTATTTGTAAGTATGACTATGCCCCGCGCAGCGTCCGGGGGGAATCAGTGCATTTTAGTGCGAATTTCGGGCACTGCACTGTCCACGCATACACTTGCACGCACTACAGTGAATTTTTATATTTATTCGGGGAATTTTTTTTTTTAATTTTTTGTTTTTTATGTTATTTCGGTTTCATACAATTCTTTTTTCGTGTGTGCATTTTTTCTCTCGTTTATTTGCACACACTCGGGGGGCTTTGGATATGAACGTTCGTATGGGCAACCATAGGCTCTCGCTCTTCTAACCTCCTCCCGCTTCGGCCCTTGCCGGATTCCTTTTTGTGTGTTTGTTTCGTCTTTCTGTTCGATGTTTTTTTTTTTTTTACTTTTTTGGTGCAAAATTTTTATTTATTACACTAAACTTGTAGTGGTCTGACGATGATGATGACGGTCGTTTTCGGTCAAAATACATGCCTATAATGGATCTTCCCATACCATTGCAGCGGCAGCAACCCCCCTTGTAGAGTGTGTACACCCGCTAGGTGGTGCGCACCGATGTGAGTGTGGTGAGCGGTAGTGGCCCCGCTCTGTAGTTAAGTGTGTACCTGTGTGTGAGCTGCATCTTTTGGACGGCATTGCATTTTTATAGGGTATAATGTTGATCCTTTTTTTTTGGGTACTGGTCGGTTGTGTTGTTGTTGTTGTGTCGTTCCTTTTTTGCCCAATTTGGATTATTTTCTGTGATGGAGTTGCATTTTTGGTTATTTTGTGTTTTTGGGCCGATTTTTGTGTGTCGATAGAGGAGGACAAACTGTGCTGTGTAGTTAGGTTCACTCGGTTGTTGTTTTTTTTTTTATTGTTTCTGTTGCTGGTCCATGTGAGTGTGTAATGCTATAAGCAGCGCGCAAATATACATTTAAAGTAGCCGAGAACATTGACAAACAAAAATGTAAAAAAACAAAAACGAATCACCACTGGCAAAGGAATTGGAAAAATTACGAAGGCAACTTGCAACAACACACACAATACACATAGAATGTGCATTGCTGGTCCTCCAACACCACACGGCAGACGGCACTCATCGTCATCATCATCAGCGTAGTCAGAAACTCCAAAAACTTTGACCGAAAATATTATTTCGGATAGTGCGGATCCGTTTAGATGAACAGCAGTAAGCTTTTGGATTGGTCGTGTTCACAGTTGCCATCCGTTCAGAATTATTTTTCAAACAGAAACTTGTTACAATTTTTGACTCTTGCCTATGGTCTACGATGTGAAATAGTGATATTGCAAATGTTTTGTTACCACCTTTCAAACTCGATATTGAAAAATGTTTTAACATTTAAAAAAAAATTCAAGTGATCATCATTTAATAAAAACTGTCCCGAAGGACTTGTTTTTCGAAATCGTGGTTTTTGACCTACATAATTTCGGAGTGAAGAAAAAGTACCTATATTTCTGTTGTTTTTGATAAAGAAAAAATAGATATTTCGAAAGCAGCGAATCGTTATGTAAATTTTTCACATTGTTTTTTTTTTTTTTTATTGTTTAAGTTTCCATTATGCAAATTTTTGCACAGCGAAAATTTGGTCATTTGTTGGTTTCTTTTTGTTTTGCTTTATGCTGCGCATTTCAATTCGGTGTGTGTTGTCAAATTGAAATTCGCAGGCGCCCTTGGATTATGCGTACATATTTTTAAATTGGAGAATTGAAAGTTTTTGTTTCTTTTGTGTTTGTGTGCAAGTGCTAAATGAGGAGTAAAAGAATATTGCTAAGTATTTCTTTATTATTTTAGAGGAAAACATTAATAGTTTTGGTGGTGAAAAACTGTCTAAGAAAACGATTTAAAATTCGTGAATATACCAACAAACTCGAAGAAGAAGTAAAGACTTGAAAGTTTGTGCAAATTGCTGTCGTAATATAACTAAGGTAAGTCAATTATTATTGTCCTCGTACCTATAAACCAAGCAATTTATGTAGCTGAACAAAAATTTGTAGTTTAATTTGTGTTTGTAACCTTAGTAGAGACAAAATTTGAGCTTGCAATTTATCCAATTGAAAAGCTAAAGGAACACGAAATGAGACAGAGCTATCTGTGAAGCATTCAAGAGAAAAAGAAACGGAAACGTTGTTCAATGACATCAGTCGGTTGGCTTATACCCACGTCAAGTTCTACTGTGATATTTTTAACTTTAAATTTATAGTACGCGATGGCTTACTAAGTAACTAGATCTGACATTTGTTACCAAATTGACTCTTTTTCGTGAGGGAATAAAACGATTTTGCCAACTAATTACCTACATCAAAATTGAATGCCGATGTTCAAACAAAATGGAAATTTCTACAATTTTCTCTTAAAGTTGTCCATATCACTTTGAGAATGTCATTTGTTATTTTGAAAAATGTGGCAGAATTCCTTACGTGTAAAACAGACACCGCGCAAGTAAAAACCTATAAAAAATACGTATCGTAATGTCAACAGGGGGTACATAAAGAAGAATTTTCTTGAGAAATTTATGTGTTCTGTCCATAAAATACCTATTTCAATCTTCTGATAATTAAAATGTCAACTAGACGTACTTGTGCAGCAATTTCAGGGAAAGATTTGTCGTCTTCCTAGCCATTAGAGTATCTTGAAAAACGAATTACACGATCGGGATCCAGGCAAGTCAAAAGAGTGAAAATGGCTGAATTCTGCTGTCACACTGATTAGACTAGACACCTGAACGCACTCCGTTTCACATCGCAAACCCATACTCTGAGATTTTCTAAAGAGAATACTAAAAAAAATATCATTTCAAAATGCCCGGTTTAATTTTCTTAATAATAAAATATATTGCACGCTAAAATTTAAACATTTAACATAATGACTGAAAATGTTATCTTCAAATCAACCATTACAACAATTTCCACCGTAAAATTATGCATCGTTTATAGAATTTCGTATGGCATCTAAAGTTCTGACTGATTTTCGCAATTTTGTTTGTTAATACGGGCGTTTTTGTTAATAGACATAAAAGATCTATTCGCGCAGTCGATTGTGTGAAGACAAACATTGAGAAAATTTAAAAAGGGAGAGCGAAATCAATTTCCACTCACTCATTTTTTCACATAGGTACGAACCTACAAAAAGATAATTTGCACTGTCAGTTGAAGTAATTGACATCTGGTATTTTGTAGGGTGTATCTTTTATTAAAGTTTAATGAATGCTTTGCAAGACCGAGAACAATCAGACTCGTTTGCATTTTCGATTAAGTAATTTTATGCATTTAAAATCGAGAGAATGAGGTTTGCTTAATTTGTCTGACATTTTTTGACTGAATTCTGTTTTTTTAAATTCGTTTGTAAAATATTTACATAAAAATGTTCAAGTGTATTTTACGTGAAATTGAGAGATTTCCCTCTCTCGGTTTTTGAAACTTCACCTTATCTTAGGGTAAGAAATTGATTTTATCTACTAAAAATCGAGAATGCCGAAACTGCGACTCTCTTTTTTAAGTTTGTGCCATCGATGCCGCGCAATATAACATTGCTTTTCTGATAGGTATGTCCTTTCTGCATTGATTTCTGATGACATATTGCAAAGCCTAGCTTAGACTTGATATCTCTGTTTTGATAAGCCAAGATCGCTCGTATGAATAGCTACAAGTTACATGTATATAAGTGTAGAAGCCACTAGGTATTTGGACATAGGGATATAATTCTTTGATGTAAACATATAACAGATACATTTCCATAAAATTGTTAAAACAAATGCGATGGTAGACGTAAGTGTCAAATTACATCCATTCCCTCCACAGTATTTCCTCCCATAAGAAACTCTTCTTATGAAACACAACTTAAATTAATGGCGTGCGTCACCTACCACTTACAGTAATAGATCTACTCTGTTTTTCTATCGAAATGCACAAGCTATCTAATCTATACAGCTATTAAGATGTTTAGATCTTACACGGCAGTTCAAAATTGAACCTACCTATATATTTTGAAAATGTTTGGGTTGATTTCTATTGTAAAAATTTAAGAAAAAAAAATTTTCCACCGGAACTAGTACTAGTACATCATAGGAACCCATTAAAGTTCCTATAATGTGTAGTCAGTTTAATTTACCAAGAACAATATGTAGGTACTTGTAACTATCAATGGAATTGGTAATATATAAGTCAAAAGAGACATTGTAACTCAAACTGCGTATCTTTCTAGATGTTCATCTGTGGTTCAGACTTCAGACCAAGGTCAGGCAAGATTTCTATTACGATCAAGAAGAAAAACAACAATTCTCGAGGTCGTACATTAATTTTTCTTTCAAGTCGGTACATACATATAAGAATATCAGCATTAAGCCAAGGATGATGTAGAATGGACGGAAATAAAGTCTGTAGTTCGAGTATGTATGCAGTTTTTTGGTTGCCACTGTATAGCCCCAGAATAGATTCTACTGCGACACATGCATTGCGATGTACAGAGCTCTGTTATTTTCAATTCAACTGTGGTAAATACGCTGAAGAGTTGCTGATCGGATTGATGTATCACACTTTGATTGGTTAAAATTATCTAACTTTGGCTCATTCAGGCATGCAGTGGTGGGTATACTTAAAGTGTATGTCAGAGAAGTATATGAAATAAAAATATTTGTATCAATCAATTTTTATAATTGATGCTTTTCTTAGCCGATCTTCCACAAGAGATGATGATGGTTAGTTAGCTTAAACCACAAACGACAATCAGCCCACCACTATCTCCATTTCAAAGATGTGCGACTGATGCTTCTTGATTTGTAGGAATGTGTGAGGCAGCTGCGGATATAAGAACATTTTCAGCATTGAACAATACTTTTTTGACTCAACCGCTGTCACATGCTGCATTTCCTGACAAAGTCGTTGCGAGCTCAAAATGAGTAGCTGATTCCAGCAAATAACAGCGATCTTTATTTTATTTTTCAATGAGTGACCCGCCGGGCAGTAATGCAATTAGCTTCTTCTGTTATCACTATACCTAGCAATCAGTTGCTGACTAAACGAAAACAAAACGGGTGTTCGACTATTGGTTGCTTATTAAATGACATGATAATTTGATCAGACAAGATTTTAACTGCGCGGCACTAAATATTAAATCGCTCAACACTTGAACAACGTTTGAAAAATAGATATATTTATAAATTAATCTTTTGGACACACATTCTAATCATCGTATAGCTGTGGTCTGTCCTTCTGTTTGATTTCCCTCTGTTCAAATTTAGTTGGTTGGGATCCGTTGAAAATGTACAGATCCATAGGCACTTATGATACGTGGAATCTCCGATGCATCCAGAAAAAAAAACGAGATACCTTCTTCGATCTGGGACAACTACGGAGGATTAGGAATAACATTTCGAATGTCGCGTATAAGATCTTGACGACTATACTGTGTGTGAACAACAGAATTTCAATCTTTAAACAAATCTCAATACTTCAAAACGTCTCAGAGAATACGCATGAATACCCCATCGATTCAGAGCACATCTTTGCGGACTCAAGTCGCCTACAGCAGCGTACTTAAGGACGAACTATAAAACAAAAACCAATGCCAGGTTTCGGTGCCGCTGTCAAATTCACTTTTTTGTATAGGTTACCGGCAAAACCTTGCCTTCCTTCTCTTATGCAATGAAGAGAATAAAACTTGGATCCTTCGAAAGGTACTAAGCTGCCTTAAGACTGGTTAAATTAATTTATTAATTCCCCATACGAAATAGTTATCAGTTAAGTTAAGCCATATTACCATAGTACGGTATTCGAATATACAACATCTTAGATAAGAACCCATTTTCGAAGGACTGCAATTTACCTACTTCAATTATGGAAAATATTTTTCGACATCAATTTGTTGTTCATAATTTTAATAGTGCCATATTAAGATGTAATTTATGAGTGAAACCTATTTTCAAAGGAAGTATTTTGTCGATATTTAGATGTCGTTTCGTTTATAAGAAAAAAAATTATGTCGAATATTGTGGTACGTTTTTAGTAAAACATACTTAGAGACTAGTATTCAAAAGAACATCATCGTACCATTTGATGTCGAACAAATTTTAGGAAACGATAACTTTAACGGCATTCTCGAAGTTAATGAAAGCAAATTGGAAAAGTAGACAAGAACATCGTGTAGCAAATGAGACGCCTGGGTTCTTTTGGACAACAAATAACTTATCTTGTCATCATTCCCATGAAACAAAACCAAAACCATACACAGTTCCTCAGTCTTATCCCACACTGTAATTAATTAAATCTATAACTAATCCCAAGGCCCGAAAATTGAAGCTCTTAAACCCATAAAAGCTTATCGTAGCTGGTGACCATGAAAACTTGTTTCCAACAAGGCCAGCATCACAGTCGCTACGAGACGAGTTTATTTTCTTTTTCAGGAAGCATCCGCAGTGAAACGAGCATGTGTAGGCAACAGAAAAGTGCATCTGCTGGCAATAAAAACGGAAACAGAAAAAAATCACCGTGGACTCCTAAAATCCCAAGATCATTAAGTGGACGACAAATCAAAGCCGTGCACTGACAAAGTGTAACTGACCAACATATGGATGCTCCGACGTCAAGTTCCGGCGGCATTTGAACCGACAAATGCAAACAACCACTACCACCGCACACCGGAGGCACAAAGCAGCAATTAAAAGGGTGCCATTGAACACGCAAACTTTGCAACTATGAGATAAATGTTTTCCAACTAAAATACACTTCCGACACTCTCGGTGAACCGCACACTTAACTGAAACACTGCGGAGCGCCACAAAAAATGCCCGGAAAACCAGCAGAAAACACTGCACACGAACGGAAGCAAAACAACAGCCTAACCGACTGCTACATGTGCATTGCATAGAAAAGTCGACCAAACGCCGACGCCGCACGGCAAGACAAAAACTAGCATCGGATGTCAGGGAAGGAGTCGAATAGCGCCTACCGTGTGCATGTGCGAAACCCGCACTGCTGCAAGTGCAACTATCTCTCTAAGCACGGAGGGAGCCTGTGTGCATATGCACTCCCCACCGACTGCTTGCCGTCTCCAGACCCGGCTCCATTCACAAAGCGCATTGCACACGTAATCCTGTGTGCTAGATTCACAAAACAATTGTAAAAGGAATAACACATAGAAAAGTGCCGTTTACCATGTGGGTGCCTGGCCGTTTTTGCTATGGCATACCATCAGGCAGCACTTTTCACCCGTGCAATGCATTCATCTAGCAACGGCACCCACGAACACAACGGAGCAGCATCGTCGGAATAGGGAACCCCCACGAGGGAAGAGCGCAGCGCCCACCTACCACAGCGCATAGGGAGCCAACAAGTTGATGTTCAATCCCTCCGTGGAGGACGTTGTAGTAATCGTCGTGGTCGACGTCGTTATCGTCTAGCTCTAATGCGGTGACGATGCAATGGGCTGTGCTTGTGGCGCGAGAGGCATCACATCTGCACACTTGACCTTGTTTGCTTGAACAGCCTTGAATGGCAACGTGCACGGTATACGGCGCGAACCTGGACACAAAGACTGCGGCAGTGGCAAAATCTGGTTAACATCGTAACAGCTTGACGGGGGAATAGGAGATTGTGTGGCAATAAAAGTGAAATTAACACGAGATGTAGATAATGGTGGTGGCATTGGGTAACGGAAAATGTGTACATAGATGACACTGCAATAGGAGGACATTTTTGGACTGACTTCGAACGTTTACAGTGTGCATGGTTAGCATAAGGGAAAGTATTACCAGATTCTATTCTATTCTATTACCTCATCTCACGTAGCTGTTCTTCGTAAGCAAATTTGAATAAAACGATGCGTAGCATCTACCCTTGGCAGATTGTTCACGGGGTCACGCCAAATTCGACTCCTATCATATACCTTACATTAAGCTACACTTGAAGGTGATGTTATACCTGCGCCACCTCGCGGGAACGGTTTGCTAGCATCCGAGAGTATTATAACTGTCCTGAGGAAGACAAATGGCAAATGGCATTCAATTGTAGCTCTCTTCGAAATAGCGCTACAAGTGTAAAGTCATGAGCAGCTTGAGCTCTTTTATATTTTTTAAGGATATCAGGGACTGGAAGAGTAAATAAAGAAAAAATTGGGACGTATTTGAAACACCAGAAAATATTACCAATATATAGGTACCCAAAATGCAAAGCACGTTCCGTATTTCATGTAAACCAAAAATTTGCACAACAATCTGTCTAAACATCAAATAACACTCCTCGCACATTTTTGCGAAATACAAAATTTGCTTTCAAAATCAGTGTCAGTAGATGGGATGCTTTAGACGTATGTCAACCATCAACTGCTCGTATAGCTGGGTGATCATCTGTTTTATATCGATAGTGTTGGAAGGCAATTCAAAGGTTCGATTCCCACTGTCAAGATTTTGATAACCATGACTCTTACCACCAGTACCTACTTCTAAGTCTTTCTGCAATTTGTTCGAAATGCGTTCTACAGAATGTAATGACCCAACTTCCGAATTTAGGTCTGCAATGCCAGTTTTGTCCACTAAATCATGTCATCTTAAGTCCGCAGATAGTTTTTCAGCAAGTAAACATCGGATAACAAACGTCTGATTAGTATTCTCCGAAGCTTACAAAGAAGCTACGTGAAATGTTAGCCATCAGTAAGGGAGAGTCTGCACAAAAAATGCAATCGAAATAAGTTCACTGTAGCCCTGCAGCCCCTGCTCCACAAAAAAAACCCATGCCCCAACCGTGAAAAATAAGACTTGACGGAACAGTAAAGTTTCAGTTTTTTAAGTATCCAAAATATACCAGAACAGTTTATGGAATAGGCGAAAGCAAGACAAAATGAGAGAGTCGCACAAACAAACTTAATTGAGACCAAAGACTTGAGCGCATTTCGGGCCATGTCAAAGTTAATAGCAAGAAATCGAGTTCCTGGAGGTTCTACCAACGCGAATTCTAAGCAAAAGGCTTGTGCAATACTGCAAAGGTGCATGCATCAATGTTAGATCTAAAATTTCAACCACTGTAGACCTGAAAAGGTAAAGAGAAAAAGACAGAAGAGGGGCATCTGAACTTACACCTGTAAACTGAAAACGACCTAAAAACAAAAAGAAATGAAGACATTTTCGATACAAATTTCCAACTTTCTGACTCTATTTCTGACTCTATTTCTTCTCAGATTCAATGTTTCGTTTTATTGCCGGATGTGAATATTTATATAGCTTTGCTGGCGACAGCACTTTGATACCTTCCGAAAGCATGAAAAAAATCAGTTTTCTAAATTGAGACCTTAGTAATATCTTGAAGCAAGATAGCCCACCGAATTTTCTTGGAAATAGCGTCGGTAGGCTTAGCCCAGCTTTTTGTGTTTTTACCAGTATTGTAAAAATATTTTTATTTCAGAACGGACGGTTTGTGTCATGATCTGACAGCTCAACCTTCAATCTTGAGAGTAAGTTTAATTTTTATTGAAACAAAATCTGCATGGATTTGGCCATTTACCCATCCGTCAAAAAAATGTTACCATTTTCTCATACCAGTCGCTATTAAAAATTATCTACTCAGTGATGTAGGTATACAAGATTATAGACTTTACTCAAGACTTTACTCCCTATATGCGCGGATTGGATTCCGGTGATTTAAAGCGAAGAAGGTGCGACTTTTGTTCATTTTAAGATAAAGCGTCAAATCAAGAACTGAGCACGAAGAGCATCATAACGACCCACCTTACATTTATTTATTTATTTTTTGAGAAAACCAAGGCAAATGCTGTAACAGCGTTCATAAAAGTATGTTCAGCTGTCAGATTTTTAAAAATGCTCTAAATAGGTCTGTTCCCTTACTTTCTGGAAATATGTCACATATCTCTCATTGAGAGAGAATTCGCTCACCGAAATGAAATACGTGTGGGCTTTGTTTGGAATACACTACTGTAATTCTGCAAAGTCGGCGAATAAAGAAAGATGCTCTAGCTGTTTTAAAAGTCAAGGTTACATTTTTTTCTTTCCGAGAGCAGTTCAACTTCAATTCTCGTACGACGAAGAACGCCTTTGCCATAACATACATTTCTCTACTTTAAACAGAATTCAATTATAATATACCTAACAAAAAAGGTTGTCACCCCTATTGCGAGTGGCAAAGGATAAACGATGCTTATCAAAAAAAAATAGTCGTATTGTGATCAATTGTGACTGTCAATTACCAATGAATGATTGAACGTCATCAACTCGTACTAAATTTCCATTTTGAATGGAGCCAAACTTGTGTTGCGATTGTCAATTGTGATCAATTTTTTTTGATAAATGTCAATTGTCTAGTCAGTTGGTTTGTTATGGACGGCAAAATTATAACGTTGGAAAAGAAAAATTGAAGTTGTCTGTAAAATTGTAGCTACATTTGAAATTTTTGGTTTAAGGGCCAAAATTGTAAGCAAGAAAAACAATTGTTGCGATTGATTCAACGAGAACATTGCAAATGGAATTTGTTCAAAAAGCATCTTGCAACAAAAGTGGGAGCTATGGAATGTATAATATATTTACAATAAAAAATAATGTATAATAAATAGGAAAACGCTGGCTTCGATAAAGGAAAATTCCCAATTTACCTGAAAGGATTATAAGAATGAATATTAATAACCAAGTTAGGTACTCACATACTGTCCTCTAATTCGAGAGGACTAGAAGCATCCCTAAGCTGCCTTCTTCTCCTGAAAATGTCCGTAAAAGCAGAGGATTTTTCTTCATCGTCAAGAAACAATTCTAGGGAACTCATTTTCGGTAGAATTTAACAAACACAATTGTTTGCTCTTGACAACTGTCAAATATCATGCCGCATTTACAACAGTCAATTTATTCACAATAACCATAATTTTTATCAATTGATTTACACAATACCAAAAATAGTTTTGACTGGCAAAATTGTCAACTAAACTTTGTGGAATCTTTTAAATTTCAAATTCGAAAGTGTTTTTTACTGGACAAAATATTATATACGTATATCGTATAACTAAAAAGAGAAGGAACGCGTTGAAGCGCAAATTTGAAAGATTGCATTTTTTCTAGGCGGGAATATTCAAATGTAGGTAAAACAACGCACAAATTCATATGAAAGATCAAGATTTTAATTGCTTTTATTGCATAAATTGAAAAATTCGCTTCTTTTGCTTCTTACATCTATTTGAATGCTAAACAAGCTCAAAATATAAATGAAATTAAATAAAAAGACAGTTACAAATTCGCATTTGAATGATTTGACAGCTACCTGTCAGCAATAGTAAACTAGCCCAAAGAAATATCTTGGGCTAATATTTGCAGGGACGAAGATTCACTTAGTTTGACAAAATTTTGATAATGTGTTCGAATGCATTAGCGTTAGGGAACAGACCTATACAATATTTAATTTTGGTCGGACAACTTTGAACTTTTAAAAGAAAAAGCCTTATGACGACTGTCAGAACGCCACCTGTTATATGAAATTTTGAGGAATCTACCATTCGTTTGTCGCCCTAATTTTAAATCGAAATTCAATTACATTTTTGACACAATATCTTGTCAATTCACACTTGATAAGTTGCGTGCACGATTTTGCTCGTGGAAAACACAGTTCCGTCTAAACGTCCCAGAAAACCTTTAAAAAACTCTCCCCACAAATTAGGTGAAGGACTTCCTACGGCAGAGTGGGGATTGGAATCAAAAAAAGACTACATGGGAATAAGACACAAAAATGAATAAACTCGTGTAAACATGATCGCCTTACGCATGCCTTTTGAAAATTTAATTACGGGTTCCGTCGGGCACTGCTCACTGTCGATGATGTCATATTCCCCACTACATCAATATGAGACACTTGACTTCGACATCGAGTGCCAAAGAAGCAGTGAAAAACGCAAAAACGAACGTTAAAACACGACATCCACGTTGTGAGTCAGCCCAGGATTGCTGTGTGTGGACTGTCGAGTTACGTTTTACGTATACGGACCTGATTCGACAGTGTCGTACATCTGTTTTGGCCATTTACCACAACGATCCGACGACGACAGTACAGTTCACGCATTATAAGCAACTGCAGCGCCATTGTTATGCAAGAGGAATATGTCCTGCACTTGACTTGCTTCTTTTCGTCCCGCACACAGTTACCACAAAGAACATGACTTCATCAGATAGGTGTTAACAACTGCTACCACATTTACTTCGTACACACCATTATCATGGCCGGCCAGCAATTTGGGCAAGTTTTTATTTCAAACCCATCTGCTTAGATACTGTGATAACAGGTGCCTGCAAACACCTTCGATTTGACACAATTTACCAACCAACTAACCGCACATCATCATCGTTACCGGGTGTTTTTCTGTGGGGGCAAATATGCGAAATACGAGTATTTGGGACTTTCTGAAAGCATCAGGCAGTTTGCGGATGCGGGCGGCTGTTAAGCGTTTGGTGAAGGTGCAATTAGCGCTATTGGCCAACTGACTCATTAAGTAAAATTAATTTTGCGAGCACGTAACCTAATTGAATGTTGCGATGAATTGGCGTGCGTGTAAATCACAATGACGGCATTTAATTGCCGCCATTAGTTTGGTTCGAATGTCATCGCGCGGTGTCTAAATTGATTTCGGGGCGTTGCCGTAAAAACGAAGAGGTGGGTTAGTTACCTACTGGAATGTGGGTTCGACTATGTTCGGGGTTCACGCATATGAAGTGGGTATCCTTTACAAGGAGAAATTGTATGCCGTTTCGGCATGGATCCTACTTATGTTTAGCTTTTGATTTTGATTTGATCGGCGGCATAACTTTTGTGCTCTGTTATCGCCAAAAGATCCATAAATCAACTTCATTTCTGGTCATCAAAGTTTCGGAAACGATATCATGCAGACGATTATTGTCATACGAAATTTACACCACTGGTTGACACAGTAAAATTAAAAGCAACTTCGACTACCCATGAACAGATCTTAAGCTACGATTACACATGACACTTTTCATGTCAAATTTTGACATGCGGACGTCATTATGACGTTAACATTTGTCCTAAATTTATCACTACGTATGTCAAGCGTCTGATCATGCGGGCTGTCGCAGCGCATTCTCACGAAAGACACACGAGTGACCACCGAATGGAAGTATTTTTGTGACGTCGGCACATCAAAATTTTCCACCAAAAATGACACATGTAATCGTAGCCTTAGAACTAGGCGTCAAATAACAGGTATACATTGTCGAAATCGAGGTTAGACTCATACCCATCAATCGTTGTTGTCTTGCAAATTATTATAGCCTAGCAGAGATATTATCCGTCTTTATTTTAAACGCTAAGAGAATGCAGTCAAATGGCATTCAATTTGTTGTACTCCATTCTTGGTTACCGTCGGTGTTTTCAATCTGAGTTAGATTACATCTACTCGTGAAGTTGATCCCGATGTTCTATATTAATCAGATTGTCTTATTGCATTACACCAATAAATCGTATAATTAGTACCGTTCTACAAACTACAAAAGTCTAAACCCGCTTGTCTGTTCCACCACATGACTACACAGCCACAAAAATGTATGACTACTTTCAGTGAAAACGAGCGCATATGACACCTAAAGTAAAAATAAAGCCTTATTCAAAGTAAGAAGTGCGACACCAGCGGAAATAGTATCTCCTTACAATGATCCGAAAGTTCTGAGATAACAATGGTTGTATTGTTATGAACAAAAAAAACGTGCAACTATTTAGACCTAAGCAAACGTCCAGGAGCCGGTTTCATAAAAGAAGTCGCAATCGACGGGCGTTGTTCTTAAAACTTGTAAAAACAAAATTATTCCACAGGCGTTCTACGAAATAAAAAAGAAACTATACCGGCGAACAGTAACTATTTTGGAATCACATTCATATCAATAAAAAAGTTTCACAAGGAATCTTCCACCTTTGGATCAAATCATGCGATAAAAAAAATGGTTGGCGTTTTTCCGGAATTCTCCGAGTTTTAGGATGCAAAGGATTCATAAATTCCAAAAATGCTTTCAAAATCTATCATTATTTTTGAAAAAGCGGTTCCCAGGTGTCCTGGAGCCTGGGTGTCCGAAATATATACGAAAAAGTTGACTAAAAGGTAACCCTGGGCCTACAAAAATTTTAGACAATTCGTATAAAGATCCTGTCTTCTCTGTAGCTGGTAAATATACCCAAAGAGCGCATTCAAATACGAAGGGAAACGTATGTGTTAGCTATAGTCTTGAAAAATGCTCTCTTTTATAATTCTTTTGAGTATCCTGGTTAAACTTAAAATTGACAATTTTCCATTTCAAATTCTAAATTGATGAAATACACTCACATTTGATTTGTCATTTTAAAAAGTTCTAGATCTTAAAGAAACATTTTGAGTATGTTTTCACTATGAACGGAAGAATTTATCACGTACTTACTGAAAATTGCCGACGGAAAATTTAAAAAATGCTATAATTTATTTCATCAAGCCATCAGTAATATTATTTTGTTTTGAAAGTTTTGTTTGTGTTTTATGCTGTAATTTGTTTCTTAAAATATTAATTTAAACACTTTCTAATGTTGTAGAACTAGATTTTTCTGTTCATTTAGAACAGCCTATGTACTATGTAGCCGGCACATAATTTTTGGCTCGGTTAAGTCGTTTGTAAGAATAATGACCTTTGTCTGGTGTTCCCTACGAATTCCACCCTTACGCACTGTGGGGTTGCTTACAATATTCTGAGCTGTCTCAAACTATGCTCCAACAATTTCTATTACACAATTTTCGGCTTTTCGTTATGACCAAGCAATTGGTTGAATATTTTAAAAATTACGGTCTGAATATATTGACCCTATTAATAAATTTATTCTGAGTTTTTCTCATAATAGTACAGATCACTAATAGTGTACCAATAATGTACCACGTAGAGCACAGCTTGGCGGAATCCAATAGAAATACTTTTCAAAACCAGTCGTTGGTTTCAAATTTGCATGATTAACAGATTAACAGCCGGTACGCGGTAGAGACTCCATATTTGTGGTGCGTACTAAAGGAATTACGATGTAGAGCATCTCAGTTTGACTTGGATGCATGACTCTGGCGAATATCGACGTTTAAGACTCTAGCTGAATGCTTCTTTTGCCGTCCAAACTGTTGCTTGTCTTTAAATAAAAAAAAACATTTCAATAGTTAACCACAATAGGATCGTGTCAGCTCAGGCTGGTCGTAAAAATGCCAAAATGTCAAATGCATGAAAGGCCCCCGTACAATCAAATGATGTGAAGGACATACGTACAGTTTCCAAGTTAACGGTCCTTTGGCTTAAGTTAAAGGTTACTTCCAGGAATTATAACAACGTGTCTCGCTTAAGTCTCTCACCGGGTGCTGTGATGTCATATAAATACCCTGCACTGAAAGGATTTTCTTGAAATTTCTATTTTGGTCTTTCAAATTTATTTATTTTTCTTCTACAAAATAGGACCAATTTTAATCTCTGATTTCCAATCACAATTACCACCGCTAGGAAGCAGTAAAATGATTCAGAAATTCAGAACTGCGCCCCAAACCACGAAAACCTTGCTTTAGACATTCGACTGTCGTGGGGGTGTTTTTTTTATTTATTTTATTTCTCTAAATAGAAAATCCGATCTTTCACAGAAATAGGTGGCAAATATTTCCTCGCATAGAAAATCACACCAAATCTTTAGATTTATTCTGTTTAAAAATACATAATTTGCATCATCCCTCTGCTTTGTGTAGGAAGGTATATACCTACCTACCTACATAACTTCCTCAGAATAGCGATCATTAACACCATCCCATACAAGTGAACAGCAAAACTCTCCAGCCAGAGTGTTCTCCTTAATAGCATGCATATTCATTTTAGAGCCCAATGATCCAACCCAACACTCAACAACTGCATCCACTTCTCAGCGTATCTCTTGAGAGAGATAGAGAACATTTTTTTTACCATTTTGTAATTTTTTCGGGGGTCATTGGCATTTGTCGAGATGAATTCTGTTGTGTGTTTGCAATTTATTTGCAAACGTACGCCAACGTAGAATACCTATCGCCATCGTGCACTCTCTACTCAAGTGGCTATGACGCCAACCCAAAACCACGAAACGAAAATAACAAAAAAAAAAAAAAAGGAAACAAAGAGGGCGGGCTAACGAACGTATCTAAGTATCGTCGAACTTCGAAATACATACAAGATTCCGTGGAAGCTCGCACACATAGAGACATAGGAAACTCCTATGTACTACTACTACATAGCTGACGATAGAAGGTTCTACATAATATTGCAAGCTGCCATCCGCCTAACCCGGAGTCCCCCTTCCTTAGTACATCCTGTCCCGCAAACTCATACCAAAACATCCGATCTGCAAACAATTTTTCGGCAAAACTTGCACATGCACACACATTCTGAGCAACATAAACAATCAGCAACGTGCGGGGAGAACTCGCACACAGCTTAGCTGCAAGAGTTCAATGCGCTCTGCGCCGAAATATATATATATATATATATTTTTTTTTGTTCTTAACGATCGTAACGAACCAGAAGAAAAAGCTGAAGACGGACGATGAGGGTGAAACAGCAATACTTAGAATGGAAAGGGGTTCCACTAGGCCAGTGCAGGGGATCTGACCCTCCAGTTGTTTTGCACTGACCAGCATGTGAGTAGGACTCGCAGGATCAGGTATCGAATATCCAACAAATCAGTGAGCGGAATAGAGAAAGGGTTTCGGCTCGTTCTGGATCGCTTTGGATCGGGAGTACGTTGTCCTTTTCACTGATAATTACTGGTTTTTGATCGATGGCACACAATAACCTGACCCAACAATAAAACGATCATCATCGTCATCGACATGGGTGGTTGGTGTTGTTTTGTTGTGGATGTAAACACCCGCAAAAAAACCAAAACAGATTTCTGACCGCTGCTGATCGCACGACAAATACACACGACACACATTGACCCCACCGCACGAGGCGATTTGTGCACGCAACCTTGTGATCTGCAAAGTTTTATCATCGCGCCATAAAGTCTTATGAATCAAAAACTGAAATATGAACTCAAACCAACAGAGCTGCGAGATTTCAATTAGAAAGCGGCTTTTAAGAAATTAGGCTTAGTCACACTTGCTATTTTTGGAAAATCCTTCACAAGTGAGTCACAGTTGCAGTTTGACAGGAGACTTTTGTAAGACTATCTGGGGCAGTTTGAATCGGAATCGAAAATAGCTCTGCATCGCCACCTGATTTTAGATTTACCTATAGGTGAATTTATATTTTTAGTAAATTGTCTGTTAGTTAGCTATTGCTGTTACTAATTTTTATATTATGATAATTTTTGCAACTATGCTAGAGAGAGGGGTCGCAAATCTTTGTGATAATTAAATCCCGGCTAAGGGGTGGTTCTGGGGACAGCAACAGTTTAGACAAATAATTTGCGTTGGACTTCAAACTGCATTAAAATTTCTAAAACAACATGCAATTCGTGACAACGAAGAAAAAAAGTTTGAAAAAAAAAAACACTTCTATGACCCCGACGTGATTTGAACACGCAACCTTCTGATCTGGAGTCAGACGCGCTACCGTTGCGCCACGGAGTCGTTACAATGAGCGGGGTCTAATCAAAAACGTGACAAGCGCTATTTTTGTCATTCAATGCAATAGACTTAATAGACGAATAGAACATAAGCAATATTAAGTTTGTAGGTTTAGGTTTATAGTAGGGGGTCTTTGGGAGGGGCCGGGATAGCCAACATGAATAGATAGATTTAAGGATATTGATAATTTTAGAGCGCTCGCTTAGAGCCAGTAAGCTAGAATAAGATAAATGTTAGTTTTAGATCAGATTTAATCGTTTTTGTCTTGTATGTAAGTTTAATGAAATATCTCAATAAAAATGAATTCAAAATGTATTTAGAACATAAGCAATGATTACGATAAGCAGGTCCACCCAGATATAGCTTTGGCGACAAAACTAAACGAAAGTGTTTCATGTTCATTCGGTACGGACCACTTTTGTCTCAATTCGCTCTAGTATTTTTGAAAGTTGCATTTTAAATGGCGATACTAAGGCTTTTTCTTGATTCGGGTGGAAGTAATGCAACTTCATACTCTTAGTCTTGAAACGAGGTTAAAGGCGTCACAAGAAAAATGTTAATCCTTTTCGTTTCTAGGCATGATCAATGTACATAAGTATTTAAAAAAAATCAACACAACTACTTTTTTAAATACTTAAAGAAACCAGTTAACAGAAATTCATAAAAATAAATTTCACGTGAACTGGAATACCTTACCCGTCAGTAGGCGAAAAACAATACTTCGTCAATATACGATACTAGACAATACTCGCACGTTTCATTCTGTTTGTTTTGAGTAAGAACAATTAGGCCACTGCAGGGATTATATTTATACAAACATTTACTTTTTATGATGCTGTTAATAGAAAAGGGACAAATTATAACCTCGGAGTGGACGTTTTTACATCACGAGGCTGAACCGCTTGAAATTTGCTATTTGTTGTCGCTGAATGAGCTTCTTTTTCCACAAAGAAAGAAGCATTTGAAACCAATTTGGACCAAGTGTGGTCCATTTTAATTGCTGTCGATTTTTTTTTGAATATAAATCCTTAAAATTTTAAAATTATGGTTCTGTATGATACCAGCAGTGTTGCCATTCTAACCGGATTCCGGTCATATCTGACCGAAATCTCTACACTCTGACCGGAGAAAATTTTTAAATCCTGTCTCACCGATTTTTGACCGAAACGAAACAATTTGTTTACCGGAAAAACTTGTTTTGACCATAAAAATAATATTGTTCTATGACTAGACATAAAGATAAATTTCTATAATTTGAATGAAACCTGGCCATACTTAACAAACACGCTCACAATTTCATACAGAAACCAATTTATTAATAGTGCTAGAATACAGGAGCTCATTTGAATGCCGCCACCAAAAATGTGACTGGGGGTGTGCATTCAAACAAGACTGAAGTGAAGTGAGTACCTATACCTTTCATGTAAGATTTAAGGTATAAGAAGTGAATCTGAATATGAACCGCTATGTTATTGCAAATTGTTTATCTAAAGATTGGTTTTTGTCTCTATATTGCATTTGTGTTGTGAAATTTGATGTATTGAAGAGAGGAGATAAGAAGAAAATAAACGCGTTGAAAATAAGAAAGGGATAAGATACAATTCAGCCTCATTCCTGTAGAATCATAAGAAAAATAGGGACGAACGAGGAAGATATAATTATGCATAAGCGTTTCCGATAGCTGAAGATGATGAATATTTTAATATGTAATGTTTTTTTTTTCATTAATACGTAAACATTTAGCAATATTTAAGAAGACTGAATTAGATTGAAGGTTCCTTTTTCTGCAAAACGTATAGTGATGCAGAGCATTTGAATGAATTCTTTGTTTTTTGTTTTATTTGGTTCAAGATTAGTTGGGAAAAATAAATAAACTACACATAATATAATATAAGTTCATTTTTGTTTTATATTTTTAGTAAAAATATATTACTTTATTCAATTTTTGAACGGACTTTTGGTCAAAAATTCTTATTTTAACTTTTGACCGGATTTTTTGACCGTATTTAAAAAAAAATAGAAATCGGTCCTTCGGTCAGATTTGACCGGAGTCACATTTTTTTAGTGGACTCACTGAATACTGGCCTGATTGCTGGAACAATAAACCCGATCACACCTTCGCAGACCGATTCAGTGATAGTTGAAATTAAAATCAGCGAAGGACGGGAATATTATTATTCATAAAAAATGCAAAAAGAGCAACAAGACCGTATAGTAGCTTCATTTACGTGATCTTTTGGTACCTGCCTGATTATCAGAAGTGCTCAAGAAATCGAAATCACGACGTTCGTGGAAAACATTGAAAAGAATATCTTTTAAAATTATTGTATGTTCCCTATTAAAAAAATGGATTACAATAACAAGTTCAGTCGTCTGAGTTCTGAAATCCTCTCTCAGATGAAAAGTTTAAAATTGAAAAATTGTTAGATCTTATAGAAAATAGGTGCAGATACATTTTCCGCAATACTTTTTCCATAATAATAATTTTTAGTGTCCAGGCTACATCTTTTGAACTCACAATGGCAAAATATTCGCTACAAAATTGCACATTGTGACCTACAAAATATATAAGGTGAAGGTATAAAATGATTATTTGTAAGGCTCTTGCACTTTTATTTTATCCAAGATTTCAGTTTCACGCAGATATAATCATATTCCTTCCGTACGACTGCCGAAAATGTGTTTTTATTGTGGCTTTTATTAGGTAGGCATAGTGTAGAGTCTGATGAGAGTTATTAAAAAAATTAATTTACTCTTCGGTTTAATAGTAATATATGGCTCAACTTTGCTGTGATATACATCCGCTGATTATTGCCACAATATTTAGGTTTTTCTTTTAAGGGAATTCAGCCTAATTTTCAGACCAATCAATCAATTTAATTTATAAATTTCTAGACTTCAAGATCAACCTTCAACAACATGAGGCCTGTTTTTTTTAGCTTCGATCTCAGCAAAGCAAAGTAAAGTAAGATTTTCAGATTTTTAGTTAGTATTATATGTTTTCAACATTGATTGTGCAAAAGTTACATCTGGGCTGTAACTCTGTCAGTCAGTTCGAGCCCCAAAAATATATTATTTTCATTGAGGTTTCAAAAAAAATTAGACCCAGTTAAATTTTCAGCTATTAATCTGGTACGATTACCATTCTCAATCAACGCAATATATTAATAATTGCAACCAAGTTTGTTGGAATCTTTTTGTTTTTCCACTTTAAATGAGTCCTCAATTTTATAATTTTAAGAAATCAACATTCGGAGTTAGGAGCGGCCGGCAACATTGGTCGCTCTGAAATAAGATATGCAATGCGGCCCTGGAAATTCCTACATCTCTTATTCTTGGCTGGGCTATCGACATCTTGATACCAACGGACTTTACGATCTAAATGTATATCTGCCTTAATTTTTCCAAAATTTAGTTTTTAGATTTTAAAAATTACTAATAAACGCTTCAGGAACACCTGACTATGGAAAATCAAATGATTAGGCGTATAGGCGAACAGTGAACAGTAGACAAAATAGATTTGCGATCAAAATGAAAAATTTAAAAAATTAACAAGCGAAGTAAGAGTTGTTGACAAAATAAAAAATAAGACATAGTTCACTAAAATATGTCTTATGGATATTCCACAGTAGGAAAGAGGTGTTTTAAATAGTCCCAACACCACTTTGACTTAGACTTCGGTCAGACAAGTACGATTTCCTTCGAAATAACTCTTAATAAATAAATATTCTCCCTAAATCCACCATATATATTACAATATTGCAACTCATACGACTTTGCACTGCAATTATACCAACTTGATTTATATTATAAATTCTTTGTTCGTCCAAAGGAAATGACAGAAAAAAAAAATCAAAAACCAAAACAATTTTTATTTTTATCAACCATTTGCTTTCTATGCTTTTTTCGTAGATCGCTTTTTCTGGACGGTCATTGACACCCGAAAAAAAGAAAAACAAACAAAATTACAGAATATGCGTCCTCCACAACCATGCAACCATAGAATGAGTGTATAATTTTTACGAAAAAAATGTTCAAGGGGATGACGTGAGCTGCTAATCTTCACAACCACAAGCGTAAGCCAGTCAATGGGTTAGAATTTGGTGTACATTAGAACCAGACAGGGTTTTGAACAACTCCTGTCATAGTCGTTACTGAAGTTATTTAAAAAATGAAAAACTTTTGCTATAGAGAAGAGGCGACGACGGTCCAACGACGACGAACTTGATGGCGAATAACAAAGAAGATTCATTAGATGCGCCTGCAGTTGTTTTTTTCATTTTCTTCATACAGCACTAACACTGTGCGCAATTTTTTGGGCGACTTTTGTTGTATATGTTTATGTTCCCCTCATAGGCACATACATTCGCGTGTACACTAAAAAAAAATCTAGAAAAACCGGATGCAAGGTTCAGTGCCTTTCTGTGGCTAACAGGCAAAAAACAAAAAAATTAAAACACCGCATTTAGAAGGATTTCTTTAGCAGGGCTTTGTGCAGCCAAAATTTTGTCGACCATGCAACAAGTTTTTTTTTCTGGGCTTTATTTTGTTTTGAAGATTTTCGGTGTTACATGAATGCAAGCCGCTTACGTTATCCGCTTTAAGAATGTGTTGGTGTGAGGTTTTCGTTACACACCGAAGGGAAATAGATAATTGTTTTATTTTGGGTGTGGAACCACAGTCAATTGTTGTAATGTTTCAACGTCCAATGCCGTGAAACGTTTCAAACCCCTTGCTATCGACCAACAAAAGGAAGTGGTCGGGTATCTATTGCATGCGCAGTTGTAGGGATTCACCGAGATTTAGGTAGTCTTGTGGTCTGGCAGAAAGTTTTAGTACAGAAACACAGGATATAGCGTTCATTAAGAGCAAAATATTCTTGTTGGAAAATGTTCGTTTCCATAGAAACATCATTTAAACCAATGGTCGTCAGGGAAACTTTGGATGTTCACGTATTAATATAATAATGATTTATAGGCACACGTAAATTTTGCACTCACCCACCTCTATTTCTTAATTTGCTGCAAAATTCAAGCGTACCACAACACAAAAGAAAATAAATTGCAATTTCAAGAAATTGGCGTTATTCTCATTGTTTTGGTTGTAAGAACATTAGCTGCTTTATCGGTTTGCAGCCCTGCATTCTGCGCTGCGTTAAGAATTTCGGAACCTGGGTTTTGTGCATAACAAGACGGTTTCTATTAAAATCTTTATAGTGTTAAAACGAAAATGTCATCCTCTTCTTCAATGTCGCCTATCAGACAATCTTAGGCCGCATGACTTTATTGATTTTGTCCTCAAATTTTGGCAGTTTTTTTTAAAACCACAATATACTAGTTTAATGTTTAATACTAGATTTCTTAGACAAGTGTTAACATACGCGCCCCTTTTTCGTCTTAAAAATGACTGTTCCCCAAAGTTACAACTACAAAAGTGGTAAGTACAGAGATGTCCCGCTTTTTCATACTTTTCACTAAACAAAAAAAGCAGTTTCAACTTTGCTTATTCTATTCTCTTTTAATGTTTGGATTTGCGAAGCTTTTTAAATTTTGTAACTTTTATTTTTGTTAATCTAAAACTGACTTTATATGATCGTTCAAATGTAAAAATGATCGCCCCCTAAAAATGTATAACGTCCCCCTTTTCTCGTTTTTCAATCTGGTAGCACTTATTTACGTCCTTTTTGAGGAGTATCATTTCAGAAATATATCCTTTTTCTTAAAGTTTCCTTAAAGCTTACCACAGCAATATACTTCATATTTCATATAATGGCAGAGACTAACATAATTGCGAACTCATTTTAAAATATATAAGTTAGCCCAAAAGCCCTTTTTCGGTGGTTGCTGTTTTTAAGTATTTTCAAAAATTCTCCTAAAAAGTTTGAACAGTAAATCAGAGTAAAATAAACTTATTTGGCAGGTTATTGGCATTTTTTTAAATTGTTCCCCACCGCCACCGCCTTCTTGAGGGTTGTTCTGCAAACATAGGGAAAGGAACTTACTTCTAGGTACCTCCAGAGGAATATGGCGGCGGCATTAGGCGGATAGTAACAGTAAGTATTTAGGAAAGCCAAGCGACCAAATTTTACCAGACTCTAGGAAAACAATCGGTATGGTACCGGCTGAGAGATAACTGCCTGCGGCCCGCGGCATCAATTCAATAATCTTCTAATTTCATGTGCATATGTCAAGTCTCTTCTTGAAAAAAATATATTAATTTTGTTTTAAATACACTTTTTTTATGTATACTTCTCACTTATACATAGTACATACTACGTTTCGCATGGCCCGCTGTCATGCTTGATACACTTAAATAGTTCGAGTTTGACACCACTGGTCTACAGCCTTTAAGGATGCAAAGCACTGTCAAACCTTTCAGGCATCCCTATACAATTGGTGGAGCAGACGATTGTCCTCAGAATTCTTAAGGCATAACGCAAAACTGAAAGACCTCTTTATTCGTTTCGAAAGCAATCTCGCATGCGAGTATATTATCAAACAACCTCGATATCATACAACGGTCTAGACTTATACTCTCCCCTTCAGTCATGGATCCGACATTACATGTTCCACCTTTCTAACTCAAAGTCGAACTGCTTTTAAAATTTATCTAAAAAATCCCAAATTCATACGAAATCTGAAACACATTGTACCTATGTCTGGAAGCGCGACTATAACAACCCAAAAATCTTCATTTGTAACACCAGCGATTGGCAAGCTGCCACGATGTTCGTTCCCTATGCAAATCTTATACGACCAATCAATTGATGAGTAACAACCAATGAAACATAAGCCTCCGTCTGACATCCCAGCAACTGTATTTGCAAATAATGCAATGAGAACAAAAATCGAAGACACATACAGAACTGCTGCATCTTCCCGCAGTGCCACCCACTGGTTCGCCTGTTGTTAGATATTTCGTTAGAGGCGTACTACATCATCCTGCCGCCACATCCAAGAGAAAAGCGATGAAGAACGCGATTTTCTTTAGTTTTTTGGAGAACTTTCCTTTTTTTTTGTTTTGTTTTGTTTTGTATACCACTACTACGCCAGCCCTTCTTACAACATTTTCAAGGGTTCGGGGGTTCCAACCCCAAGACTTTGGGTGCCGCTGATGCTGGGCGGCCTCCTCCGATGGTGGGGGATGGTGAATTCCGGGAAAACTTTGCTAGGGCAAAACATTTTTAGTGGGAATAGAAAAAAGAAAAGAAAATGAGCGAAACGAAGAAAAGAAGGCATATATATACGAGAAGAAAATAAAAATACTGAAAAACGAAAAAATAAATAAAATACATAAAATGAAGGAATGAAAAATATTTTTATACCATCGCGAATCCGTAACTGTACACCATCACATACTGTGTGCTATTAGAGATGGCAGTAATGGCAGCGAAAGTGGCGCAGCGATGAGGTGGAAGGAAGGATTTATTTTCTTTTTTCTGTTGTTGCTGAGTTCCCCATCCCCGGTTTGTATCGAGAGATGATTGTGTTTGTGGAGAAAAGTTTTGGGTGCCGCCAAATGCTATTCCTATTCCTATAGCGCACCGCGATACACTCAAAGGCAGAAGAGATGAAGTGGTGCTTTTTATCGTTTAAAAAAAAAAGTTTTTCCTCTTCCCAAACTCTAGCTCATAAGAGAGAACTAAACTAAAGATAGAAAGTGTAGTGTGGGTGGTGGTGGTGGAAAAAAAATATCGCAAAATCCACCACCAGCATCCACATCTATAACTTTGTGCCATTCTCTCAGAGTATCTATGAAAAGAGGGTTGCCTTTGCCTGATTGAGTGAAACAATATAAAAAAAATGTCGCATTCATACAGTTAACAAGTTTTTCTATACGGCCGAGTTTTCCAAAATTTATATTTTAAGGGTAGCGTTTGGTATTATCTATAGAAACTAAGCAAAGACTACAACTAGAGAGAAGGAACAGAGGGAAAAAAAACCCGATTATGAAATTCTAAAGTTTGCCTTTTTCTACTTTTTGAAAGAAGATTCGTCTTCGCTGAGGGATGAGATTAGAAAGGGCACACCACCAGCAACAGCAGCATAAAAAGAGAGCACAACTTGAATTAGAATGAGAGTGTGGTAGTATAGATAGTTGTTATATTGCGACTGGTGTGTGAGGTGTTGGGGCAGCGGGCGGTTAGTGCCAGGGGTTAAAAAGAATGATTTTCATTTTAGTATTTTTGAATAGAGAGGCTGGTTCACCCAACTCAGCCCCCCTGGGGCGGCCATTACACTTACAAGAGAAATCTATAATTGTATGCGGAGGGTAGGGGGTGGGGGGACTTTTTGTTCGCCTTCTTTTTCGATATCGACTGGTGTGTTGAAGCACCACACTAGTTGTCGATTTCATAAGACACCACTGAGCTGATGGGAGATTTATTTTTCAGTAGGGATGGCTCCAGGAAAAAGGGATGATAAATTTTCAAATTTTCGGCGTTGTTGATGATAGAGCGGAGCGTGGTACCGTGGTACCGGCGCGATGCGCGGGTGGTTAGTGGAATTTTTCTTATTTCTATCTCCACACAGGGAAGCCGAACTTTAGATATTTCTTTTGCCAGGGACGGTAGTGAGTGTAGTGCAGGGTAAAAGGAAAAAGTATATCAAATTTCTAAAATGAAAGTTTCTGCGTTGGTTCTTTTTTAATGTACACTTCTGTTGGCGGGGGTGGCGGTGAATTTGGTGAAGTGGTATGGCAGCGTCGCCTTAGAGAACAACAAAGTATGTAGATAATGTGCAATGTAACAGATTGTGTAGTATGACAGGGGTGCTGGGGGAGGGCAGAAGACGCGGTTACTTCCTTTGTTCTTGCAAAAAGAGCGGAGCCTCAGATGGCTGTAAAAATGCCGCGTGATATCGATTATTTAATCAATAAAATTCTGAAGGAAAAAAAATTATTATAATGGCTTCCCGGGAATTGTACTCGAAATATGTGAGGATTATGTAGTGCGAGCGAATATATTGAATGTATAAGTATGTTTTTTGCGAAAGGAATGGGGTTCTGGTTGGTAGGTGTTTTCTGTATGGGATGGAGTATTCGATATGTTAAAAAAATTTAAGGATTTGCATTTGAAAGCCGATTGGAAGGGAAAAGCCGTTGCGGCGGGAGGAAGATTAATGCCTTTAGACCGCCTGGGCATGTATGTATATGTACAGTAATTTTTGTGTTTTTCACACCGATATACCACATTTGACTTTCTCAAATGCAAATTGGTGTCGGGATTGAGTGGCAAAACCTTAGACACAACACACGTCGACTTTTGGCGTGGCTAGAAGTTCCTATAGCGAGTGCGTGTTGCCCTGTTGTTTGTAATAGAGAGTGTTCGAGTGTTTTACCTTAACCATGAATCAAGTTGGTCGAAAAGGCCTCGGACTTTCTGATCATTCAAGTACGTATACTGATCCTCACAAACTCCGCATTGCGTATGGGCCTGGTCTCCATTTGTTGATTCGGGTTATAACCATAAACTAAGTATTAAATAGACCGCCAGCTCCCGCGCAACTACCCGATTCCCCCCGAAAATTTTGAAAAGAAAATTGTCTCGTAAATTTCGTATGCGTGAATACGTGTGAAGCAGCAAAAAAAAGAATTCTAAATGGAGGCGGTATAATGAAATAATGACACAGAGCAGTCATCCTACATCGTGGTATTTCTACTTTTTTGTAGAAATGTTGACGTTCGAAAAACCTGCAGTGCAAAACAGCAAAACAGAAATAAAGCATCAACATTTTTGAATTATAGGGAATCTGATAAAAAACCTCTGAACAACATTACAACACACTAAATTACCATAAAAAAGGGATTTAACTTTTAGTAAAAATTTCTAGTACCAAGAAAAAATCATTTTAATGTTAACAAACTGCGATTTTTATACAGAAGATTAGTTTGATGTGAATTTCTATCCGAATTTTACTTTTAGAAGAAACATTGTTTCATAAGCAAATCGAGGGAATTTGAGTTCGGTGAAAAGGGAAAAATGCCCACGCTTCGTAGGGAAATTAAATATAGAGTGCTAAGCACAGTGACTGACAGTAAGGTATTTGGTAAGTTTCTATCAGCTGATGGATGCGTTCCAACAGTTTAAATTTGTGGTTTTATTTCACCACGAAAACATTTATTTTATAAAATGGTTAGTAACTAATTTAATCAACGTATAAATAAGGGAATAAGCTGAGAAATATTCATACGTAGGAATAAAATAATACATTTTTGTACCTACAATTATCGTTTTTGTTTTCGTTTGTTGTTTTGGGCGAAAAATTATTTCGCCGGCGAATGTCGACAGAAAACAGAAAAAAAGGCAACGAATTCAAATGGAAGAATTGATAAGGAATATTAAGCTTTACAGTTTTTTGGGGTTCACGGCAGAGATATGAAAATTTCTGAGTGGGTAATAGTTTTGAGTAAAAAGAAAAAGAAAAAAAAAAAAACAAATTAAATTTATTACAAAATTTCAACAATTTAATAAACAAAAGAATTTCCAACTAGCTTAATTAATGAAAACAATTGAGTCAGCCGAGAACAGCCATGAATCATGTTTCACCACACTACACCCACCGTTTTCTTAACACACCCCGATAACGGCCGATAATTTGAATTATTTGAATTTTTTCCAATGCTACCACAGAATGACCTGTCAGTCATCTGTCGGGTTGCTATGCGTATGCGCATGCGTGCGTCTAATTTACTTTAACAGGCACACAAACTTTCGCACATATAAACACGGAAAACAGCTTGTACGCAAACTCCCTTAAGTTGGAAGAGCTGACGGTCTATTTAATACTAAGTTTATGGTAATTACTGAAAAGTTTTCTCCGTTTACTTCTTCCGATGCATTTGCACTTCAAAATCGACGTTTTTCTATTGCGGAAGGCCATTTCCACTTGTTGTCGTATTGTTCTTCAAATCAAAATCATCCCTAGCTATTGATAATCGCATTTACCATAACATACCCTCTGGCGAGGCTCTGTCTATATTTTAACTGACCCAAAAGCAATCATCACTGAAAATAAAATACCACGTAATATTGACAAAATTCTATTGTAAAATTTCAACTTAAATAGTTTTGTTGAACTAAAAAAAAAAATTGTTGTAATGATAACTGAAATTTATCAATACAACTCAGGTTTTATCATTTTGAACGATGTTTTGTTGAACGGTTAAAACATTTTCTACAAAACTACTTTGTCAGAATAACAAAATACAATTTTCAGTCAAATAAATCGATATTGTATTAATTTAACAATTTTTAAAACAAAATATTTATTTCTTAAGACAAAAATGTTTTTACTTTCACAACAAAAGTTTTGAGAAAAGACAAAACCTACCAATATTTTGTCAATATGTTGGACGTATATTGACAAAAAAATTGTTGAATCAAGCCTCATTTTTATGAAATATACTAGGTTTTTATTTGGTTGTATCCCTGATTCAGTTTTAGAAACAGGAAGGGTTGGAAAAGAAAAGAGAAGCTAAGACAATGTTAAACAACTGAATAGCCCTTCCACAATCAGTCAAGAGAATCCATAAATCTTAATTGGAATACCTGAAGACTGGTTAGTTTCCTAATAGGGCAGCTTTCACTTAGGTCACATTGGACCGTATACAAGTCGAACTTTTCCCCTTAAACGGACTATGATGCTCCAAAGGTATTTCCCTCCAACTAATTGTATAAAGATCTTTCGGAACAGATATTAGCAGAAAGATGTTGGTTATGTTTACAGTGAGTTGAAGATGAAATCAGTAGAAACTGGGTCCATCTACCACACTATGATACATCGAGACATATAAGCGACCAATTCTTCTTCAAAAACCCTAGTAGCGACTACACAGATCTGTGCGCCCAGCTTACAAAGGGCAGCCTATGATCCTTCAAATTTACTTGAGCGGTCAATGTCCCATTTAAATGACTAAATAGACGATCAAGCAATTCGGCCACTTGAACTTTCATCACCTCTCCGACAGCACCAGCACGATTTACTCTTCCCTGTTCTGACTCATTGCGTATCGCCAGATCTTATCCGAGTCCGTCTCCCTCTCCGGCATGTCGGTCTTCATCTTTTCTTCACCGACGACAGACAGGTGTGATTAATCATTCAATCTACATGAAACAGACGAAAGCTTTGCTCTTGCCCAAAGCAGATGTCGACTTCGCGTCGGTCGATCGGTTGGCGGATGATGTGTAACGACGAAGACAGTCGCACACAAAAGAAGACGAATTTTCGATGACAGTTTGTTATGATTAGCCCCTAACAAAAAAGAAACAATACAGAATGACACACAGAAAGAGCAATACGTCGACGGAGAACTGCATCTAGATACATTGAAGTCAGTGATCTTTTTTTGTTTAGCATTTCTGACGACTTTGCCATTAGACTGTACTCGTACTGCCACAACACACAGAGAGGGTTCAATGTAACGAGCTGAACTGTGTTTCTTTCTATTTGCCCGACTGGGGTGTATGACCTGCCGAAATAAATTTATTTCGATCAAGGCCTTACCGTACATGGGGGTAGTACGTAGCACACAGGAACACTAAACATTTTCGGGTATTTTACGTGCCTAAAATGTGATGTGGTAGGTCGCGTTGGACAACGAATTGAAATTGGCGTTTGGTTCACCGATTTGATGATATGTGATTCACACAAATTTCACCACTGATATGCAACAGAGGGTCCACCTTAAAATAACAGAGGCTTCTTTCTCGCGCCAATGGGGTGTTCTAAAATATCGGCCGTTTAACTCTCAATGTACATATCTGTGCAACTGATTAGCAATTGTTCAAAGGTATTTATCTGTTCTATGTGTATTGGGCTAATATTGAACGAACCGAAGAACTGTGCAAATTTCGATTGTCTACTACCGTGGGGCAGACATTGACCGCATTCTCGGCTAGTAGGTAGGTAAGTACCTTCGGTTGAACGTTTTCAGACTGATTAAAAATGAGGTTCTTCTTATCAGCAATCAATTTGAGTGGTATTATAAATTGTCTTAATTTTTTTATTTTGACGACATGGAAATTATATTATATGTAATTATAAACAGTTGCTAATCTATCGAAAATAATTAGTTAGTTGATATTCGATACACCGCGTTTAAAACTGTGGGAAGTTATAATTTTGATAGTATTGTGACTGGTTTGTCAGAATAATTTCGATCTACTATATTATGATGGTGGAGGAAATTGAAAAAAAAGGTGTGTCTCGCAGGTCTATCCATCTGTGCCAGTAGAGTTTTAACGACTGGTCGAATTTGGCCCTGGAAATCACGTCAGAATAGTTTTTGAAACATAGTACATATTTAAAAAAAAAAAAATATGTTTGGCGTATACCAGAAAGAAGAAAAAATGTCAAGTATACCGCAGACATGGTGACACAACTCATGGAAATAATATGTTCCTGCACCAGTTTTTTGTTTCATCTTTCATATGCTTTAAGATGGACATTGCTTTTCTGATAAGAGTATTTTTCTAACGATAAATTGGGTCTCTAATGTGAACTACCGTTCCCCATGGCATTAAAGAGGTTATTTTACTTCAAGAAGTCAGCCTCGTCGGTCTAGAATTTGAGATGGTTTCATTCGCGTAACCGTCAGAAGTTAAAAATAATTATTAACTTTTAAGTACAATGTTAACAAACATAAGAAAATATACAATATATGTAAGAAAGACAGGGTCTCAATCAAAAAGAGGTATTACACACGCTTTGTACCAGGTGATTTGTTGGTTGAAGGTAGCGATGAGTGAGTGAAAATTACTAAAATTGATTTAAAAAATTGCTTAAGATTGTCCTAGTCTTAGTATATACATAGAGAAATATAGAGACTAAAGAGCCAAAAGCCTTTTAACAGCGGCAACAAATTAACAATTTTTGTAAAGTCATAGATGAAAATTAGATTCAGCCATTTAGTACAATATACATATTGGTGGGTCCGAACGAAACTTTATATAAATATTTGCAGAGAATAATATTTCATCAACGAATTAGGGCAGATGGCAACTCCTGTCCGGCGGTTAATAATCTTACTCAAATTGTATATTTATTAGACAGACATTTTAAAGGTTCTTGTTTACACAACCACTGGTAGGTAAGGTTCTTGAATTTTTGCAAATGTAAGAGAAAATGAAATTTCAAAAGTTTAGTCTCAAAAAGAAAAATGTATTTAGAGAATAAAACAGTCACGAAAACCAAAGCAAACTTGGTTGAAATGCATGGAATGTTGCTGAAAAGACGAAAGATTAAAGCTCAAAATGTTGAGTCAAAGCGTTACTCTTGAAGAAGATTAGATTGTAGTATAATCAGAAAAAATTATTTTTATTACTTTAATTTTTGTGGTGAAGTAAATCTTTCGAAAAAGGCTGCGCTTTGCATTTTGTTTAAACTGGCAAAAATAAAACTAAGTGTTGAAATGAGGTTGGGGTAAGAATTACGAATGGCTCAAAATTCTACCACACAAAATTCTGCAAATACATAATTAAAAAAGGTTCGCAAAATCTTCAAAAGCGCTGTTTCTTTTTTTATTTTTTTAACTAAAATTTTATTTATTTTTAAACTTCTAATTTTTAATTCTTCTTCTCCATATTTACTTGTCTTATAAAACTATTTTTTGTTGTTTTTTTATGTTTGTTAGTTGTAAAAAAGCGGAATAATACAATTTTTTTTTCTTGAAAAGCTGAATTTTATAAAACAGTACTAACAGGGCTGCCACTTTCCTGCAATTGCAGTAGATCTACTGCGACAAAATCAAATCTACTGCAATTCTGTCAGAACATATAAATTTCTTTTTTCTCATTCACTCAACCGAAGATAAAGAAGTCAGCTGGCTGTAGCAGCACATCATTACTTAGGTTAGGTTAGGTTTGTGGGTGGATACGACAGAGCGAGCCTTGCTTGCTTCGTATATTGTCAAATTAGGATATAGAAACTTCGTTTTCGGCGTTTGTTTGTATCCATGTTCACTCAAAAAAAATATTTATTTGATAAAATGAAGCAATATATTTAAGATGTTCTTTTCTTATAGCCTTACCTTAAAAAAAAAATCGACTGCGTAAGAATCATAACCAATGCATTTTTTGAGAACTGACAGCGCAATTCCTTATCAGTTTGGCATCACTTAGCATGTGAACGTCTTATGCGATCCAGTTCAAACCTCAGCTGAAACTATTTAAGAATAGGGCAAAATTTCTTATTCACTTATTAGGAACACTCTAACTAATATAGTATGTGTAGAATTTTTCAAAACTATATTTTTTAGAGTTAATAAAAATAAAATTGCATAAGAATAGTGTTCATGTTCAAAAATAACCCCCTTATTGATTATATTTGGACAAGCATAAGCATATAAACCGCACATCAACAGTGCAAACACGTCAATCAACCGCAAAGCGTATAGCATTCGTTAGGTTTTAGAGCAAAGACACTAACTCTGCCCCAAATTCATCAGACTCAGTGCCACCTTGTAGCTAATCTGTCACATAAAAACCCAACTTGAACTCAATATTTGTTGAAGAAAAATTTAATTTATTATAGGTACCTCGGGTAAATACAGTCAACCCAATTTGATTCGTGAATCGTGATAAACTGACAAAACAACTACTATAAATGATTATATTATCAGCCATAATCACATGAAAATGCAATGCGAACTGTTGCATTTAATAATAATACATTATGTATCCGCTAATCTCTGCGGTTTGAACAACAAAATTTCGCAAGTCAATTGTTTCGTTAGTGATAAGGTCATTATTATAGCAAGAGTGCAATATCTATATATACTTTTGGATTTTGTGTAGCGATTGATAGATAAAACAAATAAATTGATTTTCAAAGGGCATTTGCAATTTGTCATTATATTTTTTATCTTTATGATATCGTGAATTTTGTTGTAAAAGCGTGAGTTCATCTGCAGTGTATGTGTCTGTTGAAGAACGTATTCATTAGCAAATAAAAGCTTAAGGCCTAAACTTTGGAGATTGCTTAAAAAGAACAGACAGGATAATCTTCCTATTAACATAGAGCATTTCATTATAAATATACTAGCTGACCTATGAACTATTTCTGGAGTATGAAAATATATCTTATTTATTGTAAGTGTGTGCGTATGTAGTATATGAGTGGAAGAGGCATGGAGTGCTGTGAATGTTGACGGAATGTGAAAATAACAACACACCAAATACCAATTTTTTTTAATTTATTGTTCCTTTTTTTTAAATTATACATACAACGAATTCTGAAAATATTTGTCAACAATATTAATCTCTTAGTGCAATCTAGTGTACAATATATTTTTTTTTTTTTTTCATTCCATCTTTAGCTAACATAAACAAACTGGATGGTTTGCCCACTCGATAACATGCCACGTATAATTTTCCGTGTGGTGTGCTAAAATCTAAGCCACAAACATACATTGTTATTATTTTAAATTTTTTTCATACGCCAATAGTACACACACCATTTTTTTTATTTTTCATACCTATCACGATATTTCTCTTTTGGAATAACAGAGTAGAATTACTCTTCAAATCAATAATTGTATCAATTATTTATAAAATTGGAATGAATAATGACAGCCCTGCAGATTAATAATAAATTTACTTTAGAATTACACTTAAATAGAAAAATGTTATTTGTAAACGTCACTACCGCGATCGACGTACAAACAAAAATAATGGCCGAAATTTTCCCGAAAAATGTGTAAGAAGTGAGATACAGCTTGTTGCAAGAGACACAGGAGAACGATCCCATCCCTACTCCGTGCTGTTTACGGAGTGAGACGTGACACCGGTAGACTCCTGGCGGGGATAGTTGATAAAGTGTCAATTGATCAGCTATCGACCGGGGTTAAAAATATAAAATGCTATTAAAAAGTAGGGGCTAGCGGTAGGAGGGTGAAAATTAAGGACTGAAAGTATTTTTTTATGCCCCACCATTTAAAAATTACCAAAAAAATTGTCAAAAAAATGCCATAAACCTATTCTTAGATCTACTGAATATACAAACACAATTTCATCAAAATCGGTCGAGCCGTTTCGGAGGAGTATAAACACTAAAACTGGGACACGAGATTTTTTATAAATATTAGAAGAAGAAGACTGTATTTGATTCGAGTTTTTTCTTCACTTGACGTTATTTCCTTCCCGTCGCAGTTTCTTGTCAAGAGTTCGACTAACTTTGATTGTAGAACTGCATGACAGTGTGAGAATGTGTATGACCCGCAGTGAGAGGTTTGTTCCTAAAATTTACTTCACTTCACTTTAGATGTTACTTACCGCTTTTTAAAAATATGCCATTTCATTTCTGCCACGGTTTTTCACACCATAGACCAAAGTGAAATTTATCCTTTTATCCCTTATTTGCTGTCTAAATTTACCTATCTATTAGTTGGAGTCGACGAATCGAAATCGAGCACTTTTGCAATTGCATGTTTGAAATTTAACACTTTTGGGAGCTTTATTTACGAGACTGTTCTGCAGATTTGAAGCAGTTGATAATAATAATTATTGATCTAAAAGTGTCGTTCGAATTTGGAGGCCCGTTCTCTATTATTGCTTTCGTGCAAAATTTTCTATTTCCCCTAAAGTTGTAAAAGCTCGATCACCTCTGAAGAAACTTCCCATTCGTATCATTGCATATCAATAGGCTTAAAAATATGCTTGAATAGTTGAGAGTTGATTCATTGATACCGTACGTCCACACAAACTTTAGAACTTCGTTGGCAGGTAGGCAAAATGGTTGCATAGACACCGACATTATACCATAGGTTTTGTAGTGTCACAAAAAGTACGGAGCTCTACTACGAAAAAGTAGAATCCGCTCTCAGAACCTACACCAGTCGGTTCCGTTAAGAAAATTGAATGAGGAAATTTAAATTGGATCTGAGTGTCGATTATTATCAGGACAATAAAAGAGATAGTTTAGAACGGTCTCTTCCACATTTTCAATCCGCGATACTAATAATCATTTTTAGTGTCAGGGCTTAATTTTTGGAACTCACAGTGGGAAAATATTCCATACAAAATTGCATATTGTGGCCTACAGAATTTTAAGTGTGCAGGTTAAAAATGATTATTAGTAAGGCCCAATATAAAAAAGTTTTAGCCTGTTGGGCTATGAAGCAGAACCCATAATTTTTTAAGCACTTGCTCAACAAAGTTTTTCCTCGAATTTGAGCTTGGAATGTTTTTACAAATATCCAAATATCCAGTACACAGTTTCCCATATTTATTTCAATGTTTTCCTCATTTCTCTATTAAATACGACTTTCAATTCAACTTTGAGTTGAGATACACTTGCCTTTATTTGACCTACAAATCGGAGCTCAGACTTGTTTCATTAATGGGAACAAGGAAAGTTTGTACCATGCCGAATATGAAAATCTGTCATTGTGCCAACTGATAGTAGCTACTAACATCAATATCATTAGCAAAAGTCGATACGGCAGAGTCTTGGTGATAATCCAGCTATCGTAAAAGGTTGCTGGAACATTTCTAGATATCTGGTACAAAAGTGGTCCAATCACGCTAACTTGTGGCACACCTCTTGATTTCTATTTAAATTCTGGATATCAGATTTCGTGTTTGAGTTTATTCTAGAGACGGTTGAACTTAAACTTGGTCACGTCCCACTACATCGCATTGTACAATCGGTTAACTAACGAATAAGAGAAATTATCAATTGATATAGTAATTCTTAAAGACACCTATCTCAAATACCACCGTTCGACATATACAACCTATAAACTCATAAACACGAATGGGCCGTCAAAATCATAAGCAAATATCATGCCAATTATTACATGCTACTGCACCCATAAAGCTGTTTGGCATAATCATATCTGCATTTGGCATTTAACAGCTACTGCATGAGGAAAACGTAAAATTGAAAACTTATCCCAATCCTGCCTGCAGGAAACATAATAGTAATGAGTTTCCGCAATTACCACCTCGTCTCTCACCCACTACGAGTGTTTGCTGCCACTTTGCCTAAGGCTATCAAGGTATAAAGTATGTATACAACTGAATCGGGCTGTGATATCTGCATCTATATCATTCCATCAGGGCGCCGCGTTCGGTTATCTCATTCGGAAGATATTTCGAAACGAAAAAAGTATATACCAACCAATAGATCCATATCCTGACCCGTTTCGGTTGGTTTTTATTTTTTTAATTTTTTTTTATTTTAGCCCTATTACACATCATTTCCATCAGAATCCCCTAGCTCAGCTATGCGCTGCGCTTCTAACTGTAAAATAATATTTTTCACTCCGACAATTTTTTCACTCAACAAACCTACAAATTACATTCGCGAACTTTTGCCACTGTCAGTCGGTGTGTCGACGAATTTGGTCGACTGTGGATAATCAAGGGTGATTAGAGGCAGGAGGGTTAGGCATACCTACTCGTACCTTTATTGCAAACAAAAAACGAAAGAAAGCAACATACAAAAAATATCCATATACATGTATCCTGATTAAGCACCGTGGGGAGCAGGCGGATATGGTCACCCCTTTCGGTGTGCTCTCCTCCTGTTCGTGTGTAAGTAGTGGAAGTTATCTAAACCATTTATACGAGGACCGATCCCCGAACCGCTCGCGTTGGCAGAATTAAAATCCCTCTTCAAATCAGCCGTGCCCCCCTGGACTAACCCCCATCCCATTTACTGAGAAATATTAAAATGGATGAAATAAAAACATAGAGGAATAAAAAGCAACTCCATCTCCCACCCCTTTTGTTTCGCAACCCCCCAGCAGTGAACAGTGTTGTGTTATTTTTCTAAAGTTACTAATACATCTAAAAAAAAAACAGCAAAAGAAATCGCAGAGGGTAGGTATAATAAAAATAAAAAATAGTGCCCCGCTATACAGAGAGATGGTGGGGGAGGGAGTGAGGCGCGGGCTGCCTACCTACCTACTACCTAACCTACCTAGGTTGGAAGTTAAAAACAGCTCCACCACCTCATTTGGGGTAGTATGGTATACATTCGTTTTTTACTGCTTTTGGGTAAATTTTTGCGCATCACCGAAAATTATTAGGGATTTTTTTTTCAGCTCTTTTTTCTTTTTTGTTCGTTCGTCCTTTCTTCTGCAGTGCCCCGCCACCATCTGCTGCTTCTGCCATTTGTGCTGATATGCCCCCCCCACCCACTCTCACAGTGTGTTAAATGTTATTATTTTTTTAATATCCGCTCTCGGTTCTTTCATAGAGCCTCAACAGAGGCAGTGGCGGCGGCGGCGGCGGCGGCGGCGGCGGCGACGACGACGGTTGCGGCAATGATGATGGCAAAGGTACTACCTATACATTATTTTGTTGTGTTATTATTATTATTATGTGAAACTAAATGAGAAATGAGAGCAGCAGCTCGATCCTGGAAGAAAAAAAAAAAAAAAAAAGTGAACCAAGCAACAACAACAGCAAACGGAATCATAAAAAACACATCACACAAGTTTTAATGTAATGTGTAGCATTAAGGTGGCATCGAGTTGGGGGCCGGGTGGACTAGGTTCAAAAATCCATAGAGAATGTAAAATAAAAAATATATACGTAAAGGGATGATAATGTAATGTATTGTGGCGGCAGAGTAGTGTTGAAGATAGGCGAAGAGCGATTTTGTGTTTTTTTCGTCTTTTCATATCGGCATTCGTTTGTGTTACAACGGCAAACGGGTGCGGAGGTGTCGGGGATAGGGATTGCTTATTTGGTTAGATGGCTGGTTGGATGATGCTGCTACCGGGTCTGGCTGTTGGCCCTTTGTTATTTTTACAATCGGATTTATGGGGTAATTTCGTTTTTAACTTTAATCCCGGACCACAAAACAATGACATACTATATGTACGGCGTTTATGTGGATACGGTGTGTTTTTGTGCTGGTCCATATTTTTAATAAGACCTCTGGGTGTGGGATGTTTTTCAAATTAAACGCTGAAAGAAACTAGTCGTGTCTGCTGTATATGTATGCACATCACAAACGATATAAAAAGCCAAATGAAACATCAGCCTTTGTGGATGGTTTGACTATTTAAAGATCAGCAAAGTTCCATTGGTTTGAATTGCCCAGAATATATCTTTACTGTTTTTATACGTTTAAAGTATGTCAGTGTCATTGAACGGCTACAACTAGTGACAGTCTTTGACTGCTTTGTTTTGCTCAGTTAACTGTAATCAGAAGTTGTACTCCTTGATTTCAGTAGTTTTATTCGAATATAAATATATAAACAATAACGGCACCCGATAGATAGGCACCGCACTTTACTAAGGTAATCGAGCTTGTTTGCAAAAGCATACAAGAAAAATAATTATATTTTGTTTTTCTTAATTATTTTGTAAAATCAATTCAAAATAATGTCAAAACTGTTAAGTTTGAATAATGATCAATCTCTTTCAATAAATACTGAAAAAAAGCGCTCAGAACATTTTTTTAAGTTGGTCCCTAAAGTTCATGTGCCATGAACGTAGATTGATACAACGGAAACTTTGTCTTCGGTGAGAAAGAACTGAAAATGAATTAGCGCTGGCAGTCTAATGTCGTTTTCCATTGGGACCATCAGAAATCTTTTTCAGATCTCCGATTTTACGCTGCTAATGGAACGCGCAACGAAATTGATCTGCTTTTATAAATGTATTACTGCGTTATTTGGCAGCAATATCAGCTGTTCAAAATGCATTTGTTTTTGCAAAAATCACAAATGGATATCAACTTCAAAAATGTTTTCCCTGTTGTAGGTGCAAATTTAGAATTTTTGGTGATTCGTAGTCTTCAGATGACGAGGAAGACTATGAAGATAATAATTCCTCCAAAATTATATCCATTCCTATATTTATGTATTTCGTTATTTTGGTTTTCACGAAACTTTGCGCATTTGGCTTGAAAGCAAACTTCTTAAAATGACGTAAAACAGCTGTGCAAAGCATATTGGTACTGTGGCAGTATGTGTAGATCTGAAAAAATATCGAGATCTGCAAAAAGTGCTCCGAATCGAAAAAAAAAAATTGATTTTTTTGCCCAATGGAACATGAAAAGTGGTTTAGAACAAAAAAAAAGATTCATTTTTTGTCCCAATGGAAAACGACATAAGGCAATGTTTCGATGATACATAATTTTGAAGGATTTTCGAACCCACCACGAAAATTATGTCAGTTTTGTTTTCAAGCGAAAGGCTGAGGTACTAGTTCACTTGTCGGAACCAATTTTTAACATAAAAAGCTAAGAGTATTTTTAAATTTCTGCTTTTTAAAACCTAGATATATTATTCTACAGGATCGCCAGATATGTGATACCAATTCAGCCATCCTACCAGGCACGGTTCCAGTGTTGTTAAACAATTGGCTTTTATTGATATATCGCCAGTCGAAAGTTAAACTGATTACCCGACTCACCATCAAAAAAATTGCAAAAAGCCTAAACGATTGGTTTAAACTTGTCAATGAACTTATAAACGCCTTAACTTAAGACAGCCGTTAAAATAGACAAACGCGGAGTTGGAATTTTCACTCACAGAGGTATTTTTTTCCTGATTCACCTTTGCGAACGTCCGACGTACCAGTTGGTAAGCAAGGTCCGAGGTTAACCCCTTCTTTTTAAAAAGGCTGTCCAAAAATGCCGACTTTTTTTTTGGAACGAGAAAATAAAGTTCGTAAATCCGTTCAGAGTCGAAAGCAACTGATTAAAGTATTTAAAGGTATTATGTTTACCGTAGCGATGGCCTTGGCATGCTTAACACTCTTCAAAAGAGTCATTAACATTTCGATAAAGCTGCAGGAGCTTACCTGCTGAAGAGGCGACGCGCAAAGTACTTTTGGTGCAAGTTTTTTTCTACATGAAATACAGATTTCTTAATTATACAAAGATTCCACGTTTTAAATAGATTTAAGGCCTCCAACCTCCAGTAGATCTACTGGATCTCTTTTCTGCCTTGATCAACACTCAAGACTTCAACTGCTGTCGAAATTATCTTTGGTCCGCGGGGATTTACAGATGAAGCAAGAAAATGCATCTTTAAATCTACCGTAGTCTTCTGTATTATTTCCATGGTAGTATATGTAGTTCCAACTATATTTGAAATAAGCAACACGCAGCTTTATTATGCTTTCCGATATAAACTTTGTTGGCACTATTTCAAAGGAATTATGGTTTTCATTGCGAACATGATTTTTGAAAATATTAAACATCCTTGCCCACGTTCCGAGACAATTCGATACGTACCACAACTTCTCAACCTTCTTGTGCTTCCAATGCAAGGAACGGAAGGCTTGTAATAATCATAGGCAACTGCAAAATTGACACAGAAAAACGATTACCCCTTGTTCTCTGCAGTTGGACAAAATCTTGTAAAGAACAACAAAAATGTTGACGTGGCTCTGCAACTTTCTTATCTAATATCAGTTGCGCAAGAAAATAAAAAAAAAATACCCCTGGTATTTCAATGCTAGACAAACCACTAGGTCAGGTCGCCAGGAAGCATTTTAATCGCAAACTTAGTCACCTCGGACGTTCGAAAATATTGCAATCGTACAGAATTTAGAATTAAAGAAAGTGACAAATCATCATCGCAAACGCGGATGTAAAACAAGACTCAAATGGATAAATGAACACAGTCCCGGCACGGAAACTGCTCACTACCACCCAATATATATATATATATATATATCACGTCATATATATATATATATATATATATATTTGGAAGCCCTTATGTAACAGGCCAATGCTTTCTACTTTGTGGCTATCTTGAGGAAACTCAAATAGTCCATAAATTATCTAATCGAAATGAAATCACTACCAACCCAATAACCGGAAATTCTACGAAATGTCAAATGTGGTGGAAAATGTCCGACTTTACAGCATTTTGACAAAGTTCAGCTGCTTCGTAAGGATTGCGCTTAAATTGCCACTTGCCAGACACGTTTTCCAATAAATTTCCTAATTCCTAACAAAGAATATATAAATACATTCTTTGCAGGAGCACAACTCTCTTTTTTTCGCACAGAAAGAATCAAATTATCCAACTAGCCTGTCAAGGAAAAGCATCTTATAAATGGCATCCATCTTCGCATTTCGTCTTAAAAAATGCAGCTGAAGTCAGTATTTGTTAAGTAGCCATATTCGTACCTCGTTTGAATTTCTGAAATTTCTAATGACGTGATATTCTCACCTACCCATCTGCTCCTTCCACGACCGCTGAAGTTAAGTCCCGTATATATATATCTATATATAGATGTCCATTACAATTAGCCTGCCAAACATTTTCTACATAAATGTACAATACATCGTTTAGCAGCGGCGCGAATAAATTCGTGTTGGAATTTAATCAACGTTCCCGTTGGCTTCCTCTCATTGACATTTCTCCGAGCGGCTACTGTCGTCACGTCATACACGAAACCCGATACCTAGACCTTCAAGTGTTTCCCTTTCCCAGAGCAAACTACCATCACGACGCCAAAGAAGGTGCAATTCGTCAAAGTCTGACAGCAGTGTGTCGCCCTCACACAATATAGCCAACTCTCATCAAATGGTGATCGATATTGTTAGCAAGAAACACAAGGAAAAAGTTGCCACAAAAACCTGCCCAAATGATATATACGAGTACAAAAAGAAGTGGCTGACTTTTTCTAGTAACCAAACACCTCTCCCATATGCTAATGATCTTTTGCAATTTTGTTCGTGTTCCGAAATTTCGTTGTTTGCCTTCTTTGTAATTTATGTTCTCATAAACTAGTTTGTGTGATGAGGTGACATAGAAGACGACCCGAGTATCACATTTCCATGTACGCACAGTTGTCCATATGTCCATCCTTTTCTTGTCGGGGTCGGGGGTTTTCATTTTTTTATTTTTTCAATCACCCTCAATTTCAGTCTGCTACCGTTTTTCAAGGTTCAACTTCTGTCTCGACCTCGTTTCATTCACTGGAAAACGGTATCTTCCCCGCCCTCCTGAATGACATTGAATGCGAATATGGGGTGGTCTGTGGGCGACTCACCACCATCTTATTCGTTTCATTCATGCAAAGCCAGAATGCCCAGTTCGGGATTTAAAAAAAAGGAGGAAAGATAAAACATCCTTCGCAGTCATAGCAGCCACTCTCACTCTCAGTGTTTTGGTCTTCCTCAACTTTCTCTGAGGTCGGAAATCTGACTCCAAACTGACTTCCCCACTCCCACGTGCCACCCACTGTACACACTTCTCTCGATCCATGTATATATACATGCCGACAGCAGCAGAAGCATTCGGTGTGAAAATCATTCTGTGCACAGTGCAATAGCAACAGGTGACTCTTTAACAAAACGATTCTCATCCTTATCACAGGATGGTGTAACCCCCGACTGTGGCCCCAAATCAACACAACATACACACCGACACACCATACCGCATAGTCGTGCCAGAGACTTTCACTTGACGTCCTTGTTGGTTAATATACGAAAACGAAAAAGGTTCTGGTTATCTCAAAAACCACCCACCTCTTGAGGGAAGAGAAAGACATCTATTTGTCGGCTACATGCCAGTCGACATCGTCGTCGTCCTACTCGTCGTCGTCGTCGTCGTCTTCATCGTATACAAATGTGTCGCGACGAGTAGCAGGAACTTCAGGACTTCCTTAAGATTTTGGACTTCCGGACTCTGCTGAATGTGTGTGGTGGGGGTGGAAGGTGGCGAAGGCCAATGAAGCCGCAATTTCTCTCCACTCAACCCTAAGCTGGAAAGAAAAATTTAAGAACAAGAAAACAAAAAAAAAACGCGCCAAGGACGTCGCAAATCTTTTTCTTCTTCATCCTCTTTGCCACCACACATATACGCAGTACTCAAGAGGGTATCTTCGATGCCCTTCCAGCTTAAGGGATGAATATATTAGTCTGTCCCGTCCTAGTACCGTAGCAACTTAACACACATCATCCTCCATACGCAACGCACACTTGTTGTTGTGTGGTTTTTTGGCAAATTGACACATATGCTTAAGGAGAGATATCTTCCTTCAGATAATATGGAAATTTTCAGGATCTTCCCAAATAAGTTTGTCCGGCTTAACCCGGGATATCGTTTTCTTTTTGCGGCCCCCATGTCCCACTGCAGTCAGGCGGTCGTGTGTTCTCTGTTGTGTGTTGTCATAGACCTGGGTCAGGGGTGAAAAAACAATTTGTTGTTGGGACCGATGACATAGCGATGACAGGGTAGCTTGTATAGCTATCGGGTATGTATGTCGAAAAGGTTAAGAGGGTTGGTCGTGAGTGAGTATGCCGGTGCTCATTTGTATTCAAGTGCAGGACACCACGCCATTGGTGTCTAATTTTCAACTCAATTCCTGTTCGCTTGTATACTGTCCACCTATAGAGTCTAGAGGGTTGCTTGTGGTCAATATCTGAGGCCGTAGGTCAACGAGTATGACCCAGCCAATTAATTCCAATAAGTTGCGGGATAGTTTCCGAGCAAAACCCTTTTCGTCTGGTCGTCCAATTACAGGACGTATCACCCCAGCTCAAACTTATTCACATATCTACAATAGGGTCAGGCCCACCCTGTTTTAGAAAAATAAAAAAAGGGTTTCCCCTTCGCAATCATCATAGCATCAGGAAGGAACAACAAGCGGTGCTTTTTTTCAAGTCTGACGACAACTTACTTCTACTGCCATGATGATGAACTCTTCCATTCGTTCTTGATCTCCATTGGATTCTAGGACAAAGTCTGTACTTGAAAGTGGCTGGTAACTGCAATTTTGTTTTCCGTTTTACTTTTTACTTTTTCTCTCGCTAGATCCTTGATTTGAAGCATTCTGTTTATGACATTTGCGTATTTTTTTTCTGGTTTTATTATACATATTTTTTTGCCTGGCTTTTCTAACTGATTCTGTGCTAGGGCCTAAAGGATTTCTTTTCATACCCTTAATAGTAGAAATTTTTTTTTATATATATTTGTTTTCTTTGTGCCCGTTGTTTTATTCTTGCATAGGAAGTAAAATAAGAAAACACTGAGGAGAAGGTGGTGCGAGGTTGCAACGCGCTCAATGTGATTGTGTTTGTCATCGTGATAGGGGTTGACGAGGTGGAATTGTGACAGGAAATCAAGTTTTGTCCCGGTCGAAGCGAAAGTAAAAGTAGAAGTTGCAGTGTTGTTCGCTTGTTTTGTGTCAGTTGTTGTTTTGTTTTCATGTCAAAAATGTTATTGTCTTGAAAGTCTGGCAGCAGAGCAAGCCGTATTGAAATAGACTTCTAATGTTATTCAATCTGGTTGGGTTAAGTTTTTTTTTCCCATTTGGGTTTTTGAAGGATTCTGTTATTGTTTTTGAAAAAGAAAAAAAAAACGAAAATTGTAAGCAAAACCCTAAGTTTCCAGTGATGTTGTTGTACTGCTGATGATGGTTTTGAATTTTAAAATTAAAAAAAGAAATAATACTCTTTGTTTTGGAGCTTCCAAGAGATGTTCGTTCGAAATTTCAGGAGAATTAAGTAGGTACGACAATATCTCCAAATGTTCCCACCAATTTCGACAGAATATTACTGTCATAACGATGGATCGTTTTCGGTGCTAATTGAACGCGATAAAATAGTGGAATTGAAGGAGCTTGACTGCGGAAAAATTTGGTCTTAACAAACCTAGCAAGCCAGCCGATTCTAATATACTTTTTTTGCACTTTGAGATTACTTTGAGAATTCTAATCGACAAAATCCTCATGAGAAGTTGGTGAGTTTGCGACGAATGCCGATGAATGAATCGCCGACGATTCGGAAACTCCACGCGGAAGAACGAAATCCGAACATATACAAAGAACTCGTATGTGACTTTAAGAAGAAAAATGTGCTTATAGGTAATTTAGGTTAAGTAGCTTGGGTAGTTGAAAGTATTTGTAAGCAAAACAAATAGGATAAAGAATAATGAAATTCAAGTTTTCTAAAGTTTCATAAAGCAAATCATAGTTTAAGACATATTTAAGGCCGAAAGGCATGTTTATAAGTTTAGAGCGCTGGCTGAGAGCCAGTAAGCTAGAATAAGATAAATGTTATCTTTAAATTGGATTTAGTCGTTTTAGTCTAGTTGGTAAGTTTAATCAAAGATATCAATACAAAATGAATTAAAAATGAAAATGAAACAAAAATGAGAAGAGTATGCGAAACCGCTTGAAATTATACAATGAGTGTTGTTTTAGACGAGGAAGGGATACTTCCTTACAATGATGTTGTACGACTATATAGAGAATTCTTAAATAACTTTCATGACATTCATTTCCACAATTGGTATTTATCTTTTTCTGAACAAAACTAAATTAAATGTCAGAATTATAGTTGTTTCGACTTACACGTTGGAGTAGGAAATGCCTTGATCGGTGATCTGTTTTCTTGCTGATGTACTCGTTGACAGACAGATCAGACGAAGGGCGGCATGAACTAAAATACAAGGATACTTTCTGACAGTCTGCTCTTTTCAACTAATCTGGAACAAATTCTTCATTGGTGGTCTCCAAATCAAAGGCTTAAAAACTAATTTCAACACGAGCAACGCCAACGATTCAGTATTTTAAACGTTGCAGCTAACGAATAGATGCAAACATTCAAAACGTGTGAACACCGATAGAAGACTTGACGTCACAAGTTGCTATCACATCAAACTGAAAAAATTATGAGTATTATAATCGGTCGGTCGAATTTATACTGATGGACTAAAAGAAGGTAGCCATAAATTGTTGTCTTGCCCAAACGTTTGCATTGAGATGTTTTTCGTGAAAATATACTCTCTCTGACTTTTGTCCGGCATTCGCGCTAGCACTGACAAAATTGTAAAATGTAGGGGTTCAATTTGAAACTATTCGCTAAGTAGCGCAGAAAAGCAAAGGCAATCATTGATGCAAATTTTATACTATGGCAGATCTTTTAAAATACCCATGCCTTCAATAATAGCCCCAGAGATTTATTTAACAAAATAGAAAAGGGTTTAAGAATGTGACTTCTTTAGCATCATTTTTGAATCGGTTGTACGAAACTTACAAGTCAGCATTTCAGGGGCATCATTTTTCAAAAGTCCGGTCAACTACTTGCTCATGGTGATAATCTTCGAATTTTTTGCAAGTATTGAATTGGTGGCGGCGAAAATTTGTCTGGTGGTTAATGAGGACTAGACAAAGTATTAGTATCGAAAAAGGGTGGTCAATAAATGCGGCTCGGACTAACAAATATTCGAAATAATTAAGAATGTCTATGCGCCGGCTCAGAGATTACATCGGACACTCTTCGCTATCGATATTTTTTCGGACTAAGAAGGTACCAAAGATCTCATAGACTATCCCGACCAGATCCATGAACATCCTCGAAAGCCCATGATGCTGTGAAACAAAGATTCCTCGGGTTATGTTTTGTTCCGTGTGTGTCGAAGTAGTCTCAAAAAAAAAAAATACTCAATGTCTAGCCTTGGGGCATATAAGCAAACATGCATTGACGGGTCTTTTATTACATCCCTGGTGGAATATTTCAATTCACAAAATATCACTCTCTGTCTGTGGAGTGGAGATCAGTTCAATATCATTCTAAAAATAAGACTTAAACCGCCCTTCTTCGGATACTTATTTCCAGGATCTTTCTTTAAATTTGGTTTCGTGCAAGGTTTCTTATATTTCACAGTTCCACCGGATAACTATAAAACCTAACTCTCTGTAAATATTGAGAGTGAACACCACATCTTAATCAGATGTTCTGATGTTTCAAACTCAACAGGACTAACCCATCCTGCGGTTCGACAAAATGTGATCGAACCACTCAGAGTTCGACAAAATCTGTCGTCTTCGGAGAAATAGTTTGTTAACACAATAGATATATACAGTATACCTTGTTACGTACTTTAATTCAGTAATATTAACGTCACAGCAGACCTAAACCTCCTTACCCAAAGGTCACAAAACTGGTTGATACCTATATAAACACAGTAAAACCCATTTTGCCGTTTCAAATCTGCTCGCATTCTAATATGTTGGAAGGAAAAAAATTGGAGGACCTTCCTCTGACAGTGACACTGAATGCCAACAAAACTTTTAGACAATTAAAACTCCACGTTTCACATACACGTACGCTCATTATATATATATGGAAAACCCGCATCATTGTAAAGCTAACTTATCTCTTACCATCTGTACTTTGCATTAACTGATACACGCATACAACAATAAAAGTTGATTTTTTTGTTCCTGCTGTTCTCTTCATCTTTGCCACCCGAAACACCCCCACCCACCTCGTAACGACTTTGAATAGAAAAACAACCATCGAAAAAGCAGTTTGTAAAAAAAAGGAAAAACTTTCTAATAAATTTGCTTTATGTGCGTCCTCGTCGCTGATGCCACTGTTAGCTGTGTGTTTCCCTCTTCCAAGGGTTGTATTGCTGTAGTCCCCCATTTTTTGCCATTAATATTACACGGCTCCCAGCGTCCCCCCACCCCTCCACTGCTTGAAACCTATTTCTTTCTCTCTAAACACACTATATTCTCCCCCATACAGCACTTGAGTGCAGGCTTTAGCGATAGCATCGAGGTGCGGGTGCGGTGTCGGGCGACACACACAGCATCATCCCGACGTACTTAGTTTCGGGAAAAAAGGATTTTTGTGTATTTGTTAGAAAAAAGACTAAACAAGAGGAGGTAGCGGAGGACTCTGTTCTTCTTCGTTTTTTTTTTTCTCCCAACTCCGCTCGGTGAATACACGTACGAACGACATCAAGTGCGCGCCCACCACCACCGCAGCTAAGAAAAAATAAACGAAAATGTAAAATAGTAGAGAACCCGCAATCCGAACACGTACCCGCGTGAAAGTTGCTCCGCTCGAGGGGAGCTGAAAGCATGAAGTCGGAGCGCGGGTAAGCGGAATGAAGTGGCATTATACCTTCGTGTATATACAATTAAAAATGTAAATCAGTCGTATAGCGCGCGGTATGGTTTACCCGTATCCCTGGCCTTAGTTTGGCATCCCTTCGCATCTAACACATCGTCGCAGCCAGTTGTGTGCGGCGGCTGTACTAGTATAACACGCTGCTGGATGAAGATGAGCCTCCATTCGCGGCTAAGGGCAACTTTTTCTTCTCGTCCTTGCCGCTGATGTTGTTGCTGTTGTTGATGTAGCCCGCTTGTGCTTTCCTATTTCACATTTTTCTGTTGTTAGGAACTAGAAGGGTGGCCTCATGTATCGCATCCGCATGCATACGTTACGTGTATTTTGTAATGTACAAGTATGTGTGTTTGTGTGAATTTGGCTGGCAAGGATGTGTACATATATGAATTAGGAGAAAACGAACAAAAACCATGGATAAAAAATAACACAAAACCTGGGAGGGAAAAAAAAACATAGCAATAGGAATGAAGGTATAGTTGTGGCGTTGTGTCAGCGTTCTGGCTGCGTTGGGGTTGGGCTCTGAAGAGCGCACAATGTATGGAGAAAAGTTTTATGTAAGCCAACAACTCGTATTATTTTACAAATTGATTTGAATTTTAAATTAAATTTAATTGTTATCGCATATGAAGGCAAAGAAAGAACGCAGAATATTTTACATTAACATTTAATGGGAATTTTTATGGCATATAGGTGTACGTTGGTGATTACATGTTACAAGATCTACATCGAGAAGACAGAGAAAGCAAATGGAGATAAGCAGTTTCACAGAATACCTCCTCCTGGACTGGTTTCACTACAGCAACGATAACCTATCTGCCGGTCGCAGACCATATAGAAGTCTATCCCGCTTAATGAACTGCAATCCAAATGCGTCTACTGTGTCGATCTAATTAGTAGAAGGTTTGTTTGTTGTTATGTTTCAGTCGAACGGAAAGTACCCGATGTGGAGGCATGGAGAAAAAAATAAAAGTCCTCTTATGGTATGAAGCTCATTCATATTCACAGTTGAGATGGTTAAAAATCATGCACAACCGGCTGAAAACCACAAAACGCGCCCATCAAAACCCAGGCAGCATTGAGTGACGTATGGTGTACCATTTTATATACGCATTCATATATATAAGAAACAAAGAAACAAAGTTTCTTGTATGAAAAACAACCTTATATGAGTTGTGCGAGAGGCGGGGAATTTTCTTTTAAACATAGCAAATTTTGTGAACGAAAGTTCGTTTCTTTTATAATCTTTTTTTTTTTAATTTAGACATAAAATTAACACTGTCTTTCCGCATGCGTTTCTTAAAGCGATTTGTTATTTTATGAACATTTTCATTACCTTTGCACTACAATTTCGGCAATGACTGCTATCTCCTTCGAGGATCTCCTTCGAAATCAGAATATTCTTAAAATATATGTTATCATCTTTATTTTTGTTAAATTGGTATAAAATGTTAATCTATCCAAAAATCACACTTATACATATGAAGATCCGAAGAGCTTACAAAATTTCATAATTGCAATGATCAGTTTTGACAGTGTCTGGTTCGCTTAGAAAAATAATTAGCTTTTAGAGAATTCCAATTGACACAGAAAATCTAAATAATTGTCAATTACCTTTTTCCATCCAAACAGTGGCTTTCAACTCTTTGAAATTTATATCGACGCTTTGCAAAATAATTTAACAACAATAGGTACGTTCTTTTACACTCGAACTTAATATCAACACTGGCGTTGCATTTCTTTGCCTGAGTTTGATCTGTGTCTGTTTGATGAGTGCGACTTTCGTCTTGGAAATATGCCACCATTCGTTTGAAGAATTTTTAACCCACTTTGGGGACGCAATTTTTAAAACATCTTCAGTTGGAACATTGCGTTTGAACAACAAATCCAGATTTAACATCTATTATTAGAGCCGCACACTCCAAAAAATTATTATCCTTTATATTCGAAAATAAAACAGGTTTAAAATTTCTGAATTACTCCAGATATGAATTGGAATCGAGGACCGTTGGGGAAATCTGTTAAACATATTCCATTGCGCGCTGGTACATGAGTCCACAAGACGGACGTGGCCCACTTCGGTGAGACATAAGTTCAAAATGGGACTGTGGAATTATGCCCCATCAAAGTCGGATATAAGTCCAAAATGAATTTTTGGAAAAATCCATAATTCTAACATTTTGTAAGTAGAAGGATATGATTTTATAAAAATAAGTCCAAACCCCACGTTTCACACATTTTATGGCTTACAAAGTCACCATAAGAATAAAACCAGCATTAGTGTCATTATACAACAATTTAATGTTTATTGCAACGAAAAGAAAAAAAAAATAACAAAAATAAGTAAAAAGCATCACTGATAAACTGGGATCGAGTTTTTTCTTCTATTTTCTCAAGTTTTCTGAAGCTAAAATAAATTTTCTAATCGAACTTTTTGTTAAAAAAATTTAAGAAAGTATAAGTAAAGAATTCGAGATCGCCGAAATTAATATTTTCCTTTGATTTTAATTTTAAGCAATTTGGGCTTTTATTCAATATGTAAAACAACCTAAACATAAAATCCGCAGATTTTTTTTAAAATCAAAACATATTAAAAGGGACGTAATTCCATAAATTTTTTTTATGGACGTATGTCCCACTACGAAAGGACATAAGACCTTAACATAATTTTGAATTTGTGCATAATGGATTTATGTCTCGTGGACTTATGTCACTGCGCAGTCCATGGCATGTTTCATCAACAAACTATCAGTACCCATATTTACCAAAAAGACTAACCTTGACATTTTTCTAATATTCGAGAATTTTACTGTGAAAAAATAGTAACCTATCGCCTAGTTGTTTATAAAAATATGTGAAACGGTTAGATCAGTTTTAGCCACTTTGCTCACCCGTTCTGTTTCAAAGGAACCTATACATTTGGTGTTGATCAACTAACTAGGTTGAAGAGGGTCTTGAAATAAAACTCACACATAAATTGTTGCGTGGATCCAATATTTTATAGATCTAGATCTCTGTTTATTTATAGGTACTGTCAATCCTATTCGCCTCAAATGAATCGCGTAATGGTTTTTCGTCTCTAACCGAGCAGTATGTACAGCTGCCAAATAAATCGAGCTTTGAGGCTGTTTTCTTTGAGAAGGGGTGCACGGGAGAATATGGGACAGCATTGAATATCAACACCCAAATTGTGAGGAAACTAAAAAAACTCGTCTGTTGCCTTTAGTATCTCTAATTAGTGTTCTACTTTTGTAGCAGTTAGAGCATATCTCTGTTGCCACGAGCAAAAACAGCTAAAGTCGAGTTAAGACGAAATGAGTTTTTGATACAATTAGATTCAGCATGCCCAAATCTTCAAGATTCGTTTTTTCCAGCTTTTTATCTTCAAAATTGGAATTTTAATGCCGACGACTTTTAATAGATAGTCTAGAACCATTTGTCATTTTAAGCTTTTTAGCAAAACGTTAATATGCTCTCCTGAAAAATTATCAAATTCGACTTTAGCGGTTTTTCCTTGTTGCAACAGATCTATAGGTGACGACCGGCTGTTGAATTACACCACGAGTGAATGAGAAACCTTGTTAAGCGGCCCAATTATAGGTATTTTTCCAGATATTAAACCTTAGACCCCTCCCTGACATAATAATCACTGACTATGTAGTCCAATAAATGTCGCAGTCTTTTCACAGCTTTTATTAGGAATCCATTCTTACAAAAATAAAGTGGATCGTCCTAAAGACAACATGAATCGAACAGTGGACAAATGAACTGGTTTATACCTTAATAGCACTGCTTAAAGGCAGTAATAGGAAGTCGAGTACAAAGACAACAATTAGGATCGATAAAGAGGTGGCCACTGTTATCAGTAAATTGTTTAGACAAAAATGTTTCGATTGATGTTTCAGACGAATCTTTCGACGATAATCGAATAATCGAATTGAAAAACAAAGCAAAAACTGTCCTAAAAAATGGGTTTTAAAAATTGTCCTAACAAGTAATTCACTAAACGTCAGTTGGTAGTGAAAATGTTGACTTTTTCACTGAATTTCTGGAAATATGTTTCGCAAAACCTTGATTTATGCCAAAACTGGCCCCCAACTTAGGTTAAGTGCGACGGGACAAACAACTTTCCCACTTGTTGCACTTAAATCAATAGAGAATGTAGATCCATTCTAATGCTCCTCAGGTTATGCTTATGACTTCTGTAGTGGAGTTTTTGCACATTTCATAGACAGGCAAAGACAGACTGCCCATAGAGGTAAGTTCTGCGACTCTCTGTCTTTTATATTTTTGACTGAGTATCGAATGCTGCTGCATTTATTTTTGTTTTTCTTTGATTTAAAATCCTTCCATATTGGACTTTGTTGCTATTTTTGCTCTATTATTCAAAGGTACTACCAATTTCCGCTAATATGTCCAGTCTTAATTTTTTGTACAGAACTACAAAATTATATCTAATGAAGGAATTGTATTTTTTTATACGTAGATAAGTCCAACATAAATTACGATTTTATCTGCCGAATGGTACAAAATTTTATTGCATACACCCCGAAAATTTAAATTAACGAAGAAAGTTCGAAATACTTTCTGGGTTGAACTTTGCGCAGTAAATTTATTGACGGCCACTACAATTTTCCAATTTTATATCTTCCAATCCTAATGACTCATTGAAAGCCTCTGTGCAATATGGCAGCTCCCATTCAACGTCAAAGTATATCCGTTCTAAATTCAAAAATCAATATCCACCAAACTTAGACGATGGAGAAAAAGAAGTAATATAAAAAAAGTCTGTATCCCAGATATAAATCTAAAGGAAGAACTACCCATTACACCCAGGCATTCATTCATTCCGAACTTGCTGGTTCTCTTTCTCTGTCCTCTCGCTCTTTCTCTCTCATCAGCATCCCTTAGCACATTTCTAATTCCCTTCGCTGCTAAACCATTGAGCCACTAAAAAAGCAATAATAATATCCCTTCACATCCTGCAATAATACGAGCACGTACCCCTTGCTGCCCTTCTCCCCCCAGATGCCATCAACAACCTATTGTACTTCACAGTGGCCTTCATCTGCTGCCGCTGCTGCATAGCTCCCCCTCGCAAGCCCACCATCCACCTCCTAATGCCGTTTAAACTCGCATCATTGTATTACATTTCATAGTTGAATATAAAGATAGCGGACGATTTATGTCAACCCCCCCAAAGCCGCACACCCACCCACCCCACGCAAAGGGAACAGAAATTAAATTCAAACACACATAAAGTCCCCAAAAAAAGGATGCTAGATGGATGGCTGCTACTGTACCCTGCACAGCCAATACAACAACTAACGACACCACACAATCAACGCGCCAACATAGTGGATGGTACATGGAAGTGCGCTCTGTACAGGCGAAAAAAGCTTAGTTCTACATCCTACCCAAGCCCCACGACAGACGCTGCGAAGAAGGACGACTTGAATAATAAAAATAAGAAAACGAAAAGTAACATCACAACATTACAGCAGTGGCATTACTTTCCCGTCCTTGTACCACGCGCCCACCCCACCGACTCCTTTCAAAGGATGCTCACTCGCGCTATTTTATAGCGAGCGAGCTTACTACCTATACAAAAACTTAGAAATAATCACCAACATAAATCTCTAAAGCAGTAGAAAAGAAAAAGATGAAGCAGGGGGTAGGTAGCATGCTGGAGAAATCCAACCAACCCCCCCTCTGGACCGGGTAAGCAATACAAAGCCAATCCCAACAAGACGTAGGAAGAATGGCAACAACACCACACACACAAAAAAAAAACCTCCTGGATACCATCGCCGAGAGCGCGCGGCTGCTGTAAAGAAGGTAGTAGCGGCAGCCTTTAATTTTTTTATAGTTATTTCAAAACGAAAGCACCCCACACCACCAGCAGTCTCCCTCTAAGTCGTAACTCACCCCCTTTGGCGGGGGGGAATATACATAAATCTTCTTTTCAGAAAATAAACACTAATACCAGAAAGGAAATAAAAGGAACTAGAAAATTTAGTATCTATACAAAATTTTATGAAAGCGCACAGAACGAAAAAAAAATCACAAAAAGGACGAGGACGGTGAAGGCAAAGGCGGACAAAAAAAAAGTAAAACGAAAAAATGAGAAAAACACAAGGAAGCACAAAAGTTTTCATTTTCAAATCACCACCCTCTCCAACAGTAGTAGAGCTAGAATCGACGGCGGCGGCAACAAATCGTCCTTTCTTTCAAAATGCTCGCTCAGCTCACCCCGCTGCCGCCCTTCTAGTTTCCGCCCGCGAATTTGAACTAAAAATTCCAGGAAAAACGACATAAGGAGGAAGGGCAACTACCTGCAGAAATTATTACTTCATCCACAATATCACTAGTGAACGGCAAGCGATGGGGGTGAGTTTTTCTTCATCGTTTCTACATCGTTTTTCTAAACTATACAACTACACAGCTCACAGGACCTCGAGAAGCGAAATAAGAAACACGATATAGATGATGATGACGATGATGGCGCGTGGTGAGATGAGGTGGAAGTTGGGCGGAGAGCCAGGACACACAGCATTCGACTACATCCCTCGTCGCGAAAAGTTACTATCGATTTAGAGTGTTGTAGTCGAGAGCAGTTTTTCAGCAGTTTCTTTATTACACCCTTCCTGGCCGATCCACCACTGTAGTTGGTGTTGTTGTTTACGATGGGAGTTCTGTCTTTTAGTTTTTTTTTTTTTTTTTTTTTTTGTATTTCTTCAAAAACTACCCTTAATGGCTGGTAGAGCAACGATGGTACATGGATGGGAGGAAGAAATAATAAAAAGTATTTTTTAAACGAAATCTTAGTCAAGGCGCGCACACAGAAGAGCGACAGAAAGAAATCCTGCGGAGGATTCCAGAGCGAAAGAGAAGCGCCGCATTGTTAAGTTTAATTTGTTCCTCCTTTTTTATGCCATTACCATCCATCCCTGTGCTTATTTTTTTTCTTTTTTTTTTTTTCATCCATTTTTCGCTTTTCAATTCAGCTTCGATGAAAAGGGTTGATTAGGGCATAGAAATGTTGTGGCGCGGCGAAGGAAAAACAAGAGCATACAGCATTTTAAAGTAGTTCCTGACCGATTATTTCCCATTTACCTTCAGCCGAGTGGAGGATATCCCTCGTCCAAAGGGCAGCGGCACGGCCGTCGTACATTGAAAGGATTAAAACAAAAAAACTACCCCTTTTTTTGTGCTGTGTGCAGAGGTTTTAGATTAATCATGGGTTTTTGATTGATTGAATCAGTTTTGAGATTTTCTCCATATATCTAAATATATATACAAAAAGCTGGCGGAGCGAAAGGAACAGGAAAACAATAAAAGAGAGCAGGAGCGAGGAAAATAAATAACACAAAAGGGTACGAGTTGACCTCTTCTTTGGCAGTGAACCCTAAAAATCGCATTCCTTTGGTCAAACGAATTACACACACCAACACACACTTGAGGAAGCACACAATGACGGTGGGAGGGCTTGGAAACGCGAATGTAGGTCGTAGGTCGTCCTCGTTGTCATTGAAGCCGGGAGGGAATGCATAGAAATGGTAAATGATGCACAAGAGAGTCCGGAAATATCCCGAATACTTATCATGGTGTTTTCAGACCGTTGAGAAGGAAGTGTAGACTGCAAAGTACAGGTTTTCGATTTTACGAGTTAATAAAATTAAATTTGAAAAGATTTTTTTGGTTCTCCCGCCGGGAACTTTGAATGCCTTTGCGATTTTTGTCGTAATGGTACTGAGTGTCCTATTAATCGGGAAAGAATAGGACTAACAACCCGAAACCGATCTCAGATGCAAATCCACCAGTTTCCTTTCAAGTACATATGTCAAAAGCGTTTAGCCATTTCAAACTACAAATATTTTACTGATCCCTTTCTTTTTTGCTGAAGCTTAGCATCGTTTGCATTCAATATACCTAGTTTAAATTGGTACAGGGAGGTCGACTCAATTCCACTGATAGGTCAGAAAAATCTGTAAAATCAACCTATTGTCACGACAATTCATACATACAGGACATCAGATGACATTTTAGCAAGGAAAGACCTTAAAAATAGAGAGCTAGTCGACATGAATCGCGACTCCAATGTCCAATCTTATGTTTTGGTTGAATCTGTTCGAAGTGGTGGAGACTTTGATGATTAGCAGTGCCTTGGACTTCGACGGACATCTTTTAAATTCTCGCGTTGTACAGTGGTAATGCTCCAATTTGGCTGCAGGCAATTTATGATGACAGTGCGCTGATCGAGTGTGCATCGATCCATTATAAATTAAAATTTAAAATGTTATTTATTACGCAGTAGTATATAGTGAGAAACTCTTGCTCCTCTCTGTATAACTCTTACTGACATAAGTTGTCGCTGGCCATTTTTAAAGTCAATCTTCCGCACGAATAATCATTTTTACACTTTACGCTGAATATTTTGTTGGTCGCAATGGGAAATTTTATATGGAAAGTTTCGCCATTCAGAGTTCTAAAAATCTAGCCATAGTTGTGTATAGATAGGTACTTATCTTGGTTTTTTTTTTTGTCCAAAATATTCCGGCCATGCACTGAGAAGATTTTGTTGGTGGTTTACTCTCTAGCGAAAAATTTACACAGTGCAACCAACGTGTTCCTGATTTAAGTCGAATTGTGGCTATGGCGTACATGGTCTATGCACTTACCCCACCTCACCTTGATTGATACGTCGGATCAGCCGAAGCTGTATTGTACACTAAACCTATGTGAGTAAGGTTGTGAGTTTTTTGCATTACTATCTACTGGCTGTCAGTTTGGATAAACGCAACTTTCAAAGTGACTATTCTCCAACCTACTGCAGGGCCATTAAAAGTAGATGTCTACTTCATAGAAAGACCTTAAAAATGAAACATCTCGTTACGCGTTAGTAATATGATATAGTAATTTAAATAAAATGTGTATAGGTTATTATACCTACAAGGCCATACAAACAAACCTCTCAAGTGAGTTAAGTGGAATTCTCATGTTCAATACTAAGTGATCGACGAAAACACATAAAACTTACAAATTATACCGCTAACAAACTTGTCTAAAAATATGAGAAACTATAACAAATCCTGGTAAAATCAAAATATGAACTTTAGAAATAAATGTTGATAAATAAAATACGATCTCCTCCTCCAGCTCGATCAAAGAAAAGAAGTATATTAATTGCGGCCTGTTCACTTTTCTCTCACCGGATCTGTCACATTGCGTTTGACAGACTATTATGGTACCGTTCCATATTAATGTTGCATAAAATAGTTTATACATGTCAATCCCGTAACCTTTTCAACAGACTAACGTTTTGTGCATCTATCAGGACCACGGATGCCACTTGAAAATAAAATTTGTGTCCAAAATTGGAAATAAAAATTACCAACTGTAGCTAAAAATTACCAAAATAATTTATGTCCGAAATACAAATTTAAGTCGAGTTTCGTTTTAATTTCGTTAAAAAAATGACCAAATGGAATAAAAATGACAATGTGACCAATGGAAAAAATAATGATCGTATTTGGTCACATATGACCAATGAGGCAACCGTGATCAGGACTAGACGGATCCCCGCGCTATTAACGTTTAACGCCTGAACATAAATTTTCTTAATGTCACTAAACTCTGGAGCTCCGCCTCTCATGCCCAATGAGAGAAATAAGACTGAAGAGGAGATTTTCAACTCCATTAAGATCTAACTTGGCTTCCAATTAAGTTTAACTTTTCTTCTGTAAATTCTTTATTTTTTTGTATTTTTTTAATATCGTTAAGTACCAAAATCGTACCGTATTTGTGAATTTAAAATGGCCGCTTATAGTTTTATTTTTATATTTCTTATTGTTGTGCTTTCCGTTTAATGGTAGTCCTCATTGTTTCTTTATCAATTATTTAGTGTACCACTATTTTAAAAGATGTAGCATATCAAGTATATACTTAAATAAATAAATAATAGAAGTACCTACATAGGTATACGATTGTAAAATTCCTCGAAATGGTTCCCTATCGAATGGAAAAATATCGTTGCGTTTATTCATTCATATATTTCCATCTTTTGTGGTAAGTATGGTGGGTATAGTATTTTACTAGCAAAGGCTACAGAAAATCGTGCTCTCAATTATCAGCCGCGTGTACGTGTTGTAGTTATATAGTTGCTCATATAATGGCACTTTTTCTTAGTAAATTAATTTTCTTTCCTTCCCAGTGCATTGCACACGCTAACTAACAAGCCTCTCTTTGCTTACAGATATACACAGTTGAAGCAGAATCAATTTCAAAGTAGATCATTCCACGGGTAAGTTTATTGAAATATTTCTATTTCTATTACGTACTTGAATAGAAAATTGAATAAATAAAAAAAAAAAAAAAAACAATCCAAACGTTTGACCCCGACGTGATTTGAACACGCAACCTTCTGATCTGGAGTCAGACGCGCTACCGTTGCGCCACGGAGTCTTGTGCCAGAATTGTATAGAATCCCCGACAGTACAAATCGTTTCCACTGCCTGCGACAGTTTTATATTTCAACTTAGCTATGCTATAAAAGAATTAATTTAGACTAACGTCCAATTAATGTACACAAGTGTTTTACTGCTCGCGCTTTATAAATAGCAAGAGCACCTAGTATGGGAAATGATTTATTCCAATATGATTCTGTGTGTAGTTGGACAAATACGTATTTGCAAATGGATAACTCTTTAGTCTGGCTAAGCTTTTTATTTTAAAATTACTGTTATAAAGTTAGACACGCATTTGCAGGGGAGGCATCTAAATTTAAATTTAAGTGACATTTTCATGGAGGTGATTCAAAGGTGAGATTAGAGGCAATGTCTAGTTTGTTTGAGTTTACCCAGCTGTAGGTAGAAATGGCTACAGAAGGTTTTCGTGTTCATTTATATTTGTTATTTGTTGAGCTATGTCTCACATGAATTATTAGCTCTAATCTTAGAATTGTGGGACTTAAAATTGGTTATAAAGTTAGTTTATGAGTTTTATTAAGGTAATAATACAGTTTCGTTCGAAAGTAATATTTGTTTTAATTGTAGATACTATATATATAGATTTTTATTAGATTTGTGATTTTGTGTAGGATACTTAGCGAAGATATTCATTTGGACAAGCAATATTTTTGACTCGCTTCCTTTGGGCGTAGAAAGGGCTACAAATTATGTATACAACACTTAAAGTGCAGAGAAAGTACAAGCAAGCATTTATAGACTGAGAGCTTTGGAGTCTTGGGTTCGCGGGGGGCAGTGCCCCAAAGATGTACAAAAAAGTGATCAATTATCGTTGCACGGCAGAATTTTTGTCAGGTAATAGTTAGTACTCGTACCCAGAACACATCTTCATATAACTCCCGGCCTTTTTCACGGGTCCTTAAAGCTGCCAGACGGTCTTCAAAATGCAGACATTTACTCATCTACATCATCGCTTCATTGACAATTTTTTTTTTTTTTTTTCATTCAATTATATTTACAAGTGTCCCTGAGTCCTAATATATAGTATTCGTCTAGAGTGCTAAAAATAATACAGCAAAGTCTTAAGACTTAAATAACTTTCGGCCATGAAATTTCTAACTGTTACAGATAATTGGTTAAATAATTATTCACAGTTTTCCAATTAACCCTCAGAATCTCTCATATACTTTAGTTGTATCTTTGTAATTAAAAAATTAAGGATATATATAAAATTTTTGTTAAAAGGATGTTAGTTAATTAAAAAATAAAACAATTTCCTTTTTAACTTTTGAACATCTTTTTATTTCTTATTACTTATTAAAAAGCTTCAGATCCCTTACCGTTGGTCGGGGGAAATCTTAGGCTATACGCCGTGACGGAATTCTTAGAACTGAACTTATTGAGATCAAGTGATCCCTTTTTATACTCTTCGTGTGTTTATGTATGATGCAATGATACTTTTGTTCGGATTCATATGCTGAAGGCAAAAGTGTTACTTTGTCAATGTTGTTATACTTTTGTGCTGAAGGCGCAAAGTTCTGGTGATCGGTTTATTGCATTTTAATTGCCGCATCATTGTGTTTATGATTTGAAATCTCGTTATGGTATTTCACAATCGTATCATTGTATTAAATGGATTTTCTATCATTGTATTTAATGGATTTTCTATCATTGTATTTAATGGAGTTTATATCATTGTATTTATGATTTGAAATCTCGTTATGGTATTTCACAATCGTATCATTGTATTAAATTGACTTTAGTTAGTTGAATTTGAAATCGAGGGTTTGTGCACAAGTGTGCTCTGATATAACATAAATATATACATTTGTTGATATATTTTCGCGAGTGCAGGTTTTTAATCTTTTTTCTTATACAAAAAAAAAAAAAGATATCCAGCTACAAAAATCTTGAATGTACGATTTTGCTGATGATGGTTCTCTCTTTAGAAGCTCTTAAGTATCTATGAAATAAGAAAAACTTCATTTATTATGTAGCTTAGACACTTTTATGAACTGAAATATCTTTCTCCATCAGCAACGGATGTTAAAAATGTTTTTATCATCTTTAATACCACATTATCACTCCATATTAAGTTTTAAATTTATCTGTATATGTATGCCTTACGACATTAACTTCTGCCTCCTGGATAATTACATCATTAAGCAATGTTTGAACCTGATCACCCTCGAACCAAATAAATTCATATAATGCCCATTTCTTTCTATCCAACCACAATCAACGGGATGCAATTCGTAAGGATTTCCGTGAATGTGCATTGCCCCACAACTTGGCAATATAGTGAGATCGCATTAAATGTTGGCGCAGTTCTGCTTAACAGGGCGGTAAATTTCCAGCATCATAGTTTTTTAACTGCACTGCGATTCCGTGTCGTTGGTATTTTTGGCTCTATATGTCCTTGTAATTGATTGACATCAAAAACTGTTTCATCATTGTATAAGCTACAGACGAAATCCTCTTCGACCTCAAATCGACTTCTATAGAAGTGCCACGCACATTCAAGTCACCAAGGACACTGGTATTTTAACGACTTCTATAATGTTGAATGGCTTCAGTTTTCCTTTTCTAAAGAAGGCAGCATTAAAATCGCAACCAATGATTCGTCGAGAGAAGTAAAGGAAAATCTCGGAAACATGAACGGTTCTATTAGATGAACAGTCTGGAAAGGTGAACGATTTTTACTCCGTCATTGAAGGGTTTTTATAGGGAAAGGGTATAAGTCTGTTTTTTTGCAGTTAATAATTAATTTTTTTTTTCTATGTTTCTTCTTTTTTTTTTTTTAAATATAATAGATTTAATATTTTTATGTAAAAGTTCTTCTTTAACTAAATTTTGATACTTTAAAAGATAAACAATTCGAAAAGATGAACGGTATCTGTTTTATATCTGTTGATCCTTGTGAGATCCTACTGTTTGTACAAAAATTGGTTGAATTTGTACTTCGCGTCAAACAACCACTCAAATGCTTCTAATGTTCAATTAGGAATGTCTATTTATACATAGCTACAATTCTGAGTTCATAATTCATGAAAACTAGTCAAAAATGATCCAGTTCATTTCGTTTTTTAGTAAAAAACGTTTTTTTACCTCGCTTCTTATTCAAACTTTCCCTGGCCTATAAGTTTTTTTATAATTGAAAAAAACTAATCACACCCATTAAGATACAACGAAAAGAGAAAAAAGCGAAATAAAATCTGACATCCGCTACAGAGTTCTGAGATTGAGGCTGGTAGGGGCCAAAACAAACCTTTAAGTTTTTGCATTGAGAATTAATTTCTTGTATATTAAAGCTTAGAGAAGGTGGTATGTCTCTTGTTTATGTTAAGACAGTTGTGTATAATTTTAATCACGCACTTCTCACAAGAAAGAGAAAATGCGCCAGCTCCAGAGGCATCAGTCGTCTTAACATCGCATAAGTCATGTCTGCTGGTGTGATCACCTGAAACCGTTCGTAAACTCATTGATCCTTACCAGTGCGGTTTTAGGCCCTGTTATCCACAACCGACCAAAGATTTACACCACGACAGATCCTGGAAAAAAACCTAAGAAATCCAGATCGATACTCACAATCTCTCCATCGATTTTAAGGCTACATATGACAGTATTAGTACAATCGATCTATACAGATACAGAGTCATGTCAGATTGCTTAGAACGACGATGGAGAACGTTCGCTGCTCCATAAAGGTCGAACATATTCTCAACGAGGCCTTTGATGTCAAAAAGGGATTTTGACCAGTTGATTTGAGAGAATTGTATGGAACAAAACAAAATACATGCTATATATATAAGTATTTTTGAAAACCATACCCACATGCAATCATCGTTTTCAAAAAATGCGCACGAGAGTATAAAGAGCTTTAATTTTTTTTTCCGGGTCTTTTCAAACTTTTCATTTTGAAAACAAATTTAAAGCCCTACCAGACCACATCTCAAAGGCCCTGAGACAATGGTACCTGCTGGAGTTCTCTAAAAGTGATGTGAGACCGCTCGCAGCTAAGTAAACCTGCTACCCACTCCCCGTAGAACTTTTGTCCTTAAATTAAATATTTTCAAAATAATTTACTCGATTAATTGAACCATCGCCTAACTCGCACTCGAAAAGCTAGACGAAAACACTTCATCTGACCTTAAATTCCGACGAAGCACCACGGCAACAAAGTAGAATTAATCGATAGCCCAGTGAACTAATTTGAAAAGACGGTGCAACATCTACACCAATTCTGTGACCAACATCGTCGTCGCCATCACCATTATCATCTTAAGAATTGTGAAAGGAGAGTACCCAAGAAACAACGTGTTGGAATACCCACCACTCGGCGGCAGTCACTCGATGTCAAGATGAAAAACGAAAATGTTTCAAAGAAAATGCTCTTCTTCTCCGACATAGATCGCCGGCACGCATCCTTGTCCCCCGGCTCGCCCTTCTCCAAAGGTTATACCTACTTTCTTTCTTTTTTTTTGTTTGTATCATCAGCACTCAATGACGATTTTTGGTTTTCTTGTTTTGATTTCACGAGTTGCTTTCTCGTCGTCCTTTCCAGCATTTATTTGTATGTGCTTAGTGCTTTCATCTTTGTTGTCCTCCATGTGGGATGAAAGTGAAATCTCTCGATTTCTATAGTGGCGACCTCTCCCCCAGCTCCCACACATAACAATCGGCCAAAAAGCCGAAAAGTCCTTGAGACGGACGACGGCGAAAAATTACCTTGGCAACACACTGGGATAAGTTACAAGAACGAAATCATGCTGAATAAAATTAATAGGTGGATCCCTCGCGTACTTTTTTCGATCGCAGTCTGTCGCGTGGTAGCAAATGGGCTGTGTGATGCATTCATTTTGAGTGTCCCTTTTCCGCGTAAACTTACATAACGAGTTTCAAATTAAAAAAATAAAAAGCATAACAACCCCGGACCTCCAACAGAGCACTCTCCAAAACATTATAATCAATACTTAAAAAAAAAAAAAAAATACTCTATAGCAAACCTAGTACAATGCTGAACTTTAGCCCCACGTTGCTGTCCTAAATCATATCCTAATCCACCACCCCCTTATCTTTGAAAAAAAAAGAAAAATACACCTACACATAAAAGCAATAGAAATAGCGAACAAAAAAGGGAATAATGTCGCGATGTGTACTTCTTTCACTTACATCTCCACTAATACTAACACTACCTCTAGGTAAGTATCTGTTAAAGTAAAAAAAAAAAAAAATGGAAAATGAAAAAAATTCTATAAAATAAATTCATACCTACATAATATCCACTTACAACTACTAGGGATTTTTTTTTTTTTCGTTACTTCTTGATCAACCCCCATCGCCGTCATCGTCGACGCCGCCGGTTTTATCCGCCGTTTCTATACAACTACGAGTCTCTTCCCTTGTTTGAGGTATAGCGATTCTAAGCAGCATCAATGTAACATAGAATAGGGTTGCCACTGTTTTTGGAAATTTCCAAAACAAAGGGCAAACAAATTATTTTTAAGGACAAGTGGGTAATGGTTAATAGAGGCACCGCTTTTAGGTATATACGCACTTGAATTTTATTTGCGGTCAACTTGATAGAACTTTGACAAAGACATTATGTGCGCAGCTGTTTTTCAACCGCGTATAGGTCCACTAGAAGAGGGTAACGAATTAAGTGTTTGTTTCAATGACTTAGAGGTATCCCTGGTTATGATATCCGGCCTCTTGGTTGATACATTGAATGAAGTCGCCTGGTGGTTTGACAATAGTTTTAGAAACGCTCTACGTTAAAAAAAGTCATACAACAGGAAATTATAATCTTTACTTGTCAGCTCTACTTTTATACTTCGTCAATCGCAAATCGATTCTAAATTCACATTAAATGCGAATGGTTTGGTCACATTAAGCGCATATCTCCAATACGATTTCCAATATGTACTTGGCAATCATGTCATCAAGCAGGCTACTATACTACCTATGGGACCCAAGATATAACCTAAAAAAAATTTAAAAAAAACTCAACAGAATGTCAAAAATTACTTCAAAATGCTCCCAAAAATAAAGTAGGTGCAAGGAATAACTTCACTTGATTGGGGCCAGTTCCATATACTACTTCTTTTAAAACCTTGGGAAAGTATTGAACCGTATTCTTAGCTTTTGTAGAAACGAGGTCTGCGAATTCATTAACGTTGGCAGAAAATTGTCAAAAGTTATATTTTTAAGAAAGAAAACTTAAGTTAGATTTCTGTAACAAGAAGTAGAACATTTTTTTTACAGTCGGCTTGTCTAAAAATATTCTCTACTACTATTTAAAAAATTAAGCAACTGGTTAAGTGCCTTTCAATTGCTTGAAACAGTCCCTTTTAAAAACAGTTTTCAAGAACGTATAAACAGCTTCATATAAACTACGCAAAGAAAATGTTGACGTGTCGCAGTAAATGGATGTTTGGTGTTTACTTCCAAATGGATATCAATGGAATTTTGGCATATCTATGGACACCCTCGCATACCCCACAAACTGCCATCACCTCAAGGCCAGATTCAGATGGCAACCCTATTCCAATCTAGTCAGCAACTCCAAGACGCCAAAGTATAGAATAGAGCTGCTCTACCAGAAGAAGGGATGTAACTGCATACTACCAGCATAAAATAAAATAAAAGCGAGATGAGATTTTTTAACTGTGAACACGTAGTTAAAAAAATAACGATGGCAAAAAAAAAAAAATAAAAAAGACGTACACCGACACAATCATGCATTAGACTCCGCTCCGCAGCGAGTCAGCTCCAGAGCGTCAGCATCAACACACTTACACGTAAAGGGAACGCCGCCGCGCGTATGCCCGTAAAGACCACCCCAACGGAATGGAGCGAAGAAACAAGAAGAAACTACCTTAGAGAGTGGCGCGTTCATTTGTTCGCATTCGCTAGCAATAAAAGTAGTAATCAGTCGCCGAGTTAGAGAGAGATGAGCATTAGATGGAAAAATACAATTTTCCTCTTTTTATTTTGCTTTTCTTTTTTTTTTTTTGTCCGCCCCTTACACCGGCGTCGACGGTGGTTGGGTGGGTGCGGGTGGTGATGCTTAGCGTCACAGCGACGGCAACTTTACCGTCTGAACAGTGTACTCTTGCTCGGGGAGTTTTTTGTTCGCTTTTTATCAGGTTGCCCTTCATAGTCATACTATTGCTTGATGAAGGGGGTGTTCTGAGAACTGCTATTAAAACAGAATTTTATTTTTTTTACTGCGGCGAATGTAAGTACTCTGCGCGAAAGTACTTCTTAACAGTTTTTGCTTTTGACATTGCCTAGTTTGTACATAATTTCAGAATATTTTTGCAAATTATTTGGCTTATGAAATGATATTTTTTGATACAGAATAAGTAAAAAAAAACCCTAACCCCATCTCTATCGATGGGGAAAATATGAAATTTAATAAATATTTGCCATTCCCTTTGGTGCCAACTGAGTGACGCCTGCCACCAGTGTCAACATCCACAGCCACCCACACTTGGCAGCTTCCTAATTTTTTAATGTAAATAAATGTAGGTATATGTGCCTTTCATTACAATAATATCACGCAGCAAGCGCAGGGGGCTTCGTACTGTTACACATATGTGTGCTCTGTGTTGCTGTTGCACATACATTCCTCCAAATGTCGTGTACCATAGCCAACTGCCACCCCCTTCTATTACTTATCATCATCAGAGCTTATACACAACCCTCGCTCAGCATTTTGGGAAACTTTTGTTTTTATTTTTCACTATAATGGAAAATCGCTTTCCACCGTCGGTTTTTTTTTTCAATCCTCCACCTCTAACCAGCCCTCTTCACCCCTATGTACCGCCGAAATGGTATACAAATTAAAATTACAAAAAAATGTTTGAATATTACCTATGTGCTGTGGAGTGGTGGGGTGGCGCTATGTATGTAGGGCGGCCCGGTAGTATATAATTTTTTAACTATATGTGAAATTAGTTAAAAATTTCTATACACATGTGTTAGTGGGCGGTGTTAGAATTTTTTTTTTTGTTTTCCCGTTCGCATGTTCACTCTGTCGCTGCTGCTTCTTCGCAGGTTTTTTGCAATTTTAATTTTTACGTCGAACGACACGGCGCACCGTTTCGACGACGAGTCATTGAAGGGGTGGTATACATACGTATGTAGTCGATTCGAGTGGCAGTATGCGATATGCGGCACCAGCCCCACCACCCACCTGCCCCCTGGACTAGGATGTTTTCAACGAAAATTCCATCGTTAAGGACAAGCGGCGGGTATAGGCGGGTGCAGAAAAGAACACAGAACGCACTTTTTCCCACTTTTTTTCCAGCGAAACGTACATGAAGTATTAAGTCTCGGCTCCGGTGTGTCATGTTTAGAATATAGGAGCTGGCTGGGGTAGAGAGCTCCCTTGAATAAGTGAGTGAAATATGGGATGGATAGATGGATGGATGGCTCGATGTTTGATGGTGGTTATATGAGGTAAACGTGATGCAAGGTATTGTTACATAGGTCACAGTCTCAACGATTTAGGGGATGCGTATGCGTGGGGGAAAACAGAGTTGTATCCACAATAACAATGCTGTTGGCATTAAAACGACGAATTTATATGAGCACGGTTTGGAGGTTAGTGGATGCACATAAGTGTCGCTCTTCGGAATGATGATGATGTAATTGAATATGATGATGGTGTAGATCATAATATAGGTAACGTGTTTGGGGAACCATTGTGCAAAAGAGATCAAGATCGAGAGTATGGCAACGCAATAAACCGTACACAATGCAATTCCATTTCCATATACCCAACCAAAATTTGTTAGCAACTCCTGAATTGGTCAGATAGGATTAATTTTCTACTTGGTGAACTGCACATCGACAGTGGAGACTGTCAGTTCGTCCTGGTAGACTGAGCTTGAAAAATCACTTTAATGTCTAGTTTTTAGAAAAAAGTTTAGGTACTAAAATTGACTAACTTTCACTATCTATACGAAAGTTCAACTGATGTGTAAAACAGTCATAAGGCAGCATACACTCCGATGTAATAAACAGGCCATTGAGTCGGTATCTGAAATATCTTAGTTTCGTTATCCAGGATCACGTTAAAATGTTGTAGTATAATTTATAAAAATTCCTGAGTAGATAATCTAACCACGAATCTTTTCTTCGTTTTTGAAAGGAGAACTAAAAAATGTGCAAGAGTGTTACCCTCTGTAAGCCGCTTGAAATTGGCTCTAACAGTAGTTCCTGGATTTTTTTTAAAGCAAAAAGAAAGGGCAAAACAAACACAAATACTTTATACTTACGTAGTTACCTATAGAGTGAAGTGAAGTGAAGACCGGAATTGAAGTTTTTACAGAAGAACAACATTTTTTTTTTTTTTTTAACAAAATTGCTGTATGGGGTTGTGAAAACTCTCTCCCAGGTTTATATTGAACCACGAATGTCGTTTAAAAATAAAGAAAAACTGAAATGAAACCCTGGTAGAAATTTTAATCTATTATTCGGTATTTATTTTCTATATTTAATGTTTTTGAGTATGTGAGCACGTGAGGACTAATTTTCAGAGTTTCAAATGTACAAATGCTGCCAGAATAGGTCTTCGATTCTTATAAAAATCTAACATTATACACACAGCCAGAGATGAACTGGGACAGCGGTAGAAAATTATATACATATTTCTTAACCCTTCAGTGTTGAAAAGATAAACAAACGACCATTTATAATTCCGGTTTCCTATTTGGATGCCTAGTTGGAAAGTATTTAAACGAGGTTCGGTAGTTTGTAGAATATATTTCTTCACTTGGAAGAGTAAACATTCCGATTAGCTTGTTTTAGAAGTTGATTTTTAATAGATTTTGGATCTTTGTTTCTCGAACAGCTCTACCAATATTGGCCTAATGGTCTAAGTTGTTACTGGATTATCGGCATTTAAGGTTACTTCACACAAAACGGCTGAACAATTTTAGGTTTTTTGTTTAAGCAAATATCCAAAAAATTCGTCATTATATAAAGCCATTCGTAAGCTTTAAGGTTGAGTGTAAATCTCATTTCATAGGTATCCTATATTCATCGTAAATCCCTTCATTTCCTTATTCATGCCTAGTAAAAGCCGAATTTTTACAAAAAGCAGGTGCATGATCCAAGAGTTTGTCCTTTTAGTTGCTCAATTTATCTCTGTGCCCCAAAGCTAGGTAGGTATTTACATACACAAAAAAAAATTTCAGAATTAAAAACATAAACTCAAGTCGAAGTGTTTGAAAATTCTCTATTGCTAGACGAGGTTAATCACGTTTACAAAAGTATAATATCCTCTGTAGGAACCTATTGACACCCATTAAAAGCCACTTCCAAGCCACCTATAGCTACCTATTTCCGATGTGTTGGAAATGTTGATCTACCGAAACATAATTCCGCCTTTCCTACGATTAAAACATCCTCGCAATTCCCTTCTCATTAGGATCCTTAAAACATAAATTAATAAACAGAAACATGTCTAAACAATTGCAACTGAAATTCATTCCCCCCCACCGCCAAAAAAAGATAAATAACTGCCAAAACATATATACAAACATTCATTCAATTCAAATTGCAAAGGTGAATCTAAATGAATGCTGCAATAGATGACAACGACGTCTGTGGCGATGGCACCCACAACTCAACTACGACACTTAGTCCATAACGTGTCTAAAAAATAAATCCACACCACCAGAGAGAGCAACAGCAAAAATAAAACGGAACCCCAAAGAAAAAAAGGACAAACAGAATACCAAAAAAAAAAAACTACACCAACGTCCATAAAAATCGTCTACACGCAGCCAAAAAGGATCACACAGAAATTTTAACACCTCATCTCTTCGATTACACCCTGGCACTCCAAAATGTGCTCAATTGCCTTGTTTGTATGTATGTTAGTCACCTACTGTTACTGTTAGGCCCATCATCATCAACGTCGCCGTTTACCCCTAACCAACGCATGAGGATCTCCTCTCATCGCGTAAAACTTTCCCCTCCACAACGAAACAAGAAAAGAAAAACAGCCAGCGAAAAAAAAACACCGATACAAAGAAATCACAGAAAAATTCACCACCCACCCCTGTCTGCATCCATTGCCACCCACAGCATGGGTAAAAAAATTTCCCTTTCACTTTCCCCAATTTTTTCCCATCATATTCGCGCGATTCTGGATGAAAAGAAGTCGAAAAGAAAAACGAAGAAGCCGGTGGTGCGTTTGTTCTCTTTCTCTCGCGTAATCACAAAAGGAAGGACAGGGAATTTTCATTGAAAGGACCTAGAGAAAGGGGTGGCAATGGCTCAACTGGCTGTCTGTCTGAGCCCGAGCAGGGGAAGCAAATAATTTCCTCGGAATACTACAAAGGGGATGAAGTTGTAAAGTAGAACTTTTTTTTCGACGGAAATTGTGAGGACAATCGAAGAGAGTGAATTATAAGTTTGAACGGGTCTTTCTCTTTAGTCGCCAAGGGAAAAGGGATCCCATCTTTCTGTGATTGTGTTTGTGAGAAAAAATTATACGACTAGCTTAACCAACAAGAGGAAGGTAGCGGCAGCCTCCTAGGGATATGCTTTTAAGAGAGAAATCCCTGCCACGCTACTTTGTCGCGGTGATTACAAAAAAAAAAAAAAAAACAACACGGTAAAAGCAGTACACAAGAGATATATGTACGGTATTTTGTGGGGGCAGGTGGGTGCCAGGGTGCCACTGGTGAAGTGGATTTTCTCTTTTGGACGACGACGTCCCTTCGGCATATCAGTTCTGTGTAGTAGTATCCAGTAATCGAAGGACATCCTCGTATTTTTCTTGGCGCCGTATTGAGAATCTGAATGGAATCGGATACAGTAACTTCAGCAGCTGGCCAGTGTATCATTATTCTTCCCTCGACTCAGTTTGGTCGTTCTTTTGTGTTTCGAGTAGTTCGTCCTTATACGCCAGCTTTGGGCGAAAACAGTTAAACAGTTCAGTTGATCGTTTGAAAGTTTGTCCATTCCCGCTTAGTTAGTGGCGTGCGATTAAATAATCCGCGCGGTTGTTGGTAAGGACACGCGGTGTTTTGTGTTTTCGTCGAACGCGCGTTGTACATAGGAAAATCCCACTGTTGCACCAGCAGTGGAGCTAAACTCCACGTCAATCCCTCAACCCCTCAACCTTGAAATATCGTCGTATCACAGTTTTGTTTTGTTTTGATTTTTTTTATTTTTTTTTTGAGAGAGCAAATTTCATCGAACAACATGTGCTCTGTGTTCGGGGATGAATCGCACCGAAAGGACGATTGAATACAAGTGTGTGACTGTGTGTGTCTCTAGCGTTGATTTTTTCTTTCCATTTTTCCGCTTTTTTTTTTTGAGGGGGACCTTTTTTTCGTTGGTTTGTGGGGGTGGGCGCGATAGAGTGGCTTGGGGGTGCCAGATATAAACAGCAATGAGGAGGGATATTTTTTTTCTCCTTCATTTTCGGTGGAATTTTTCATGAGTGTATTTGATTATTATAAAGGATCCATCCTACATTATTACACATTCATACATAGAAGAGGAAAAAAAAAGATATAATGAAATATCGGCGGCGGGAGTCCTGTGTTTTTTTTGTACAGCCATCACACACACAGAAGGGACCAAAACGGGAATAAGAATTTTTTTTGTGGGGGGTTCCTGGGTTCCTATTTTCCACACACTCCGTGTGTTTGCTCCCTGATGGGCTCCGTATATGATTTGGTGCGGCGACAGAGAAAGAGAAAAAAAGGGGATGAAAGCACGACGTCGACAACGATGGTTGAGAAGGACATCTTCTCGATCCTGCGGGGGGCTGTGAAGTGAAGTTTGTGTTCCTTGCTGGCACGTTCGTGTGCGGCGGCTTTTTTTTTATTCCTCTGATTCGCTCGTTCGCTGTTCGAGTTTTTTCTCCGCCGAGCGTGTATTTTCATGTTGTGTTTTTTTCTCTCCCATTATTTATCCTTTTCATTTCGTGGATGATGATGGTTTTTTTTTTCGTGTGCTTTGCTGCTCGTCCGTGTCATAATGTGTGTGTGATTATTATAATGGTACAAAACTAAAGTACACATAGCATCATAACGTTTAGAGCCAAAAGATTTCTAACCGCCAGACTAGGCAGTCATACATAGTTGGTTGGTCTCGTCCGTTCCGTATTTGTTGTCGCCATTTGTGTTGGATATTATTTTCCTTGCTGCTATTGTTGTTGTTATTATTCATTGGAGTTATTTTGACTTGACTCTAGAGTGCGAACTGTTTTTGGAGGATATTCTTTTAATAAGCAGTCTCCATTTTTATTCGTTGTGAAAGAAAAGTTAGTAAGAAATTCAAATTCAAGTTGTGTGCCGATAAAAAAGAGATTGTCCTGCATCGTGGACTTTGGTGTTTGCGAGGGAGACGATGCCGGTTGGATACAAGTGTGACTGAAGAAATTTCAAGTGTTTTCCTTTGATTTCAAGAGAAGTGTGTTAACGATATTTAATTTTGTTTAAGTTATATTTCCATTTGGGAAAGTAATACCTATAGGTATATTTTTTTTTGTTGAGAAGGAAGGAGTGCAATATTTTTGTAATAGAAAAAGAAGTGCAAATTAAAGAAGGAAAAGCTTTACAAAAGATATTTTCTTTTAAAATAAAAGGACAAGCCGAAGGATTAATATCAGCATGAAATAACACTAAGGAAGCGCAAAACATACATTGATCTTCGGAACAGGATTCAACGTAAGTGGAGATATAACTCTTGTTAAATAATGGGAAAGCCATAGTCAACATGACTGAAAGAGAGTAAAAATATGATGTAGCTAAATTGCAGTGGTTAGCAACTTGTAAATTGAGATAAAGTGTCTCTTTTTTTTTAGGTTGAAGGTTGTGCCTTTTCAAACTATCTACCGCTTGCTCTTCTATTTAATTCACTGACGTCCCAGAACCCATCTGGAGCAATATTTAATCCACTGTCATTTCTTCTGTAGGTACAGGAAGTCCAGTCGCACCTACCTAGTTATTTATTTTATATCCCAATCCCAACTTCAAGCTTTCTCAAAAAAGTAAATTCCCATCTGTACAAAACTTCTACTATACAATTCACTCATAATCATAGTCATATTATGTATGACCCACTATTTGGATTTTCCAAAATTAGCTTGTTGCTTAGAATAGAAAGTTCGAAGGCATGATTTCGCAACATGACTCAGATGCAGTTAATTGTGAATACATTAGGTGGTGTCATGTAAGGCTGCCTATTGGTTAAATTCTAAGAAGCACATTAATTCCATGAAAAATAATCAAAAGTTATGCAGATAGTAAAAATACGTCATTGCTTGAGCTTCTTAGAAAAGTAGGTATGTGTTGAAAAAACGTTATAAAACATTCTAGACTTCGAGTAGGTTGGGTAGGTATTTATAGCACGGCTGATTACAGACTACTTACAATAACTAAATTATTGAATATTTCTTAAAACTTAATTTATTTTTCGAAGCCTGAAATATTTTAGACGATTTGTCGATATTCAAGAAAATTCAAAGTTAGTGCAATGTGGATCTAAATTTGGTTAACTCATGTGAAGAACTGGTAGGTAGGTAGGTAGGTTGGTCGAAAAATATGGGACGACTCTTAAAAATAAATTTTGTTTTTGGTCAACCTTTAATAAGTATGGCATTGTCCTGCTTTGGTTTTTTGTATGTCAATAATTTGTTTGTTCTTTAAATGAAAATAATTTATTTTTATAACAAGCGCTATCAATGTTAATTAAACTATCAAACAGGATGTGACTACTTTCCTCTTTCGGAAAACAAAGGCACTAGCTAGAGAGTATGTACCTAGTCCCAGTTTTAAAACAGAAACCTTTAAAAATGTACATTGATTTTAACTGCAACGATCCACATAGGAATTATTTGAAAAGTTGTGCCGAAGTGGATTTCCGAGTTGAAAAATATATTACTTCCAAAATTTAGGTAAGACTTAGCTCAACGGTCAGTGTCAGTTTAAATAGTTACAGTTTTTTGCTTGAAAATTTTCAAAAAAACAAAACTTCTAAATCTTTAACATAGCTCACCAAGAATAACAATGCACACACTTTTAACGCAAAATAATAAACCAATTAATGAAAACCAAAGTTTCTATGTTCGTAATTAATTGTTATACCTATTCAAACGAAAAAATGATTATACTTATTCGGGAAAACGAATTTTTTGGCTCACTTCATAGGTATAAGTGTTACTTCACATTTTACCATTTCGAAATAGACCGGATAATAGATGCCCAGGTATTAACAAAAGGGCTGGTATTTTTTCCAAAACCCTTTACATAGGTTGAGACTTATACCTATTTGGTTATTTAAATTATTTTTCTAACAAAAAGGTATGTTAGTCCGATAATGGTATAACAGAGTGTACCATTTAAACCATTTACATCCCTTCCTTTAATTTACATTTTTTTGTTTTTTTATAGAGTGCTTTTAGAAACATACAGGTTTTTTTTTTAATATCCTCTTCCGCTTACATGTTACAACTTAATATTCAAACTATGGGCCATATTTTCAGAGGAAATCCTAGAGCTAAAGAGCTGTTTCAAACAAATTTTAGTCGAATAAACCAAATCGGTGTTTTCTTTAAATCCGAAGGTTTAAAAAGTAATGTGCTTTTGGGCGACCTAACAAATTTTAAAGAAACGGCTTTGGTTGGGATTAGATCAATCACCACCTATTAATTAATAGGCTTCATCAATTGATTGATTAGAAATTTAATTTCTGACCTTCAATTACTGTCTAAAATTATTCCATTAAGAATGGCAGCATTTAATAAATAACTTTAATCCATTAGTCGACTTTCTATGGATGGAAAAGGGATTCAATGCTGCCCATATTTGTTTTTCTAAGTATTTTCGTGAGAGTTTTTTTTTTGTTTTTTTTTTTGTGATTTTAAGAACTTAATACTTAATATCCAACTGTGGAAAATGTGGAATCAATGTGAGCATCTGTGAAGGGCTAAGTCAGTGGCGCGATACTAATAATCATATTTAATATCCAGGTTAGGTTTTACGAACTTATTTGCCATACAAAATTACCCATTTTGGCCCACAAAATATTTAGTGTGAAGATTAAAAGTAATTATTAGTAAGGCCCAGGGTCTTACTTGTCAATCAGGCTGAAAAATATGCTTAATTTCACTGTCACGAGTGATCTACAATTCATAACTAACACATCTAACAAATAAAAAATATATGATATTTATCATAGGGCAATTATAAAACTTCTCATTACAGAGTCCCAAGATGTAGATTTGTTTCTAGTTCACTTTCCAAAAGAATAAGAACTTCTTCGTAATTAAATAAATTACAGATTTTTAATTTATGCACACGCCTGCGTGTGGAATTGGCAAGTGAACTAAACTCCTTCATAGGTCACAGTTCGAGTCACAAACTATAGGTTCGTGCTTGATTGATTTCAGTCAACCTCGCCGCCATTTTTTTATATACAACCAATTTCTTTTTATTCTACAAGGATGTGTTCATTCAACATTTATTTATGAGTATATTTTTCCTACTAAAGAATAAAGAGTGCGTTCAGAAAAGTTCGGTTAGGTATACCAGAATTTAATTATTAATGTAGTAGATTACATTGACAAAAAATGTTGATCCACAACAGTATTGCAATAATAGTGATTTTATTTTTTTAACAAACAGATTTCCAATATTGATAACACCAAAATAGATCGAAATTCAAAAGATTTGAAATAAAATGAAGGAAAGTTTTCGTTTTCAAAAAAAAAAAGGATTTCTTCAAGAATCAGTTCAGGCTTATAATTTCTAAGGAATAGGGAGGTAAGTTACTCATAATCAACCAGTATCTTGCTTGAAGCCTTTGTCGTGAGCCAAGAACTGCTTTCTTAGATCGAACATACTACACCAACGAACCTGCAAATATACAGACGAGACATTGAAAAGGATGAGGATGAAAATTGCATAATAGAATCAATAGCCCATTACAAACGTTTGTGGACTGCGTCTACTTTTGACACTAGCTTAAGCCCACATAATCATTAAGTTAAATTTCTTCACTTTCAAACTGTATTCATCGTCCAGTGCAAACTTTCTAACATAACCAATCCCAAATCAACAAAAAACAAATATGCATGACGCAGATCGCTTTCTGCCTCCATGAACACAAGTTTTAGGGGGTGATCGACCGCGCGTAATGATTGTTAAATTTCCCGAAATAATATGTTTATTTCTTTTCTTTTTCTCTTATTAGCTCACACAATCTGCAGTTAAAATGTAAGCTCGGCGAACTTTAGCATTTTATTTGTATGTGTACGTTTCGGAGAGATAATGCTCGTAGGTACCAGTACTACTACGACATAGATCAACTACCTTTATCTGGTGCGCATATTTCGCTTTTATCTGTGCCCTATTGGACCACACCCCCCAGCCAGGAACTGCATGGTCCCCATTAAATGGGTAACTGCTGTCATCTGTCTTCGGGATTTCGTTAACACTGACTGCCCTCCGCCTGCCACTCTACCACTTTGACTGAAAGCTGAAACTGATCAAACACAGTGTAAACAGTAAACAGTGTTTTATTCTTTATTTTGATGTTGTCGAGTACTCTCTCGCAATTCAGTGTTTGATTAATCGGGAATTTCACTTTATTTGTGTGTTTTGTTCTCCTCTTTGCTGGTAGCTTTTTCTGGGCCTCCCTTTTGGGGAACTTATTCCATACAGTTCTTGAATGGATGAGACCGAGGCCGAGACGTTTTGTGGAGAGCAAATATGGTTAAAAAAAATACAAAATACACTTTTTGGGGTGTCAATGATCGATACACTTTTTTCCTCCCTGAACGGCGATCCTCCTGATCTTTTGCGCCAGTGTATTGGTGCCGTAGTCTCTTGGACTATGCATTTGTCAGTCGAGGGGGTTGTTTGTTTAATTATCAGGAAGGCAGACAATGGGCGACCGAAAAGAGCTTCCAAAAGCTGTTGGGGTGTTGGTAAAGATCACCTACTACCTTGAGTCTAAATTCAGGTCGATGTAACATTGTGCGGAGATGGGGGAAACAGTTTTTTTTGTTTTTTTTTTTTTTAATTTCGATCAAACAGATAAAAAAAGAAAATTATCAGTAGATTTAGGAGAAATCACACATACATTCAGATCAGTTGCAATTATTGTGTATTTTTTGTATCTTTCTGCATTCCCTCTGGGGACTGAGACTGAGAGTAGATATGCAATCGTGGCCTTCACTGTGTGTGCAGTTTTTTAGCACATACCTATATACAGACATAAACGAGGTATATTTGCTGCTGTTGTTTCCCTTTTTGTTGTGCCTTATATTTTCTTTTTGCTTTTTGTAAACAAACGACATGGACGGAGGCGAAGACAACAACGAAATAATAATGCGACGAGCGCGGAAAAAAAGTGCCAAAAAATGAGCAAAGTCTAAAAAATAACTTGTATCTGCGCGCGAGTGTAGAGTGTATCTATACTATACACCATGTGTAGTAAATATACAACAACACTAAACCTATTATGTGGTGTGCGTTTTGTGTGTCGCTGCGCCGCACCGCGCGCTTGAATGTTGTAAATATACAACAAAAAAATTTTTGATTCAATTTGAGTTGCATTTTTTCGAAATTCAGTTGAGTTTTTTAATTCAATCGGTAAAGGTTTAGTTTAGTTTAGTTCTAAAAAAAAGAAGGAGGGTGCAACACACGCGACTAAGCGAATAATAAAAGCACGCATCCGAGATCACACGGACGATCGGCTAGATCACAATTCACAAGTGGAAGCAAATTTAAACAGTTGTTACATTTTGGTGCAAGGATCACAATTGTTGGAAAAGTTTAAAAACAAAAAAAAAAAAAAAAACTATCTAAAAGTGAAAGTGTATTCCTACCGATATAAGATTTGGAAACTATATACAAGTGCATTTTAAGAAACAAAATCTTTTAAAAGTGACTAAAGGTTTTTTTAGGTTTTTTTTTTTATTTAAAAAAAAAAAATGATATTAACAAGTTAAAACAATTTAAGTGGAATTTTTATACGAATTTCTATAGTAAGTTTGAATTTTAGTAACCCCCCCTTGGCCTAAATAAAGAGATCCTCATAAATACAGATGGAGTTCATACATAATGTGATTATAGATGTACATATGAAGTTATGTGGTGTGAAATTATTTTTAATCTCATGGCGGGGCATTGAATTTTGCCAAAGTTTGTTGACCTTTTACTTTTAAAGGTGGTGACTTATGCCCGATTGTGAAATTTGTTTGATGAAAGCAATATTGTGAACTTAATGGCGTTGAGTGGGTTGTCTTCAATTTTTTTAATGTATTTTTCGAATGCCTTATTAATGTTAGACACTGCTAATTGCACCTGTTTAAGAGTTTTTGAATCAATCCTTTGGTGAGCCCCAAAGTTTTCGTTCTTTTGAAACTCCATTTTTTCGGACGAGTTCAGTTCAGCAGCCGCAAAAGAATTTTTTATTTATAGAAATCTATAAGCATGTGCTATGTAATATATATTTTTTAACAATTATTGCAGCTTACTTCTATTTTTCAAAACTTAGTTGTGTCTTAAACAAAGGCATGGTTCTGAGAAGCTACACATATGGCAATTATTTCACTCATAGGTACCTATTTTCTGTGATTTCATTTTCAACATAAATAGAAATATTTTCGGGAAAAATGCGTATCTTAAAATTTAAACTTGTTTTTAGTGATTAAACATTCAAAGGACATCCGCAAGATTAAGATAGTTCACAAATTGAATTGTATTAATACAATTGCAAATTTCGTAAGCAACGAACGCTTCAATTTTTAAAAGGTGCACTTGAGCAAATTTATAGATTTGCACAATTTTAACTGTTGGTCTCAAATGCAAATAAATTTTTGACAGATCTATCATAGAGTACTGTCCAACTACGAAACGAATTTTATGGCCACACATGAGTGTCTAGTCTGGCGTCTCAATTCGAATGTAAAATCCTACAGACATGTGTGTCATCCAGTCATGATATTCGCCTTATAAAGTAGATCTAGTACTGTCGGCCGCCATTTTTTTTTACATTGAGCAATCTGGATAAATTATCATCTCGTATGTAGTGTAAGAGACTTAATACATGCACACTTTTGTTTCGAGGCCTTTGCCTTGTTGATTGTCTGTTGCATATGTATTTGGCGATATTTTTAGCTTCAAGCTTTTCGCAACTTGTTCGGCTATTAGAATGTAAATCACAAACCTCCATCGTACTTATTTTGTTTGCAGGTTTTTGAGCTTGAAGCGCACTGCGTAGAAAGAAACCAGCAGATGTAAAGGTGTTTTGTTTTTTTTTCCAGAAATTGTAAATATACAATGTTCTGATAAAAGTTTGTAAAGAATAAACTTGACGTATAGGTATATTTTTGTTTAATTAGTCACAGCTGCGCAGAAGAGGAGACAAACAGAGTATTGTTATCTTATTTTGATGGAAGTCAGACTTTCGCTAATATTACCCAATTAAAATTCAATCTCGCCTGATAAGGATATACAAATACAAGCACCGCAGTCGATGACTGCTGAGATTGTGAAATTTCGAAATTTGAAAAAAATACTTGTGTCTCAATTCTCACAAAGTTTAGTAAGTTAACCCAATTTATTTCTTTCAACAGTTTTATTACAAAAAATAAGTAGAAAACACAAAGGCAGCAATTCGTCTTTTAAAGTACATAATATTTGTCTTTATCTGGGGTAGACTTTCTCTGGTCTAGTCGCCTTTATCCGGGGTAGGCTTACCCTGAACTCAAAAACTGGAGTCTGTAATGTAGGTCTTACTAAGTCCATTCTAATTTAAATGAAAACTGAAGTCGTATGCACATATTTTCAGTCAATGTTGTAAACAACATCGCGATTTTATTTCTGACACAATTTGTGTAGTAGGTATACATTTCCAAACCAGCCTGAATATTTGAAAAACAGGGAACTAAATCAACACAATTGCATAATAATTTACGAAACAAGAAATCTCAAGCAGAAAGGTTCCACAGTATTATTAACATGAGGTTTGAAAATGCCGCCGGCAAATACAACTTTGAATGAAATCAACTGGTTCATCCGGAATTGATTTGCCCTCATCACAAGTAGTAGCCCCGGAGCCACTTGCATCCTATATAGGTTCATTGGATTTGAATTCTACGATATTTTAGCAATAAGAGGGGTTTTTGCTGCATGCCATTGGATTTCCTAAATCAAAATGTGTGCTTATTTTACAATTCTTCAACATCAAACACTATTTGACAGCGAGTTTCTTAGCTAACTTAGCGACTGTTCGTAAACAGAAAAAGAACACAAATGGCTTTGACAAAGCTTAGGTTAGGAGCATTGCACTTAGACATGTAGGATAGCCGTTGTGAGATTCCCCACATTCTATGATAAGATATGCGACTTACCAGAACCATTTGTATAATTTGATGAATCTTCTCAAGTTCTATTCGTTTTAATTTGACCAGATCGCCAAAGCTTTCAAAGAAACGTACTTCAACGTAGAAGACCGGATTTTCTCAAGGCCTGCAGTAGTTCGTCATGAGTGGATATGACAAACTAGGTACACAGCGATTACTCAAAGCAACTGTCCTGTGGTCGAATAAATGTACATTCCTTGGACCCACACATGCATGCCTATGCAGTTGTACATATTTTAAGCTTTTCTATCATTTCACCCTTCCAATGTCTTCCCATGCAAACCACATCCCTACTTTCTAACTATTGCATTCGCATTTCCATTTAAAAAGAGCTCTAAAATCAATCTGCCGCTATATGCAATTTAAAAAACTGCCCACAATTACATTACTTTCAACGCCGAAATTGTGTACAGCGCCCACCCTTCTTACCCACTCGTCTCATTCGTAAATATCCTTTTTTACATCGCGTAAAACATTAATTTAACCCTCTCTACTCGATACACAGACACAACTACCACTACCACTACTGCATCCGCAACCCTCATTTGGCACAGCAGAAATATCAATCTTAGGCTAAGCGGAAAAATCTATTACTATTTCTATCGCCTACTTGTAAACAACTACAAAAAAAAAAAAAGAAAAAAAAAATAAAGCACAACCTAGTGTATATAGGACACACACAGCCATACAAAGCATAACTGCGGTGGTTATACTATCGCAACCCCCTCCATCACATGGGCAGCATCACCCGCTGTAATGCTGTAATAATTTCCAGATTTATTACAACATTTGTTATCCCGCCTCCTTTATCCCTTTGGCCGATGTCCCACTAATTCACTGTGCTCGTTTTGTTCGCAGAAAAAGAGCGAATAAAACACTAATACTGGAAACGGCTAGCATCGTATAACAACTAACAAGGAGAAGAAGAATATTGTGTAAGATTGAAATATAAGTACAAATCGATTGTCGTCGTCGTTGTAGTCTTCCACTTCGTCTGCTATGGTTGAAGAGGGGAACACGATGAAGATTCACTTTATGCAGTTGTGATCCTTGGGATAGAAGATATTAGTAAATGAAAACTAAAACAGAGGAGCAAAACCGGAAATTCCTAGTAATGCCTTGTTCAGGCAGTGCTAGTTTAAGCTGATGTTGTTTTTTTCTTGCATGGACATCAACAACGTTAACAGTTTTGCACTCGGTGAATGGTCGGTGCGTCATGACTACTAGGAATGTGGAATCAGTGTTCCAATGTCAAAGGAATTGATTACACAAACTATGAGTAAGGCATATTTTAACAAGGTCTTACGCTTCTTCTTTTTTTTTTGTTTTTGTAAAAGGAACTTGTTAAAAAAATGACAATCTGTCAAACGAAAATACCGTGAAAAGCAAGATTTCATCGAGGTGTTGTTCGAAAAAACTGTCTTTAAATTTTGGTTTCATTTATTTCTTCCATCAGAATAGGTAACGAGCCAAATTCGACCAGTTACTGCATTGAATTGGTTATCGTTCATAGACGGTTTTCGGTGGCCAAAGTTGACTTGTAAGTTATACACACTTTACAACATTTTAAACAATATAAATAATACAGAAAGATAAGGGTTGACTGTAAAAAAAAACTACCTATGTGGGCTTCTGCTTGTGTCAAAACAATCTTAATTGTTGAAATGACAAATTTTCTGTGTAGGTACCATTTCCATTCCCATACATTCAATGTATCTACCTAATCGTACACAGGCTTAAGCTGGATTACGCTTATGCATTTATTTTACGATCCTACGTTTAAGGAGTGAACAATATTGACTTATAGGTATGTAGATACTTGAAAAAAGCTAAAAAAAAATATATTTAACAAAGTGACAGCTGCCATTTGATGGAACTCTGATATTATTGGCTTGAGATGATCATTCTGTATTTTTTTGGCTTTATTTAGACAACCATCATTCTGAAAACCTCCAACAGAATCAAGGTGATCCTCTATTGAATAAAATCCTACCCAGGATCACCAACAACGAAAACACCAAAAGTTGGGCTCCACCTGTTTGCCACTTTTGCTCCACTCCCTAGCTTTTTACGCACCTCGCTCAGTACTGATTTTTCCCTAGCTTTTTACATTTACATCGGAACCCTCCCGCAGCACAACGCAACACTGGTTCAACTTGTTCCACTCTGCTTCTTTTGTGTACCTATTTTTGTTTTAATTTTTTTTTTTTTATCAAAGCGCTGCTGCCCTACTCCTCCTATTCTTGTTCGCAAGTCGTGTTCGTTTTATTTTTTAGTGTGTGCCCTCCTTTTTGTGCAATGTTCAGTGTATTTTGGTTTTCCCATCACCAGACGGCAATAAGCAAGAAACGCGCATAGACAGTAGACGATTAAGGATCTCACTACACTTATTACGTTCTGATTCAGTCAAACGCTTTCCTTCCGTTCGAATACATGTATTCTTTTTGTATCGCGTGTTTTGATACAGGCAGACATAATCGGTTATAATATTGACGTCTGTCATCGTGCTATATGAACATTATAGTAATTGTGTGACAGGTTAATATATATAAGAAAAAAAAAAAAGAAATAAAGCAAAAAAGTATATCCCTTCTGGTGCAAGTTTAAGAACCTAAAATCCCTTCCAGTGCAAGTGTACGAACCCACTATTATGACAAGTTGCTGTCAAATTACTGATGTGATAGGTAGCCGGTCGGGTAAGTTCCAAACATCAATATGAATAGTGCTATTCCGAGAATTGGGAAAAAGCAGCTCCCCCCTCATATCACCCTCATCGTTGATCTCGACGCTGTCAATAAAATTCATTGTAGTCTATGGGCAATATTATTAATCACATTTCTGCGGGTATTACATTGTCAATGGCAAACTATATAATATTGTGGCAATGCCAATATAGACTATCCATACTGTGAACAACACACATCCGTCCCGTCTGTAAACCACTCCACATAAAAAAAAAACAACAACAATCCACACACTATTCCCGTCTAGTCTAGACAGATTGTTGGATCGTTTGTTATTGCCATTGCCATGATCATTAGTTCCTTCGTTGTGTTTGTACGCAACTTTTTGTTTGCAACTACACACTATCAAAGCTTCTCACTTAGTCGCGCACCCCTAGGAAGGAGAGGGATAGCCACCAAGCTTCCCATGTTCCCATGCACTCTATGTGTGTATATGTAGACCATGAACTACGACGCGAGTGCATAGAGACGTGGATATAGCTTATAGCTGGCTGGAGGAGCACTTTCAATTTCAATTGCGGTTGGCCATATTATACCCCACACTCACACACGACCAAATGGCTGTGTATTTGTGGAATTCAGTGTCGTCTTGTTGCCTAGATCTTGAAAACACGCGTTTTCTGTTGGCTCGGTCTGTTTCCAATTCCAATTCCCACAGCAGATATATGTACTATGCGGTGCGCTCTATGGCTATATATAGACAGACGACTATGAAGAGGTGACGTAATGGAAACTACTCCACTAACACATTTTTTTTTTCTGGATTCCTCTTTTGTTTTTTTGTTGTTCCTTTGCTTTCTTTTCTCATGTTTCTCGGGTGCGCTTTGCGTTGAGCTATTCTGCTTCGCCTCGTCTTTGGTCTTCAATTTCATTGTCGTGGTCGTTCTTTTTGTTGTTGTTGTTGTTGCCGGCAATAGCTTCGATGACGGCGGCGGCGGCGGTAGCGGAGTTGGAGATGGTGATGGCTACTGGGTGGTGGTGAGGAGATAGAATAGTGTTTTTAGAGTACAGAATGGATAATGGTGGACATGAGTAGCTTGCGATTGGGATGCACATGTAAAAAAAAAGTTTGGTTAATTTAAGTCGTTTTCTTTCTCGTTGTTCCCTTTTTAAAACGTTTCTGGATCTAGTTTTGCAATTCAATGTTCATCGGTGTGTACCACGCAGAACACGCTAAAGAATAAGTAAGTAGTTAGGGATGGGACCGGGCAGCGGTAGATAGGGATAGGGAACTCGTACGGCTTCTGGGAATGCAAAGCATATGGCCTAGTTTCATTTACAGGAAGTTGTCAATAGAGTACTCGGGGAAGGTGTGTCGTTTCAGGACGGTGGCAAGTGAGTGCTAATGCAAATCAGGTTTTAACCCTTTCCCACCAACATTTATGCCAACCGGAACGGGCATCGAAGTTGCACTTGTTTTAACCCATTAATAACTTGTAATTCCGTTGTGCGTTAGTGCATATCAACAATGACTATTTTAAAATCAAGTTGATGGTTCTTCTGTGGACAAACAGTAGTAGCTTGCCACTATTGAATATTTAGGTTAATCAGTTCAAAGTCTCCCGCAATCGACCTCTTCTCTAAACAGTCTTTTATTTTCAAATTCCTTTCTTTCATGACATATATTGATCGCATAAGATATCTGAGCTATTTCGGGTTAAGTTAAATAAGAACAGACGCAATTTACACAATCTATTAGCCAATCCATTGACAACAACTGCGCTTCATTTGTAAGTGAGTAAATCCTTACCAGAACATGCCATTGCTTACCATTGTTTTGTTTTTTTTTTTAACATAAACCCCTTTCCAATAGATATGTATACAAAATATAACAGAGAAAACCGGACACTAACCTCTTTTGTTGTAAAATTGTGAAATGACTCAGTTAAATCAGTTAAAACCAGTTTCTCTGTTTTCCCTATAAGTGTCTTTATGACTAATGTCTTATTTGCACTTAATTCCAATTGTAAACAGTCGACAGGCCTTTTTACAGGACGTAAATTTTGTTTATTAGTTAAATCACGTTTGACGTCTATATGACCAACTTGTTCCTGACGTTTTTGCTTGATGCAATATAAGTAAGAGTAACTTCTTGCTAGACAAAATTCTCCATCGTTTATCGAAATTACGCGCAAGTTTTCTGTCTGGTTCTGATATTTGATTATCAAACAAACTGATGTCGTTCACTATTTTTCCAAATATATTATTTTAATAAAACTAAAAATAAAAAATAACAAAAGTTAGCACAACAACTCGAAATAGGATATTATGTGTATAATGCTAACAGTTTGAGCTAAATTTTTGGCGCAGAATCTGCAACTGAGATGTCATCTTATATTTTTATAAATGGGCGAAGGAGAATAATTAAGAACCACTGCCTTAAGTACAGCGGGCGTTACTAATAATCATTTTTAACCTTCGCACTAAATATTTTGTGTGTCACAATATGCAATTTTGTATGCAAAATTTCGACATTGTGAGTTCGAAAAGTTTAGACTGGACACTAAAAGTGATTATAAGTATCGCTTAGCATATTCGCTGTTTGTTTTATTTTTATTTTTTGAAGGTTGTGCAGAGATGCAATGCTGTGTGTAATTTGTTTTTCAAAATGTTTTGTAAATATAAACCGGGTCACTATATAATGGTAGGATGTCTATCACTGGACGAACTCTTGTTTCAAGAAATGTCTGACACTTCTATTTTTTTGTGGTATGATTTGGGCAATGAAACCCCATCTTTGGTCTTACGCTTGTCAAAGGCTCTTGCACTCTGTTCGTATTTGACCTTACAGCTTTGCAAGTTCGTGTTTTTTTTTTCTGGAAAATGACATTTTCTAGTATGGATTCCTTTGATAACTCTCGGAAAAGCTGACTAACCATTCTCGAAAGGAAGCAGTATTTTTAAGTAGAATGGCAAAGTACACCCACATACATAAATGTTGATCGTAAAATACCTACCTAACGTTTGGTAGCCGTTTTATAATTGACCGAATTTTTCATTTAGTAACAAATTGCTTTAGAGTTAATTTATGAACAAGGAACAAGTCGGTTACATAAAAAATTAAATATCAGTTGCATGTTTTTTATCTTCTGTCTCGAACTCTCTGCGATTTCGCTCAGTGTACTAGACCAATCATTGCTTGCACAACTAGAATATCAACATCAACAACAGCAGCAGCAAAGTAATTCGCTTTGTGTGTCTCGTTTCCTATACTCTGCGTTCACAATTCACTGATTCATATTCCCATATAGTTCGTTTGACGTAGAGCGGCATATACAAGTGTGTATATACAGCATCACCCATACCCTACCCACTGTTTTTATGAGTGCATACTACTAAACTAGGTATGACTCGGATGGCAGCAATGGCCTACTACATCCGTTGGCCTTGACCATTGTTACACTCAATTAACCGTTAGAAACTGTGAACAGACTTTATGGTTCTCTGTTCTCCATTCCCTACATTAACTCGTTGCTGCTCAGCAGCGACACTGTGTATAGTAGAAGTGTGTTGTTGTGTTTTGTGTGCAGAAAATGTCAGCCCTTCCAGTAGTCCATCATAAACCTATCCAATGACGCGGCCTGGATGATGTGTGTGGGAAAAAACCGTACAACTTGGGAAGCGACTCACTTGATCGTTATTAATTAGAATTCCAAGAAACTAATTTGCGGAATGCGGTTTTAAGGGTGACACATTGTCCAGATATATGGTGGCTGCAAACGTACAAGTAGTTGGACTGTCAAGGGCGCATATAGTAAAAAAAAAACGCAACACAAAGAGAATTGAGCGGGAATCATGGTTCCCTTTTGTTGTTTTCTTCTTTCTTGTCTGCTTATGAGCATAATCATATTTTATAATCGCAATTGTTTTGCATTTAATTCACAATCATCAGCAGGAAAAAGGAAGTCGATCGGTTCTTCGTCACGTTATTCATGAAAAGGGAACATACCTACGAGTGTTATGTACGACGACGACTGACATATTACATAAGGTAGTCGTATTGCAGTTAATTTTGAAGGTCTCCTTCCGTCATCAGTTAACAAATTCGATCTGAAACCATGGGTTCTATTCAATTTCCACTGAAAACTAACCTCACTTATCGATTTCGAATTTTAATTCGAAAATGCAATGCAAAATGCGCTGCGCCTACCGATTGTTCAATATTTGCTTTTCGATCTAACCTTGGAGATGTTATTAAACCCGAAGAGTTTTTTAACCTTTCAGAGAGGGAGAACACACCAAAATAATCACACAAGTACATAATATACATGGCGAAAAAAAGCTTGAAATAAAATTAGCAACGTTCTGGTGAAGCAACGTGAAAAAAAAAAACAAATGCACACACAAAAATTTACCAGAAAAATGCGAAAAACTTGCGATAATGGCAAAATTTTCAAATGTGTGCCCACAATAGGTACGTGTGCATGTGCGACGCTTTATACAAATGCAGCTGAACGTTTGCCAAAAATATACAAAAAGAAGAATGTAGCGAACAAAATGCTAAAAGCGATTTTGTTAGTTTGTTTTTTACCAACCAACACAGAACACACAGTGAGTAAATTGTGTCGCTGCCGCATTTGAATCTATGCGTTCTATACACACTCGTAGAATTTTATAATTCGCTGATGCATTGAGGGTAACGCACTCGCGCATGCTTATACAGCAAACATACAGTCGAAGGCAGAGATGATAGTCGGGCATATTTTACGGTCCCACTCGTTCACACAAACAATTTTCTAACACTAAGCCAAACACTGAGAGAAAGCTTTCAACAAACACATCTGCATCTTGTCGTGAGAGCTGTTTCGAGTTCTCTTGAATTTGTTGAATGTAGAATCTTGCTCGGTCCCGGCGGCCGACGTAGATTGTCGAACAAATCAGCCAATAGATCGTCGTTTGGTATCTAATGAATTTTGTATGTGTATCTATGTGTTGATATATTTGTGCAAGGATGGCCATGACCTGTTTCGAAGTTAGCTTGAACTTGAATCGACTAACCAAAATAGCTAGAGATAGTTATTATCATCATTATCATCACCCGAAGCAAGGGTATCGCATTGACATTGACAACACGAGACGGCGGTGGCGACGAGAAGGGAGGGTGCCTGTCGAAATGAGTTAAATTATTGCACGTTCTTTGCAACAAAACAGTCTTAAATCCGATCCAAATAGAGACACAGAACGATATTATTTTGTTTGCATCGATCGTTTCGTATTTCGTTGCGGATTTAGACTTTAGAAAGTAGATTTGCATTTTGTTTTGTATTTCTGGATAGAGCTGTTGTTATTTTCTTTTAATTGTTTTTGTGTGGGTGTTTTTGATTAGAAAAGTTTTGTTGTCAGTCGTTGTATGCATAGGTCAGACGGTTTTAAGCAAAATTATCGGCTCGGAAAGATTATTGAAAGCTATAGCTTTTCAATGAAAACTTTTGCCTATCAATATGGATGACAAATAATAATCTCTTAGTTTGTTCAAATTAACGACGACTACGGCGAGCAAATAGCTAAATTCGAATGGTTCTATTTCGAGTTAGGTTGCTAAGTAGAATTAGCAATCCAAATAAAATTAACTTCTGCTTTATAAGATTTCAAGACTAATAACGTTTAGATTATAATATATGACGGTGACTGACTGAACGATATCGTTTTCGGAATGATAACTATTTTTTGGTTTGATGAGACTGGGCTAGTTGTTGTACGTTCGCAGCTACGTAATTAGGGCCTTAGAGAACCTGTTTTGGAAACTAACAAATTTTGAGCTATGATCGGATGAATAAACAATAAAAATATGACTTTATTGGTTCTTAGAATAGTTCTTTCAAATTTAAAACAGAAGCCTACAAAATATGATGTATTGACGATTTGAACTGTCATTATTTACAAATTTTTTTTTAGCTCGAAATTCCACGTTAAGAAATTAACCTCAAATTTAAGGAGAAGAATTCCATTTTTCTATAATTACAATTTATTCATTACGCGTAGATACGCAAAACGTTTTTATTTAGTAATGTTTTTATAATTATTTGACATTTGCATAGAAAGTACGCAAACGGGCACATTTGACGATTTTTCTTAAACTTCAAAGAGACGAACTCTCGGGCTAATTTTACAGGTTTAATGCCAAAAAGAAAACTCAATGTGCGATATTTACAATGAAGTACGAAATCAAAGTGGCGATATTTCATTTTAGGTGAAGAAATGATTACCAGTGGGGACAGTAGTCAATATATCTATTTTGACTTACCCAAATTGGTTCAGAGCGCGTAATCCAAAATTTGTACGGACACTTAATAAATGTTACATACACACTTGAGATAATGCTTTGCATTAATACCTTATATCACTTCACTTTTTTCGCTTAGCTCCCACATCACTGCTCACTTCAAGAGATCTTCCATTCTACCAATTACATGCTTTAGGCCACATATTTGACACAACACCATCGCCATTTTTTTATTTCGTGAAAATCAAACGTAGTTCGCTAAACTTTTTGAATGTATGCATTATTTAAATTAAATATAATTTTTATTCCATAAACGCTTGCATTAGTAAAATATTTTCGTTGTAATTTAGCTTTTTTGGTGCACACCCGCAATTTTTTTTTCTTTGCTGCTTATCCAAGGCAGGCGGCCATTTTGTGAAACGATCAATCAATCGGAACACTCATGCAAAGACGGTCTAATAAATTAATTCGATCACTTTATTTTACCATAACAATGTTCATTTTTTCACATTAAATATTTGAAGGAGAATTAAATACTTTTTGTAGGGAACATTTTCTGTTAGAAGTAACCCGCTTACACTTACACTGCGCGTCATTAGAAAACCAAAACTGATCAAAGCGAACGATGTAAAAGCTGATGGTACCGTACTTACAAAATAGTACAAACACTACTGCAACTAGATTTTCCCCTCTTTTTGTTCGAGGGAGAGGCAAATGAACTATTTTTCTAGTTTTTCTATTCTTTTTTTTTTGCCAACTTTTCCTATGCGGCGTTGTCTTGTGCGCGTACACTACTCCACCGAAGGTGGAACTAGTTACTTGTAGCATAGAAAAACTAAGAACAAGAGACAAGAAGCAACAAATAAAATAAAAGCTTATTCTTATGCTCAGAGATAGTGTTTTGTATTTGTAGGCCTATTAGGCTTTTGGGAAATTTTTCACAATTATTTTTTTTTTTTGTAAAGAGCATTGGTACCGTTCGCGCTGAGCTTTGAATTGTGTGAAAAATTAGACTGAATGGGTCTGCTTTTTTGTTTTTTTGTTTTATTTAACATGCTGGAGATCTACGCTAAGGCCTTAAATCAGTGTCCGTGTCAGTGATCCAAAAGCCTATCTTTTTTTATATTAACTATGATTTTGGTTTGATGGGCAGTTTCAGGAGACTGGTTTCTCTTAATTCACATGGGAAGCTTTTTGTAGAAAGCATACTACATGTACGGTTACAGTAGCGATCGAAGAATTTGAACATTGGGTACTTTTCGATATTTGTGTGTACCTAATACATATTTTAAATAGCCATTGGTTGAATGATATGACCCGCACTTTAATGGCGTCATCTCAGTTTTATACCTGAAGTTGTTTTGAAGATGAAAAGTATACCTTTGGAGAAATGCCTTTGTGTAACAAGCTTCAAAGTTTCCCTGCTCTGTAATCCAGAATTTTTGAAAATTGTTGTTTAACTTACTTTGTTTCTCAAAAATGTTTATCTTCTTATTGGGAATGATTTTACAAATTTGAGATTCTGTTCAAATACTTAGTTGCGTTCCAAATGCTGATTGAACTTCTATTACGGTCGAAGTATGTTAATACAAGCTTTTTATTGATCTGCCAAAATTTAGCCGCATAGTTATTATGAGACAATTTTATTTTTATTTGTGGAATTTGTGGAGAGATGAAAATTTTTCTACGGTTTTCCTCTGGGTAGGAGTCGAAGAGTCTGCGGGAAGGAGCCGTGCAAACTTACATAAATTTACATTGATCACTTATGGGCATCTATAAGGTTTAGCTTTAAAGTTGAAAATTCGGCGAACGACTCAAGATCCTCACTAGGTGCCTGCTCTTTTTCTGTTTACGTAGAAGGCTCTCAGTGACTTGCTCGGATACAACATTTGCATCAGTATTTCTACCTAAGTAGTGGAATATAGTATATATCTTTTCTTATAATTTGAATCTTGCTAGCCCTGGGTGGGAAAAATGTTTCAGCTTAAAACACATATCTAGACCCCTAACTTCACCACAAAGTAAATAGTTATATAAAGTCAAGGCTGTGTCTTACTATAGTGCATAAAGTAATTAAGTTTGACCGATTTAGTAATTATTATTTAAGTTGGCGGAATCGTAATTAATTATAAATAACTTCAGCTTCCTTACATCGCATTTGCATTTGATTCTATCAACAATAACCACATCAGTTCTTCGCAGAAGTTTTCTTCCACTAGGGCCGAGTGCAGTTTTGAATCCCACTAAAGAGCTAAGGTATTACTATTTCAAGCCTTAAATCTCACCGAATAATTTTAATTATTGGTTTCGCATTTACTTCGCACGCATTTCAACATTTCAAACCTTATTAATACCTGCCAGCTATCCATCACAGAGGTGCACCTGTACCACCTGCAGTCTCCAACCACATTCAAATACATATAAAATAAACCAACGTTCTCTCCTTCTGTTGTTTATCCAGTTTGGGGCTAAAAACTGTATTAGTCTCACCTAATAGCCAAACATTTGCTTAATTCATTCCATCCTCGGGTGTTTATTGTATTGACCTTGATCATGAGGGTTCACCTACTCCGTCTGTGTTGCGCAAATAACTATTCCGTCTGTGCAGCTACATTCCTCTTAGTCTGCAGCTTTGTTTTGCAAAGTTCCTTTTCTACTTCTATTCTTTATGGAAAAAAATCGCAGAAAATTTCAAAACCAGTTTCTATTTCATTTCTTAACTGCAGACAGCTAAAACTTAAAAAAAAAAATAAACAAACCTATAACGAAATCAAGAAGTTCTCTTGGAAAATAGAGAAAACAAACAGACAATAGGAAACAGATTAAAATCGCCCCAAAGGCAGGATCAAATGCAGGGGAATCAGTGGAACGAGAAAAGAACTTACAATCGTTCAAGTCTACAACAAGAAAAAGAAAAAAATATCTCAAACTCATACAAATCAAAATCTGACACTGCACACCATCTTTGTAGGTCTGTGATCGTGCGATCATGAGCGAGAAAAGCTCCGCAACGATATCTAATCCCATTTCTAATGCAAGAGTGTGCGTGGCACGAACACAAACAGAAACGTCTAATACGAACAGCAAATGAAAATAAGACACAAGAGAGAACCCGAAAGGTAATTGACCGTTCGTCCGACACTGTCACTAGGTTAAGGTGAAGGTCACTCTATGCAGGCGCTACTCGAAAAAGTGTAGAGCAGACACACACACATCTGTGCCGTTAGAATTGTACACGAAATACGACATGCATAGGAACTTTCGTGTGGTGTATTTGAGCAGTAGTGTTACCTTTTGGCGAGACTAGTCGAATTATGCCATGTGATAGGGGACACGTTTGGGGAACTAGGGTGGCGACACAGTGAAATTGAGCTGTTTTTTGTTTCGCTTTGGTTTTCATAAATACTAAAATATCGGTCTCGCTACTTAGAATATGATTCCCCTGAACATGAATAATCAGTAGATACCACATTGGGCGGTTCGATTTTAAATCACTTGACGAGCCATAGTCACACTGAGTCTGCAACGTGAAAAGCTAAAGGCTGCAGTATGAATATGTAAACCAGCTCTAGCGTTAGATCTTAAAATAGACACATAGTTTTGACACAACCAGTTTTATCATAAGATGCATATCTTAGGTAGGGTCCGCTATCAACACGGGAATGGAAAATGGAACGCTATAGTGAATGTTCACAAAATTCTAGCTTAGTGCATGTGCTGACTAAATTTAGTCATTTGAAGACATATCTACGAATAGACAACTACCAGATACAGCAGGAATTCTTTTGAAATTGAAAGCTCTAGTTTCGACTTTTCGATTCGTTCCAAAACTAACAATTCACATAGACGAATGGTTGTGAAAAACTGGACCAGCTATCCAAACTATTTATTTATTTTTACCTTAACTCACTTTCATATCGTGCGGGCACTAAATATTCAAATTTCCAACATGGCACGGATTCCATTTTGAGCATCATAAAGCGCTGGGCTGATAGTCGGTAATGCAGTTGCATTGAATATTCCTAACGACAAAATTTGCAGCCTTCCTTTCCTGTTGCATTCATTTCATTGTCAACCAAAAAAAGACTGTAAATTAAATAAAATAGCAGTCAGTCGTAAATTGACATTTTTACTTGACAACCATCTGTCTGTTAAACAAAAGTCATCTGTCAGTTATTCAAACTAGCCTCTAAAATTTTTATTTTTTTATAGAAACCATTTCCTTTAAGTTAATAAAAATGTAACAGGAAAACTACTTTTGATGCAAATCAAAGACTTGTCATGGTCTTCTTGAAAACTGAGGTTTCAACGAATCTAGTTAAACTGACGACTTGAACCTGTTGTTGATAAAAAGCAGAAGATAAGGCAGTTATTACCTGTTCACGAAAAAAAAATAAATAAAAGTTCTGTGCTGACTTCACTCAAATTTGTTTGTAACCAGGTATGAGATCTGTTATTACAGTCCCATATTTTCTAAGGCAAAGCTCATCGGTTAAAAATAATTTTCAATTTAAGCATAAAATCCGAAACGTGGGCGGAAATAAAAGCAGTTGGTTGAATCGAATTTAAATTGGGAGTTTGAACACAAAAAACAAAAAAAAAAAAAAAAAAAAACAGAAACACATTTCATCAAACTCGCGTCACCAACACTACAATTCACTGATGAATATACTTGTATGCGCCTTCTCGCAATTATTTCGTTCTCCATAACCAAAAATCTAATCATCCACTATTTGCACATTCAATGGCTCCTCAGGTACCTACACCGATAATAATTAATAATTTTGTTTTTATAGCTAATTAGTGGTATTTCTCTCATCTCTTTGTGCATGGCATTTCACTTGTCTTTCTTACTGTGAAAAAGGTTTCGCTATCACTATCACTTCGAATGTTGGCGGCGATATCTTTCGTCACGGGTGATAATATGTAGTTCCTCTATGCGAAAGTGCTTGGAAAAATACAAATTATGGGTGAGCGAGGCAAGCAAATACAATACGTAGATAAAAATGTGTGTTAGTTGGTTATTCGGCTAAATATAGACACGTCTGACCTTGAGGCGAAATTATTTTCTATTTATTTATACAGCTTGTAGTTGTGCATGGTATTGGTTGCGGTGTAACCTTCAAAAGAGAACACAATAAGAATATCCTTTTGAACCCCTTTACACACAGGTCAGTAGTTAGAATTAGCATATTTTCCTTTTTCTTCGAAGGAAAACATTACACTTCATGAATACAAACAGATACACACACGCAAGTACGACATAAACTCCACTGGGGGGGTTCATTTTGTCACACGAGAAAACCCACCCAAGAGAAAGAGAGTGAAAGTATGAGAGCAAGATTAACCAAGGTCAGGGAAGCCCTGCAACCTGTTGTTTGTCAGACGGCGGCTTTGTCAGGGCATGGGGTGTGACATTTGTTGTGGGTGTCGTCGGTGTCAGGGTGCTGACACAGTCGCCTTAGATTTGACACATGAATAAAATGCCCAACCGCCGCACCCTTACATATGGTGTGGGGTGGTAAAACAAGAGAACTATTAAAGCACACACGCGACAACGACGTGCACAATGTATAAAACAAACATACACATACCACCCATTTCGGCATAGCATATGAGCGAAAGTGAAAGTTCACGAGAAAACCAAACAAAGCAAATGAACGCTTTCGCTTTCACTAGTATAGTGCAGCGACAATCGGTCTGCAGTGGTAGTGGTAAACACTATTTCCATCACCACTCGTAGCTGCAGAAAAGAAACAAAGCTTATGAACTACGAGAGGCGGCACACCCCTATCATGTATGTGCAATGCATGTCCTTCATGAGATGCCCCAGCATCACCACCCGTAAAGGAGGTGTGTCCTCCCAACCCCATCTGTAGGTGCCGGTGCAGTAGTCGCCGAGACCATGTCGCTGATGACGATGTAGGTGCCTTTTGTGGAAATGTGCACCAAAAAGGATAAGTGGAGATAAGTTTTTTATTCACATGCAACAGCTCCAGCCAGCGCACAGTTCCAGGAGGAAAAACGTTAAATGATGCTCTTTTTTTTCTTCTTGTATTGCTGTTGTTGTTCTTGTTGTTTGGCTCTTGTTAGTTCTTTTTCTTGTTTTGCATTCGTTGAGGAAAAACTACCGGCGCTACATAGAGCGCGTGTAGGGCAACAAGCTCTTGTACATCGTTTGTAAACAGAAAAAAATAGAGAAAAGCCATCACTCACTGGTTGAGAGTGGGTGGATGGGGTGCAAAAACAACTTGACACGGACACATAAAAAGTACCTACCTCTGGTCGGTCTCGGTGAATTTTCCAGCTACACACACACCATTGGGGGGAAAGTTACGAACTTTGATCGCACAAACTAATGAACATAGATGAACGCATAGTTGTGTGTTTGCGGAATGTGTCGGAAGTGTTTTAGACATTTTGTATTCTGTTCATGTCAACGGAATTGGTAGGACTTGTTGAGCTTAAAGTTCACTTATGTTTGTAGTTTTTGTGGGTGCCAAAGTGGTGACAACTTGCCTTTTTGTTTATTTAATGGGAGGCGGGCTAATGAATGGATGGAGTGAAAAGGGTTCAGAAACTGATATGACTGAAAGCATTTATCTGCAGCATTGCCGTGGATTGCGTGGTTTATATAAATGCTTTCTTTAACAGCAACAAGTTAGACTTGACTAGTCCAATGTGAGGACACACTTGGTGTAAGTGTGTGACAAGGCAGCAACCTTAACTTGGTCATAGCTAAAAACCGGAGTAACAAACATTCAATTTGTAAATTATAACAACGTGTAAAACTCTACATACCACAGTAGATATTTACCCAAACTCAAGAAGCTTGTCGGAAATAAACTCCAACTACATCAGTTAATCCAATTTTATTTCAAATCCTTGCAGACAAATCCATGGGTTCTTTCCTTTTGCTAAGATAAATGTTCAATAAAACAGACCTAATGTCAACATGATCATTCAAGTTATTTGTCATTGTTTCCACCGCAGTTCAGCCATCTGGAGTACACAACTACTTCAGATTTCACCGTCTTTTCATCGTCACCGAAATATCCCGAAAGTATTTACAAAAGAGGGCTTCTAGGGCGTATGCGTACTATTTTTAAAGACTCAATCGTCTACCCCATTTCCTCTGTCATTTCACTTCCGTTCATTTTGCTTGCATCGGCTTTATGGACAGATACACCTATTTTTAATGGTTCTATTATTTCATCAAATAATAAGAAAAAAAAAATTGATTACATTGACAAAATTGGCGCATAAATTTTCGCAAAAAACTGGAAACCAACAAAATTGCACAATTGATTTTTTTTTAGGGGCAAGTGTATTGTATTACCCAGCACATTGCCTTATTTTCGCAAGCTCAGCTGGAAAATGTTCTAATTCGCACAAAATAGAAACCAACTGGCTCTTCAGGTTGGTTCCCCCCCGTTATCAAAACTATTGCAATGTTCTCAAATTTTATCTACATTTTTGTACGAAAAAATAAAAACAAATACTTCGCACACACACATATACTGACACTTTCGAGTAATGAAAACCGAAAAAAAGAGAATAAACGATTGCACGGTGCTGTGCGGAATAAAAAACTATGACATTATCGCACTTATTTTTGGACTTGGTCTATACACACTGCGCCGAGTGATCTTTCCTTCATTCAGTGTGAACTTTCAAGGTTATTATTAGCGAACATTTTGTGGCTCTCGATCGTTGTGTGCTATATATTTTATTTTCATACAGTTTGATAATTTTTGTTTTTTGATTTAGTCGACTATTTTATTCTTACGGAACTTACCTACTTATAAAAAAAATAAGCGATATTTGTGCTTCTTTGTCACCAGCTCCCATGCCCCGTCCGCATCCCGAATGCACGACACACATACGAGTATGCAATTCCTCCACCCATCAAGACCTGCTTAGTTTCTATATTTTGTTGGAACACTACTATATCTTTCATTTGGCTGTTCACATTTCTATCACTAAAACGAACCGATAAAAGCGTTTTTTCTTCTGCGGGGCAGTGGAGAAGGTGTATTATTTTGTGATTATTGTTTGTTATATTTTTGGGGGATTCTATTAGTCAGCGCCAGCATGGTGTTCCAATACTAAAGAGGCTCCAAATTTGTGTGTTTATTTTTTTTTTTTTTTTTGGCTGGTACGTATGTCTTGGTGATTCGGTTTTGTTTAGGGGGGAATTGCATGGTGTGTGCGCGCCGACGACGACCGGCATTGCGAAATAAAAAACGCGATTCCAATAACAATTAAAGAAAAAAGCATACCAACCAACAACAAAGTAGTAGTAATAATAAAAAAATATACACAGAAATACCGCTTTGAATTGCCTTGCCGGTATGGGAACATATTTTCGGCTAGTTTTTGGCAGTGCTCTTAATGCGCTTTTTACCGTTAGAAGCTAGAACGCGCGGTTCTAATTAGACAATCGTTGTTTTGTTCTTCCCATTCGTTATTTCTAGTTTCCAGATTGTTTCGGGCTGATTTTCCGAGTGACTTTGTTGCAAAAAAAAATACCAATTATAAATAGTGTGGCAAATTAATATTGTTAATATTGATCTCAGGAATGTTTTTGTTTGTTATTTTAGTAATAGATACATAGAGTGATCTCTAAATTTTACTAACCAAAAATATGTGTGTCATTGAGAGAAATAAATAAAAGCAAATGTTTATTTGGAAAGAAAGTGATCGTGAAATTTGTAAGTGCAGAATTGAATTTTAAACGAATCCTAGTCAGGTATTTGATTTGTGTGCAGTGGTTTTATTTATAATCAGAATAAAATGACTAGCAGCAATTTGTAGAGATGCAAATAATATTAGGTAAGACGGGAATGTTTTGATCCAAAATATTTTATTTGAATACAAGTCGGTGTGTTGTTTAGTCTATTTTTGTTTGGCAGAGAGTACAATTTTATACTAAGCAAATAAATTGCTGGTTTGTCTTTCTTTGCTATGATGAAATTCTGAAAATCCATTTAACCGTCATGTATCCATATTCGATTCCACTTATTTCGTGTTTTAAATTCTTTATATGTAACCAGCGACTAAAAAGGAATTTGTATTACAGTATACTAAATTTGTGTGGTCTTATATGTAGTAGTTCTGAATGTTTAATTTAAATGTGATTGTTAAGTTACAACTGGACACTGTTAGTATTTATTAGTACTACTACTTTTAAAACTTTTAATGAGTCATGTGTCTCTCTTTAAAAAAATATGCATCCTTCTATCAGTAATGTAGAATGTTAATAGAGACTTAGATTACTTACAAAAATATTGCTAAACTGATCGTAGCTAACAATCATTGCTTGTGATATTTGAATTTATTGAACAGGTTGTTGTTGCCATTAACTTCGGAGTGTTGTTCCTCCTTTTTTGTACAATTGCGCCTTAATAAATTCATTGCGAAGACTCATGTGTTTCTGTTAACATAACATCTGTTATTGCCTTGACTACCTTATCGGTTCTATTACCGACTGCAGTCCTCAATTGCCAATGTGCAAGCTCCGATCACTTGTTTATTTAACTGATATAGACTGAACTTTATTTTTGAAGAATGCTTTAAATGTCCAAATGTTGGCAAATCTACTCAAAAATAATTGGAGAATCCCTCTTTTTCAAACATGTTTACTTTTTATCATAATTTGTTTTGCAAAGTGCAAAAGTAACGTACTAAAAACTTACTAGATTCGATCTTCAGTACAAAACTGTTACCTAGATGTATGTTAACAACACCCGGGAAGTGACAACAGATGAATTGTCTCTTGTTCAAAGCCACTTTACTTAAAAAATATAATTATCTTGAAAGTTATCAAACAAAACATAAAATATGCAGCCCTTCTTGGCTTTAAAACAAAATGATCTACGAATACGCATAGACAAAACAAATAAGAACGTCCATTCCTTGCGTTATTTACACTTCCATCTCGATGCTTGTGATTTTATTCATAACTTCTTTTTTTTCTTTTTTGCCTTTTAACCTTTTGCTGCAAATTTGCTGAATGGTCTGTTCAAAATTTCCTCACAGCCTTTTCGCGTAAAAAAATAAAATTGGTGTAGGCATGTAACTTCCGCCTTTACCTTTCATAGCCCAGTAAGCAAGGCAAAATAAAAGCTGGCGTCCGCAAACAGATTGCCTCCTGATCGACGGAAAAATGAGGTAAAACGTCGCACATACTGTGATGCAACTATTAAGTCAATTGTGTCCTTTACCACCTACCTTTTTTGACTTTTGGTCCTTATTTAAACTTGACAACTATCCAATGCAATTCGCCGGTAGATGGCTAGCTTTAAATAAAATAAATTTCATTTCCATTTCAGCTATAGATTCAAATAATTACTCTAAAAATAAAGGCTAAACGGAGCAACCACAGAAAAAGAAACAAGTTTCCAAAGTTTTGATAGCAAAAAAGCTGAATGTCAGTTTTGCTCCACTGACACTGAAGCCTCGATCTTTGGTAAGAGGCTTGTGTCAAATCAAAGGTTTCTATGTCAAAAAACACGAAAATCACCCCCTAACCAATTAGACCATAATTTCAAGCTCAATCCGTTAACCAAACGAAATCTAGTTCGCGTTGATATTGTCATCGACATACGTAACTGAATTGTATAAGGTAATCCATATATTAGTACGTTGTCTGTTAGAAAAATTAATGACGGTGGTCACCTTTCTTGTGTTCATTGTGTCGTAAATAAAATCTCACAATAAAAAAAAACTGGTATTCAAATTCTACTTCACGCTACAATGACAGCTGGTGCAGGTATTATTTTTAACCTGTCAATTGGGTACATACATATATACGAACCTATCGCATAGCTTCGAATAATGTAGAATAACAAAAAACTATAAAAGACCACTTCTGATGATCGATCTATATTTTAACCAATTGGTTAACAACACATTTTGACAGTTGAGAACTGCAGTCGGTAACGAAATCGGTAAGGAAGTAATTTATGGTTTATACTGACTCATAGTTTTCAATGGGCGAAAGTAAATTGTGTAATCTGTGGATTAAAAATCGTACATTGAATAAATAAATGAAAAATAAATGAAAATAAATGAAAATAAATGAAATAAAATAAATATTAAATTGCGCTCGAATAGCAAAAAATCCAATGATACTGAAACGTAAGAAAACACCAACACCTTACCTCTTACGACGTCAGTCACAACATCTTGTTGTTATATTCTGTTAATAATTTTCATATGAATTTAAGATGAATAGTTGAGAATTTTGGAATAACCAAGTTTCTTATTAAAATACCACAAAGAGTAACAAAACAACTGGAGATCGCCACAGCCCAATGACTCATTGCCGGTGATTTAGTTTTCTATCGACACTTTCTAACGAAATCTATACGCTATACCCGACTTAACTTGTTTGCTGTTCTTGTTATTTCGCTTCCACAGAAATAAAGCAATAAAAAAATATTCACTGGAATGTATGTATGTCCACTTGAAAATGTTCAACAAGAATATACGCATTTACAATAATATTCTAGGAGTAAACACGAAATTCGGCGGATTTCCTTTATTTTGACTGTATATTTTATGACTTAACATACAGAAAAACGATTATGACAGTTTTAAAACTTTTTTTTTATCTGTCGTCGCATTGTGTTTAGGAAACGAATCCATAACTATTATTACTATTATCGTGTTATCACAAAGTGAAAGTGTTGTGGGCACGCATATGTATGTGCTACAAGTTTAATGATAACTGTAGTTTTTGCAATATGTATTCGTTTCCTCCTCACTGCAGAAAAAGATTAGAACTATGTAGGAACGAGTGTGTTTTAGGTGCAAGAGAAACGAAACAGCTTTAGAGATTATGCATTCAAGATATATATAGACTACAAGTTGAATAAACAAAAAATTGCGCACTAGCGTGATAAGATAGTTTTTTTTTTCTATAACCTAGTATTTTTTCGGGAATTTGTGTTTGGATGATTACTAGTTGGCACCTTGGTATCTGGTATATTTTTTTAGTTTTAATTTAAAGTGTCGTGAGCAAAGTGGATTGTTGTGCGGAGGAAAAAGGATTTCAATGCCGTTATGAATTCGACCACCCAAAGGTCCAATGTCTAAACGTGATTAATCAAATACGTTACGTAGCACTGCAGGTGACATAATAACCTTTAAAGCGTTTTTTTGTTTTGTTGAGATATTTACCAGTTGTGATTAGAATTAGGTAATAAAAATGTACATAATTTTTGAGATTAAATTTTAAATCATAATATAATAATAAAGCGTGTCAGCATGCTGTTCGGATCTAGTAAAAAACTAAACTGTAAAAATAGTTCTAAGGCTGCAGAACTATGTATTTTGACAAGTGTATAGCATTCCCTCCGTCTCTTTCTCAAGTTGTATCTGCTATTTGCACGTGACGGGCTCCTTGAAAAAGGCTTAACTGGTTCGCGAATAAAGTTTTCTGCAATAGGGGACTTCAATTTCACTGTATGGATAAGTATATTTGTTCTGTCGAAAGTGATATGAGCAGCAAATGCAAACCTTAGCTGAGTTCACAACCAATTGTCAAAATTTTAAAATTATCTTTTATTAAAATTGACTAAATTGAGTAATATCTGAATATTTTCACTAAGGGTATTCACTTAAACGCGTAAAACCCCCATAAACCTCATAAACTGGATATATTTACCACCTCGTAAATGAACTGTCAGATTTTGTATGGAGAATAGTTTACGCAGGTCTCATGATTTTCCGCGATCAATTAGGCTCGGAGATCGAGTGCGGAAAGTTACACAAATTTACAAATTTCCAATTGTGACAAGCGTTTTCCGCGTTGTGTGAATTTCTTTTCAATATTTTAGAGTTGCCTCAATGACCGTAAGAATTAAATTAAAAAAATATTAATTCTATTGCTTTATCGTTTTTTTGAAGAGATTTACGCATTGCCATTTCCGAGGTGTGTTCACTTAAAGCACCGCAGAAATGTTTGAATTATGAGATTAAGTGAATACCCTTACTATACTTATTTATCTTTTATATTTTTAAGGAGCATGAATCCAATTCAAAAAATCCAAAATTTGTGACGGATCTACCCACTTTTTTAAACCCTGCATATGTTCTTTCTTTCTCTTTTATAAACTACCCTCCAAACTGTTATACCTACTTAATAATGATTTTCAATTTACTTTCAGAATAGACTTACAAAAGAACCACACAATAATCATGGACGATACACAACATTTCTGTCTGCGATGGAACAATTACCAAAGTAGTATCACATCGGCATTTGAAAATCTCCGCGACGATGAGGATTTCGTCGATGTGACTTTAGCATGCGATGGACGCAGCATTAAAGCACATCGGGTGGTCCTATCAGCATGCAGTCCATATTTTCGTGAACTGCTAAAGGTAAGTTTAAGCAAGAAGTAAATTCAAATAGTACGTTTTTCTGTTGCCATCCAAATGAAGGAAACACAATCACTTTTTCTTGTGCAGATATCGTTTATCTTTTGAGGGTTGCGTGACGACCACTTTGAAAAAAAAAAAAAAAAAAAAAAAAAAAAAATTGCATACGCAGTCTCTCAATTTGTTGAATAGGTTGCAATTTAACCATAAAATAAAAACTAAAATTAAAAAAAAAAATACCTGCCTCAGCCGGCTCTCTGTTTCGAGGACATCAATAAAGAGATCAGTTTTATTCGGCGGACAGGTTAGGGAAACCAGATATACAGCGCTTGCATTAAGAGGGACATACACAATTCACACGCGTGTGCACCTTGTTTTGGTATATAGTTGTTATACCAGCTTTCATACTGAAACTCAAAGCGTAACGAAGGCGGCCCTAAAAAGTAAGCTTGACTTAAAAAAAAAATTAAAAGAAGAAACTCACTAACCCTGAACGTCGAGAATATACTATGTGTACTATTAATGACTTCAGAATATTGTCCGCATGTGTGTGTTCGTGTTTGACCTAGATATTAAAGTACATATATGAATTTGCTTTGCGTCTGTAATGTTGATGCGATGCGATTGTTTGCAAAATGCGGAATATAATCTAATCGCACAGTAACATCTGTTCTCACAGTAGTTTTGTTTGTAGCTGGTGTATTTTGCTGCAACTAATTGAGGCCAAAAAAAAATTGTTTCACTTGTGTTCTCTTTTCCACAGGGAAAAAGGAAAATTTATTACATTACTTCTCCTAATAACTGAAATGCACGATTTCAGTGGGCCCAAAGAGGAAAAAAATTAATTTGCGTTTATTTGACAGAACTACAAATAGTACATGTTTTACTTTGGTGTAGTCTTTGGAAACAGTTTGTAGAACGGAAAGTTCTATCCATAGGCATGTCCCTTCATAAATATTAGGTGATTATTAGCAGGCAAATCTACGGAGTAGTTATGTGAAAAAAATCAATTGAAATAAAACGTCAAATGAGAGTACCTACAAATATTTATTGGGTTCGCATCGGAATTATGGCATCCCATTGTTACATCGCGTGCACTTATTAACAGTGTCCTAGCTTGTGTTATTATTTTACGTGACTATAAGTTCATAGTTGTTTTTTCTAACCATAGATGTCGCCACTAATCTCCGAATATTAATGTGATGTCTTGTCTGTCTTTTTCTTTTTCTATTCCTAAGACTGATTCCGTAGCTATTTTGGCAGATTTCTGAAACTTTTTGCGATTTTGCTTGAAAATTTTATGCAAAGATGAAATAAATTGAGCGCATTTCCGCTCAACAAAGTTAAGAACTAAGTTATTAATTCCTATCATGTAAAATTGAATTTTTCTTTTCTATACCTGAGAGTCACCACTGTTACAACTGCCTCCAATCCATTAGCAGCCATAAGTATTAATTTCAAAATAAATATCTTGCAAAGGCTTTGATAACCACGCTCAAAGAAAATACTACGATGCAAATGCAAGGCCAAACACATAGTGAGCAGGAACAAACGACGAACGACTTAGTTTTCGGCTAACAGCAGAGAAACTTTTTATTTACTATGTGTGTTGTGTGTCTGTCTGTCTGTGCCTGTGCCGGCTTGCACGTAAATTGCAAATTTAAAATAGATTCATTTTATTAATTAGGTTGCCATAAAAGTTTCCTGTTTTGAAAGCGACCCTCCACCGCCACGGAGTACTGCCTACCACCAGTATATACCCAATCTGTTTCCTTAAATACCAAAAGCCAGCTGAAATGTAAATTGCAGACGCGGGGAGAGATTGAATACCAAGAGATATCCTTGCAAAAGAAACACAAAACAATTGTTTAATACTCTTCCCGCCCCGTCCGAAGGGGGTGTGCGCAACGCCATCCAATGTTTTGCCGTCGTCTCTCCTAATGTAGGACATGATGACGATAAACTATTTTAGATGGATAATACAAAAATAAAACAACAACAACTTTACAATAAAGTGAATCAAATTTCCGTAATTTCATTGTATGCTGTGTGCATACAACGTTTACCTTCATGTTTCATAAAATAAACTTTTAATTTTTTTTGTTCCTCTTGCTACAAGAATAAAAATAAAGGACGCAAAATTATCCTTCGTTCAAAGGAAAGTAGCAACATAGGAGTAAGTAAAAAAAAAAAAACAAGAGAAACTTTGTTTTTTTTTTTTTATTCCAAGAAAGTTTTACATACCCGCCGCTAACTTCATCTAAATCAAGTTTCATTCCTTCGGAGCCACCACCACCACCACGACCATCAGTACAACCGTTCATCCTCATCCCCAATGAAACATTCTTCGTCGTTTTTCCTAATGAAAACAACACACTGTGGAGAGTCGTAAACAATTTTTGGGGAGCGGAAAATAAAAATAAAATAAATTAAAGTGAAAAGAGTGTATAAAGTAAAAGTAAGTTTAACACAACAACAACAACAGTAATTTAACTGAAAATTCTTTTGGATAGTGAAATGCCAGAAGTAGTAGCTGAGAATGGGCGCGACGTTATATGGGTAAGGGGCGGTGGGGCTTAGAGAAACTTAAAACTAAAAGCAAGGACTTTTCACTATACACTGTTTACATTTGTGCTGAGTCTTGAGTTTTGAAATGCGAGGGGAGGCAGTAGCTTTCGGAAGGACAGGTTAGAATATGCACGGAGTTTAGTAGCAATATGGCAGCAGTGAAAAAGGCAGTTCCAAAAATGTACACACTCATTACAGTGCGCTCCATGGGGAAATGCATGAAGGAAGAGAAGGGGAGAGGGGATTGCTGCTGCATGCACTGCATTAATGTGTATCAAAGCTGTCGTAACAGTTTTTGATGAGTAATGAAGTCGCTTAGAGGAGTTTTCACCGCAATTTGTTTGAAGGAAGTTGATGGTTTCCTTTGGGGATATGGCGGTTATCATTGCATGTGTCCGTAAAAAATGCACATGCAAATGACGAAGAAATGAGTCTTGTGCGTGTGTCCGGAAATGAGAATGATCGTTTTAAAGTTTTATTATTCCGCATAATTGAGTATGCCTTTCGGGAGTTTAGAAGGTTTTTCGTTTTTAGATATAGATCTTGTTCCGACACTAATTTTTTTATTCGTTTCAGTAAACTGACATACTTATCTAAAATTTGGTAATCTGTTAAAAGAATACCTGATCGAAATTTCTTGAATTGTATTCATGGGCACAATGGTCGGCTTTCGTTGACCACAAGTCATCCAGCAATATGTGTCAGAACGAGAGTTGTTAAAACCCTAATTGGCAACAAATCAAGATTGAATAACGTTTACTTAACTATTTACTCAAAAGACTACCCATAACATCATTGAAATTCAAGTCCCGTCCTGTTTTTTTTTTTTCAAAATTTGTTCTGTTTGTTTTTCCTGAAGCTCTTAAGGTTTAAGCTGCACTGCCAACTTGAAATAAACGTATTTTTATTTTCTGTAACTCTTTTTCGTAACGGGTTAAACTATCTGTTAGGTACCGTAATACCGTTATACTTTGACCAGTGATGATAACTTTGACCGAAATCGATAAAACTTTTTAATTAGTTGTAGCGTCATCTAGGTTTGAAATAATATAGTGCAATCATTACGAATCGAAACATAGACTCATCCCTTGAGGTGAGGTAAAGCTTTTGTGGTGAAAATATTCAAACGGATGTGGAAACGGTCAAAAGTGTCAGTGCGAGTTTTGAGTGTAAATTTTAGCTCTCTAAAGAGGTTAAGTGTTTTTCAACAAAGAGTTTCGGATTTGAACTAAATTTACCTAAAGTAAGTAGAGTAAAGTTTTTTCTTTTAATTAAGATATAAATCGTTCCAGTTGAGCATATAGTTTACGATTTATGACTAAAAGTATAAACTTCTTCTTAAAATACGTTAAATCGTTTAACTTTGACCGGCAATTTTTAACTTTGACCGGCAGTTTTACTTTGACCGTTAAAACTTTGACCGCCTTAGATTCCACCACATTTGAGTTATGGTCTGCTCATATTGCATTTTCTTTTTATCGAAATAGGTTCAATAACAATGTCGAAACAAAAAGTAACCAAACGAAGGTACAATAGATGATAAAATTAAAGAGACATTAGATCTGATAGAAAAAAAGGAAATTTCGATAAATAAATGTGCTAAAATGTTTGGCATTCCCAAGGGCACATTAATAAACAAAATTCATGCAAAGCATTCTAAGAACTTTGGAAGACCGCCTATCTTTTCTATTGCTGAAGAAAAAATGCTTGCGAAGGCCATTATTACCACAAGTGAATGGGGCTTTCCATTCACCATGTTCGATGTGCAAAAACTAGCAACAAACTACTTAGATAAGCGCGAAAACAAAAAATCCACTTTGCTTAGTAAAGATTGGTTGTCAGGTTTCCTTAAAAGAAATAATGACCTTGTTAGTAAGAGAATGTGTCAAAACTTGAAACCTTCAAAGGCAAAGTTGACTAAAAACGATGTTAACATGTTTTTTACTCATTTGAAAAAAACACTTTCGTTGGATAGTGGGCAATATATTTTACCGCAACATATTTTTAATAATGACGAGACGAACTTGTCCGACGATCCCGGGTCTCAAAAATGCATTTTTAAAAAAGGTTGCAAGTATCCAGAGAGGATTATGGACAGTTCAAAGAGCAGCATATCTGTTATGTTTTGTGGTTCAGCCACTGGAGAAATGTTGCCCCCTTATGTTGTATACAAATCTGAGCAACTGTGGGAGCAATGGATGCAAGGTGGACCAAGGAACACAAAATATAACAGAAGCAAGTCAGGTTGGTTTGATGCAGCCATATTTAAGGACTGGTTCCTTAACCGTTTTGTACCGTATACGAGGAAATATGACTGTGAAATTGTATTGCTGGGCGATAACCTTTCCAGCCATTTCTCCGTTGAGGTAATAGAAGCTGCACATTCTAATAGCATCAGATTTGCCTGTTTTTTACCAAACTCAACGCATTTATTGCAGCCACTTGACGTGGCTTTTTATGGGCCTCTAAAAAAATCTTGGAGAGGAATCCTGAAAAACTGGAAGGAAAGCAGAGCGAAAACCTCACAAATCCTAGCAAAAGATAAATTTCCCAAGTTGCTCAAAGAATTAGTTGAAAAGTCACTAGAAGACAACGTATCTGTCAATCTAATTGCTGGATTCAAAAAATGTGGTATTGTGCCGTTCGATCCTCAGCAGGTTTTGAATAAAATCCCGAATGAAGCAAGTATGGAGGAGGCCTCTCACAACGTTTCCTCATGTGTCATTAACATGCTGAGTGAAATGCGTCATGGTAAAGACAATACGCCCGTAAGGAAAAAAAGGAGCAAAGTTAAAGTGACACCTGGTAAAGGAATAAGCATAGAAGAGCTACAAGGGTGTTCGATGGAAAATTTGACAGAAACTTCTCTTCCTGTTACTGTTCTGTCTCTTCCCCGAGCAGATCCTTTGTCAGAGGTAGAGAATGAAGAGGAAATTGATGGGCTCTTAGAAGAGCATCTAAGTCCTTCTTCATCATTGGAAGACTTAGTAAGCGCGGTTCTGAGTACAAAGTAAAAGTCGGTACGTAGATCAGTTTTTTTTTTTACAAAACTCATTACATTTTCTTCTTATCTAGATTCCAACCGAGGCAGTGTTTTTTAATTAATATGGCCTACCTAAGACTTTATATTATTCTGAAATAAAAGACTGTTTTATACATGATTAAATTATGTTTGCCATGAATTAAGTTTTTGCGTTCCTATAAAGAAGTAATTCTTTTTTTTTTAAGTATTTATTTTTATATTTAATCTTAACACTTGAAATATAATAACTTAAAACCAAAACATGTGAATATCTGCTTTCCTTTTATTTTATTTCCTATTATTATAAATTTTTAAGAGATTAAAATTTTTCCTTAAAAAAAAGCGGTCAAAGTTAAAAATTTCAGGGTAAAACTTTGACCAGGCTGTTTTTTGTAAATAATTTAACATGAACGTTTTTTAAATATTCAATTACACTTCGAGTTTGTTAACGTGGCAACGCCCGCAGATATGTGGTAAAGAAAAGGCATGTATGGTCAGTTTTGTAGTCCCTGTTAAGCTTTACATTTTAAAATCGGTCAAAGTATTACGGTTTTACGGTATGTCGAAATCGTATAATTGTGCGTAGGTAATACAGTGTCCGTTTATGACACGCTAAATCTTCCACTGTAAATTGTACAAGATTACACTTGTGTGAATGAAAAGTATATGCAAGAAATCGTTATCAGTTGTTTAATTTCGCAATTTGAACAAAATAATGACAGAAAGAAAAATACTGTTTTGCCAAAAACTATGTTAGTTCGTTTAATTTAGCAAAAAAAAATATAAAAAATCTCAATTGACGAGAGAGAAATCTCTCAGTATTAGGAAATGTATTCTTTGGCATCAAATGTCAGAAAAACAATACTTAATTTGGGACTTTAGTTACATTTTGTCCCTACATCAGTTCGTGTAGTTTAATACCCAACGATTAGTTATATTAGAAGCTTTATTGAGTAATTAGTCTATCGTTTTCAAAGCACGACTTACAATGTTTCAAAATGCTTACAATATTTCAACAGAAAGATGCATACTGCATAAGTATTTTATATAATCAAGTCTTATTTTTGACTTCCGCGCTGCTTCGAAATTAGCTCTTTTTGTACATCAATAGTTTTCTATTGCGTAAGGTTTTTGTTAAACTTGAATTCACACTACAAAGTATCACATCATGTCTTACAAGTACCACATAATACTTAAGCTGACATCATTTTCGAATTAGAAAATCGGCTCAAAGAAAATTGCGAACAAATTGAAGATGTGGAAATCGATTTCTTTTCCAATTTATTCAATTTACCTAGTAGGTACGTGTTCAAACTTGAAATAAAATGCCTGTCAAAGCAACACCCTTCCATTATAGACATTGTATTCAAATTTTGAGGCCGGTTGTTGAATAATTATGTTCCACAACATTTGGAACATGTTTGCTTTGTGCATTTGTTCACAAACACTCTTCAAATTGTCAATATTTCTGTTTTAAATTCCTGATTTCTTTATTTCTTGAGAAATTCGAAATTTCTCCTCGCTAAGAGAACTCAGCTAACCACATGTGTATCAGTGTATCTGCCGGCAGCAGTAGCAAAGCCAGAAAGTTTCCCTTTTGCAAATATCCACTGGAAAAATTGCACTCTATTCGCACATACACAATTTGCTGCTGTACATCAAGAAGAAGAATTATGTAAATAAAAATAAATTCAAATTAAATACCGCTCAGAGTCGTAAACTGTCGCTCTCGCTATGAGTGTTTTTGTGTGAGTATGGGTAAAGTAATCTCCGCCTGTCTCGTCTAAATGTAATTTTTCGCCATTTTTAGCCAACAAACAGCAACAAAACTCATGCGAAACAAAAAGCGGGTCAGGGGATCAAGAAATTTCTTAAATTTTTCAATTGTTTTTTTTTTTTTTTTTTTGTTTTTTTTTTGTTTTCACACATACGCACATTGGAATGTACTGCATCAATGCAAGTCATACACATCCAATTCCTTGTGTGCAAGACGAACGAAGAAAGTGGGACAAAACCACAGCCGTGCTTGTGCTATGGGATTGCCGGATTCCTTGCCTTCTCCTCCATCTTAACACATTACATTTACAATACGAAAAAAAAGGAAAACGCTCTGCAAAACCGATTCAATGCGAATTCAACACCCAAACAGAAACCATCACCCCATCATCACATCTAAGGAAATGTAGGGCAAGCACATCTCTGACTTGCACGCTCTTCACATTCTGTGTGAACATTTCCGGTCCTCGAAACATTTTGCATTATCACCCAAACAACAAAATGTGAAATGAACTACAAAACAAAATACAGTCGGTCCAAGGGGAAGAGGAAGGAAGAAAATCTGTGATCTCCTTAGATAGCAAAACAATCGGAGAATCACAACTGGCCGAGCCCCAGCGTCGGGGAATAAGAAAAGAAATCCAACAGCAAAACAAAAAAAAATAAAAAAAAAATGAATGGTCGTTCGTTTTATGCTAAATTACTGCATTTCGACTGCAGTTTAAAAACTAATTAAAATAATGCTGCAGTCAATTAATTATTCATGTTTAGAGTTGAGATTGGGGTGGTGGTCGATTCATGCACCACCTCCACGGTACCGAGTGTGCTCCTATTTAATTTTTATTTCTGTTCAAATAAGCGCTATTCCTATGCGACGACAATGACGACACAAAAAACACCACCACGGCCCTCACCATAGTGTCGTCTTCATCGGCCAAGGAAGAAGCTCTCTGTGGCGCTGCGCTTCTACTGCTTCAGTGTTGCGAAAGCAAATACAATGCAAATCTACAAATCTACTTGTAGATACTTTTCGTTTTCCTCGTTCTCTTTGTATGTATTATTGTACTATATTATTCTTTTGCAATTGCAGTTTCGCCTTAGCATTCGGAATCTCCAGCTCGATCTCGTCGCGACCCCCTCTATGTGATTAAACAAAAAATAGTTTAGGTTGTCGTTGGCCATTTTCGCGAGGCAAAACTTTATCTCACTGTTTTGGTGCGGGGGGTTGTCCTCGTTCTCTGGTCCTTACCATATAAAAGCGTGAGCATACTGGGTGCCATGGGGTGTTGTCCTTTCTTATTGTTGTGTTGAATTGTCAGTTCAGTTAATTTGTGCTGGACCTAGCTTTTCTATTCTTTGCGATCCTTTTTTCTATGCTTTTTGTGTGCGCTGGGGGCAGCAAGAATTTAGCCCAACGATGGTGGGCTTTATTGTTGAACGCGAATGCAATCGCTGGGAATGCAGAGGACAATTATCTGCTTGATAATGCTGCTGCACTTTACTTTTTAAACAGATTAACAACAAAAGTTGGCGTTTTGTACAAGTACTAGGGGCGGGGGGTTTTTTTGTTCAGTGCAGTTTTCAGTTTTGATGTTAACTTAATGAAGAACGAAATTGTATTGAAAGTTACAGCGGGTCTATTGAGGAGTGCATTTTTATTTGGAAAGAAGTATCAAAGCAATTGAGATTCCAATCAAATGGAGATGAGGAAAATGTTCTCAAGTTGATCTTACAAATTTCCGGAGATTTGTCTTTTATATGTATCGAGGATTTGAATATTGATTCAAAAGCTCTCTATATTGTCTGTTGCAGATTAAAAGCAAGCAACTGTGTATCAGTTAAGTTGAGATGTAGCGTCGTGCCAATAACGGATTTTAGTCTCGACATTAAATTAACGGAATCTCACACTTGCGAAATTTGTATGGAAGATATAGCAACTGAGAACTACTTAAATGTACATTCAAAACCAAAAATGTTTGTTGGTAAGGCCGATATTATTTAGTTGAGACATTTTTGGCCTTTCTAATAATCATTTTTAACCTTCACTCTCAATATTTTTTTCGTTACAAAATGCAACACTAAAAATGATTACTTTTATGGCGGTTTGTATTGATTTTCTTAGCGACATCTGTTGACAATTAACTGTGGGCTTTTAAAATTGCTCATATACAGGGCTTCTCATTTTATTGTTTTATTTCGAGTTGATTTAGCACGAACTTATGTCGCCATGTGCCGTTTATGTAGTTACTTAAATTTTGGCTGCGCATCAACCTAATGCACATTCGGATGCCAAAAGTGAACATAAAATCGGTCGATTTGTTCTACTCGAATAATCAATTTTTGCTTTTGTTTATAGTTTTAAACGTCTTACCATTCAAAAAAGCCAAATGTTGACTGTGGGATGGAATAGTTCCGAATTGAAAGGCAATATAAATTTAGTTTAACCCTCCGGATATTGCTCCTGTTAACACTGGACTTATTTGGAAGAATTTTAATTTGCAGCATCAGAATTTATGAGGAAAAATGAGATTCTTTTAACATCCGCAATAAAATGTTGAAGGACGAGGAAGACCTATATAATTTTCGTAGACTTTTGTTAAAAGTCCCTTAAGCTTTGTAAAGGGTGATTTTTTAGCTGGTTTGGTTTTGGCAACACTGGTTTTGACAGCTGACGTGTGTTTAGTACCTTGTGTCACTGTCAAACAGCTTCAGTTTGGTTTGCAATTTAACCATGGATCGTCTTACAAATGAACAACGCTTGCAAATTATTGAATTTTACTATCAAAATTCGTGCTCGGTTCGAAATGTTCATCGCGCGCTGCTTCCATTTTATGATCGGCATTCTCGACCTTCTGAGCAGTCTATTCGGAAGATTGTGACCAAATTTCGCACCAAATTTACTTTGTTGGACATTAAACCACCAACACGTTTACGTACTGTGCGTAGTGAAGAAAATATTGCGGCCGTATCAGCTAGTGTGACAGAAGACCGCGAAATGTCGATTCGGCGCCGTTCCCAGCAGTTAGGCCTTTGTTACAGCACTACGTGGAAAATTTTGCGGAAGGATTTGGGCGTAAAGCCTTTTAAGATACAGCTGGTGCAAGAACTAAAGCCAGCCGACCTACCACAACGCCGAATTTTTGGTGAATGGGCTCTTGGAAAGCTGGCCGAGGATCCGCTTTTTTATCGAAAAATTGTGTTCAGCGATGAGGCTCATTTTTGGTTGAATGGGTACGTAAATAAGCAAAATTGCCGCATTTGGAGTGAAGATCAGCCAGAAGCATTGCAACAGCTACCAATGCATCCCGAAAAAGCCACTGTTTGGTGCGGTTTATGGGCCGGCGGCATTATTGGGCCATATTTCTTCAAAGATGATGCGAATCGCAGCGTTACTGTCAATGGTGAACGCTACCGAGCGATGATAACAAACTTTTTTTTGCCCGAAATGGAAGTTCTTGACTTGCATGATATGTGGTTTCAACAAGACGGTGCCACATGCCACACAGCACGCGAAACAATGGCGCAATTGCGAGGCGAGTTTGGTGAACAGTTAATTTCACGTTTCGGGCCGGTCAATTGGCCGCCTAGATCGTGCGATTTGACACCATTAGATTATTTTTTGTGGGGGTATGCCAAGGCTAATGTGTATAGGGACAAGCCCGCTTCGATTGACGCACTGGAAGCCAACATCCATGCATTCATTCGTGAGATACCGGCCGATATGTGTGAAAGAGTATGCCAAAATTGGACTCAGCGGATGGGCTACCTGAGACGCAGCCGCGGTCAACATTTGCATGAAATTATCTTTAAACATTAAATTGCAAGGTTCAAACTATCGATTCAAATAAATATTTCATTCATTTTTTCGAATTTTTTGTGTTTTTTTTTTAAAAAAAGTTCTAAACCTCTTAAAAAATCACCCGTTAGAATGTTTCGAATCTTTCTACTTATTGAGGATCTTATTGGCAGTACTTAAATTGAAGGTAACTCCGCAATGGCAACACTTATTTCGCTATTCCCATTCTCCCTAGTTTTGTTTACTTGGACTGCGGAAACTTCCAACTAGAACCAACTTCTTTGTAAAACATAACACAGAGAAGCACAACAAATAAAAAATTCAAGGCCAGCTAGAATATTATCCGTGAGTCATTAGGCAGGGAATGGAAAATTGCATGCATCGATACCGTGGCACATAGGGCGATTTTTTTTTTTATTATTTTACTCTACCTATACTTTCGTATGTGGGAAGGCTATGATCCATTACGATACACTGATAGATAGCATTTGTCGAACCATATCTACGCAACGCCGATGATCTTTACTTAAAGATCGTCAAGTGATTTTGCACTAACACCATCACCAGTGCCCAGGCAATTAATTGTTTTTTTTTTTTTATTTTTTTTTTTGTAACGACTTCCCACATTGCCTCTCTCATTCAAAGTCAGAGCAATCAATTTTTAGACACAATTTTCCATTGTACGCGCCCATCAGCCGTATCAACGTCGGGTTGCGTCGGCCCTCTCTGCGTTGACCTACATAATTTCTGCAATTGGAAGCTGTAACTCAAAGGGGGGCTATGCGATGGTTGTAGTGTAGCTGTGGCACCCTTCATCCGCCACCAGTTCGTTTGCCAAGTTTGTTTGCCTACCGCCTGGTATTGCGCTGTTGCCAATGTGCATGTGCAGAGCGCTGTAACCGAGCCGCACACTAATGACAAAGTAAAATAAAATGTTTATTACTTTAGCAGTTTTGTAACTTTTTTTCTGCTCTCGTCTTCCCTAAAAATAAATATGATGTACTTATACGAAGGCGAACTGACAACACACCACGACAGCCTTGACGAGTTTCGCATTGAATGTTTGACTGTATGCCCTGTTTGTGCGCAGCGCGATCCGATTCAAGGCTACCTATACGGCTTTAGTGGCGGCTGCTGTAAACTGCAGTTGCAATATATATATATATGTGTTGTTTTTTTTAACAATTTATAGATACTTTCCGCATCTGAATTTGAGTTTCTGTTTGTACAACTTGTTTTTTTTTTTTTGCGAATCTGTTTTTGCTGTATTTCTTGGAATTTTTCGTTATCCTCTCATGTGATGTTGCTATGATGCCTACTTTTGGAAGTTTCCTTTCTATTTGCTTTAGGTTGCCGCTTAATATGGGTAAGTGGCAGCTTTGTTTTTGGGAATTTTTTCGGTGCCCAACCTTTCTGTTACATCTCAGGTGTTTGAGATAAATGGCAGTTCGCGTAGCAGCTGTATAACGTGGCCTTGCAGTTACATACAAAACAAATTTTATTGCATCTAGACGAAGGTTTTAGAGGCCAGAAATTGTTTCTTTAATTTTTTACTTGCAATTTACGATCAACGATAATAAGGCGCGCTCTCATGCACATATATTAATAAGTTTTGTCTCGTTTTTAGGACTAAAAAGATATATATATACTAATTTAGCGCACAGTTTTTTGGGGGCGCCGAGAGGTCGTAAAACTGAGCACACGTAAGAGTCATTCTCATTGAAATTGTTATCGTTGAATAATTTACATATTTGTTTAACCCTTATCTTGTGCTTCAAAATAAAAACGCACATGGCATTTGCGGGCCAAATTTGCGCAATAGAATTTTTATTTAGCGATCAGAATTTTCGCATGTAATTTTTTGTTCAGAATGTTTTCTTCAAATAAATTTTAAACATTTTGAAAATTTTGATGAATATTTCATGCTGTTGGAGCGATTTGGACACAAATAGCAGCGGGATCACTTTAATGTTGACACTGTAGCTTGTTCTGGAGGATTTCGTGCTTGCAGATCTTGAACCACTAATCTACCTGGACCACTGTGTGGAAAAGAGTTCGACGGGAGATTTCAACTTGAATAAAAGCTTCCCCTTATTCTTCTGAAAAGTTTTGCTTTATTCCAGTTTGGAATAAACATATATTTAATATGTTATAAAATAACGTCTATGGCCATCTGTTTGTTCTACGCTTACAGGTGTAAATTCCAATAACTTGGTCAAGAGTATCTTCCCCTGATTTTGTTGGGTTTTATTATCTCCGATTTCATCAGTTACCTCTTAATCGTGGTGCAATTTGCGCATTAGAATGATTAGCCGGTTTTTATCGAGACATATGCAAGGAGGGTTGTATTATTGTCATTATTGAAAAACAAATGGGAAAATTATTCCGTTTTTTTCACATCCAAAATTCTTTTTAGCAATTCTATTCTTTATTCGTGAGAAGTGAACAAATTATCGCACGTAACGTTTCTCCTTTCAAGTTTTCTATGAGGTCTTGAACTACACCATAGCCCTGATTTCGTTCGTGACGAAAATTTCTATCCTTACCGGTGTAGACTTGCAAAGACCAAGCAAAACTCGTTTTACTGTCGCACAGTGCCCAAACTTTTATTCCATTTCCTGGCTTAGAAAGAACATCTCCCGCGATATGTTACTAATTGCTCATCCACAGTAACGTATTCATCTGGGTTGAATGTTTTTCTTATATTACATTCCAATTTATTCCAGAATTCTCTTATTGGGCCAAGTTTATCCCGAGCTCGCCGTTCGTTCCTATCACAGTTCTTATCGAAACGGATGACTCTCGATATATGTATCTTCGAAGACTCATTTTAGCTTTGAAAATTGGCCGTCCCTTTCTGTCATTCCACAAATTTTGTAAACGCTCCAGCCAGCCAGCAAAAGTAGCCCAATATAGGATTCGATAGATATCGCATAACCTCTAATCCAGGTTTCTCCAAATACGCTTTATCCTAAAAAAAAGCTGTTGATATGTATAAAAAAAAGGCCCAATTACAAAAAAAAACAGTCCTAACCTTCAATGTTTGTCATCTTTACAATAATATCAATGATATCAGGTGATAAAAACAAATGAAGAGCCGACTTTATATCAGTTACCCTAGAGAAAGCATACTTAGTCGGTCCTGGGGAAGTGTTCATAACATTTTCTTTTCTATGACGACCACCATTTGTAATTTCCATCCTTTGAAAGAAATTGTTTTGGAGTGTGAAGCGCTTCGTCATCCGAACTGTTGCGATCCTCATTTATCGAGGGTAATCTTTCTACCTCTGAAGAGTCGGTTCCGTATAAGGAACTATTATGCGAAATATGTTCCTCCTCTACCTCGCTTGCAGTATCATTTGCAATACTACCACTGGCTTCACTATCAAGTATTTCTATTTCTTCTCGACTCAATCCGGCCATATTGATTCAACGGGAAGTAAAAACTATGTATCATTGCACAAATAAAACACTCACTTCCTCTTGATTAGAGATGGATTAGAAATAACTAATAACAAATAATTGAATGTTTTTTAGTATTTTTATATTATTCTACTTGTAACAAAGATCTACACGCGAAGAATGGTTTTTTACTCTGACACTGTTCAATTTTTAGCGTTGCTATTTTAGACAAAAACTGTGCGGGTGAGTGAGTGCCAAAGTAGAATAATATACCTACATAGATAATTTTGCATGTCAAAGAAAACAGGGTATTGCTGGATACGTTCGTTGGAAAAAGCACATTGGGCAACTTTGCCCCATGAATACAACCTATGTTCTCCGCAAAAAAAAAAAAATTTAGATATCGTAAAATCTCACAAGTGAACAAATATTATTAAAGTTAATTATAGTTGTATTTATTTCCTAAAAAAAAATAAAAGTCAAGAGATTTTGAATAAAAATATTTACAATTACGCGAAAGGTGTGTTTGGCCCATGAACACAGGATAAGGGTCAATGAATTTGCAGAACAAAGTCAATTCGTACTTGCTCCACTCGAAGAATATTGTGTTCGCTGGCGAGATCATCTGAGACTCGCAGGCGATAAAACGTTCTGTGTGACATTTTTGATGTTGAATTGTGACGGTAAATTTACATAAAAGAAGCGTCGGTACGCGGCTCCCTAAAAAGCACGCGGAAGAACAGTATGTGAAAATCTGTATGTGATTACCTACATTATTGTAAATTGATGTATTGCGTCTATTGTATGTAGATGAGTCGTATTTTCAGTCCATTAAAATCTTAAAAAAAAATTCTGATGAGTGGAGCATCAGTATTTCATAATTTGTGTATTAGACTGCCTTAACGCTTGCCAAATCAACCTGACGCTCTTCCTTCATTTGGAATGCACATAGAAGTTCACGTACCTATTTCTGTTCCAAATATTTGAATACATTCCGATTGCTAACTATAAATTTTTCATTTTAGAGCACACCCTGCAAACATCCAGTTATCGTTCTACAAGACGTCAACTTCTTAGATTTACACTCTCTGGTTGAATTCATTTATCATGGTGAAGTGAACGTACACCAGAGATCATTAAGTTCATTCTTAAAAACGGCCGAAGTGCTTCGAGTGTCCGGTTTAACACAACAGCAAGCAGAGGAAACACATAGTGTAAGTTTATCCATTAATTTTCTGTCCGACTTTTCAGCCTAAAATAAACTGTCTACGTCTCCTCTTTCTATAGCAATTAGCTCAAATCCAAAATCTTGCTAACTCCGCCGGCGGACGTACCCCTGTCAATCATCATCCATCCGTACATGAAGACTCCCTGTTCCCGCGAAATACTGGCTCACCACCACCAGGTCCACCTCCAACTCATATAAGTAATCAATTGTTTAGGCGCGCGGCTGCAGCATCTCTGCGTCGGGATCGGAACAATTCAACTCCGTCCGGTGTGGATGAGTGTACACTGAAACGGCATCGACCCGACAATGGCATACCGAGCAATAATAATAGTCGAGACCTACATAGCGCATCCCCACAACTGACTCCGGCCGATTTCTCAACGATTAAGCATAACAATAATAACACACCACCGCTTAAGGATGATAAACGTAAGAGAAGATGGTCCCCCATTTCAACTTCTTAGTAATACAATAAATTTGGTTTAGGAAATGGAGCTACTGGCAATGGTATCTTGGCAATTGATAAGGAAAGTCTTACTCCGTCTCCGCGTGCACGATCCACTGATGATGTCAAATCGGAACCCATGGAATTGGTTTGTTCCAACAATAATCCAGTTTCAGATGACCATAGCAATGATTCGACTGGTGAACAAGACGCAAATCGATCCAGCAGCGGCGAATGTGGCAAAGGATCTTTGAGGTGAGTTGCAGGGAATTTTTGTTGTCACTTGTGTTAGATCTGCCAAGCGTAGTTCTCGTCAGTTAATAAAAAACCTCTTGCAACAGTTATATCCAACAAATTTCCCTTACAATTTCAGCTCAGTAAATGATGATGAAATTGAAAACAGCATACATCCTCATCAACCACCGCCATATCTAATGTCACCAGGCGATTCAAAGTTGTTCACAACGCCTGGTTCATTTAATTTCTCGATGGCGGCATTAACAGATCCTGCTGCACTAGCAGGTAACATATTAACATACTCATAAATATATTTTGGATGCTTATCGAATTGTCGTGTTCCTCTTTGCAGGTTATAGCTCACAACTGCAATCTGCAGCCGAAATGGCAGTGTCCCCGCAAGGTGAGCATATTTTTCTTATTTCCTGGAATAAACATCATTGTTTAAAGAAATATATTTCTAAACTACATTAAAACAAATTTCCCTATCCCCTTTGGTACCTACTAAACTTGAAAATTCCTTTTTCCAAATGTTCCAATCCCAGTTATATGGACAAGCATAATAACAAAAGGATTTGTATGGTTTGTTTAGAAACGGTACACAACAGAAAGCAAAATAATAAACGAATTAATAGTTTTGTTTTGGGATTGCGTGTGTTGAATGCTATGTAATATTTTTGTTTATATTTGTTTGGGTACGTTTTAAGTTGTATTATTAACTTGTTATTTGAAATGATATTAGATGGAGTCCGTTTGAAAAAAAAAAAAACAAATCCTTTATGTATATCTTGTCAATATGGCTGGTAAAACAATTTACTTCTAATTGGACATTTGATCTTTCTTCCTTATTTGATTGTTTCCGTCGCGGTACAATTTAAAGAAATCTTAAGAAAAGCATTTTTGAAAGGAAAAATGCTTTCAGAATTAACAAAAGTATGTAGAAAAAGCAAAGATTTTGAGTTGCAATTTAAAAATGGTGTTATAACAATTAAGTTAGGTATTTTTGCATTTAAACTCATTTTGTCAAATGATTTTATTATTTAGAAATTTATGCAGTGCTCAACCTTATCGAGCTATAAAAGCTCACTAATAATGTGTAAAAAAAAAAAACGTTGCGTCGACGATACCCTCACAAGTGCATACCTACTGTATTACCGACGCTATGGTAGACTACCAACATAGATAGGTTCCCATTGCACGAATTTCCAGAAGCCAGTAATAACAGAAATTCGATCATAAAATCTATAATTGTTTCATCTCATAAGTCCAACCGACATACACTACAGTTTATACTATTGGAGCTGAAATTTAAGCGGCTAAGTTGCTTAAAGCACTGATAAATTCAAAGAAAAGATTTCAGGTAACATAAGTGCAGTAAAAATAATTTCAATGCACCCGTTCAGACGACCAAATTTACTTGTTCTTAGTGCAAAGTAAACTCTTATTAATGGAAACATTAGGTCAACTACATTTGATGGTCATTACAGATACCATTCAAAGACATCAGCTCGTTTGACAACAGATCTAGTAAGTGTTTTCACAGAGTTAGCTAATAGATTAGGAGCTCTCTTCCACTACATCAAAAACATTCCACTTATAAAAATGTACAAGGGTTAGAATAATTCCGCTTGAAAACCGCAAACGTATTTTTATTACCCAACTTTGACCGCAAAGTATTCACCACATCTTCAGTTTTAGTCAAATCATTGAGAAAACTTTTACCTTTCACTTTTTAGCCATCAAAGCTAAACCACTAAATCAGATAACAGCAAGGATGCCTCAAATTCAAAGCAACCACTAGTTAACCTCCATAATGGGTTAGTTACGTATAGTATGTCGACGTTCACATATTCCTCTCTTGTGGATACATGCATGTCTTTATAAGGGTGTATAAACATTCAACAGGTTGTCCTGTCATTCATAGTTTCCAACTGCCACCATCCATCACACACATGTTTATAATAAATGTTCAACAGCGTCACACTTATTCTGATGTTTAACTTATCTCAGCTGGGGCAAAATATAAGAGATATTGAAAGTTTAAATTAATCCTTGCCACCTATAGAATCTTACACCATTCATTATTATTCAAGTATAAACGTACAAACAGTTTTTTTTTTTTTGTAAAGCCGCAGGCTCTCCATAATCTCACTTTCGTTTGATGTGTCTGTGTGGTGGGTCGGGTGGAATGTCATGAGAGGCAGCATTGTGCCCCTTGCTACTATTTAAACTCATGGGTGAACGGAATTTGAATAGTTTTGGGAGAATCCAACTCCCACTCACGCGTGCGACTGTATCGTTTATCCCATTTTGATGAGGGTACATATCAGTCATACCCATCATAGCATCACCTCTGTGCCGTGGCTGCCCTGTGGAAAACTTTCAACATATTTCCCCGAAAACGCCCGTCATCGCAGGATCATAAAGAGTTGTCTGTCGGATGGGAGTTTAGATTGTGATATATGATGTGCTCTGTTTTATGCATGGGAATTGTCGAATCGTGTTGGGAGGTTGGCTTTGATGCGAGCGAAAGCTTTCAAGTGATAATTAAACCTTTTTAATGATGTGTGAAAGTTTACGGCTTTGGCTTAGGGAGTTTTGCGGCAATAGTTTGGTTTAGTCTAATAGCATACCTAATAGAGTTGTAGTAATTTGTTATGTGTGCGAAATTAGGTGTTATTGAGCAAATTTGCGTTGTGAAGACAGTTAATTAGGTGAGGTAATTAATTTTTGAAATCTCTGCATGAAATTTTGTATAGGGATTTACACAATTTAAGTGGACTGTTCACTAGAAAAGTTGGGATAAGCATATTTGCGTTTGTCACTGGCAAATAGTTTTGATTTATGATTGCTTCCAGGTTATGGTAATGCATAGCTTTGATAAATAGTTTCTTATTTATGTTTCATATAAGACCTTACGACATATGGAAATAGACCTACAAAAGCTGTTACATTTCATTGTGTTCCTAACCTGAATGGAAAGCAATGATATAAAGTGTCCAAATTTCACAATTTACTCGGACAGATTAAGCTCAATAATTTAACGTACTACTCAGTTCACAAACTGGAATCTAGTCCATTTACTTAAGTATTATTTCTCTAGGATACTATTTATGAAGTCTCTTCTTACACCCGATTGAAAACTCAAAATCTTTGCTACTTACAGAAACGTGTCCTCCCCGCAAAAAAAAATATAACAAGAACTATTACCAACATCAGCTATTAAACAATTAATAAATTTATATATAATTTTGTCAAGCAAAAATACATAAAAAAATATATATTTTCCGTGAATTGGTTTTTCTGTGTGCTAATTTTGTATTCGTATTCTATATATATTATATCAGTACATTGATATTCAATTATTATTTTTACATTAATAAACGTGCCATTTTCTTTTTTTCTTAATTTCACATATATATCTTAATCGTCGTGTATGTGTATTTCTTAAACAAAGAACAAATTAATAAATATTAATTACAAAAAGAATAATATCAGAAAATCAACATTTTACATAATTTTTTTTTTTTATTTTATTTTTTGTTTGTTTAATACGGTTTTTCGCTATTCTCATTTTTACTGAACTTATTCGTTTCGTTGTTTTCTTTCGTTTTCATTGAATTTCATATGTGTTTTTTTTTTAATTAAATAATTTACATTCTTTGTTTTAACTGTTTTTAACCAAACAAACAAAATTAATCGAAAAGCATATGCAAAGAAAATTTTCCATAAGGTCCTTTCATTTTTTTACGAATACAAGAGTGTGCACCATCTTTTTTTTTTCCATATATTTCTTGTATACATTTTGAAAATTTACAATTAGGTGATAATATATTTTTTGGTTTTATTTTAACAATCAATTGGCTTAAACAAAAATTTCCCCCCGATCATATTAATCCTAGTTTGTTGTTATTAACCAATTTAGTGTACTACACCATAAACAAAGCAAAAAAAAAAATATAATACAAGGGTATCTACTTTCCAAGTTTTTTTTTACGTTTTGGTTCATGATTGATTGGAGATTTATATATACATATTTTTTTTTTATTATTGTATTCGTGGATTATAAACATGGATGGTATTGTTCAATTATGCTTCTTATGCGTTAACATTTATTTTACATGATTTTTTTTTATACATATATATAAATACACGCTTTGGTAAAGCACTAGGGATGACACATGAATGTTAATAATTATGTTGGAATTTTATTGTATAAAAAAAAAAAAAAAAACAATCAGCAAAACAAACAAAATTGCAGATATGAATTTTATTATTATTGTAGCTCTAGTGCTTAAGAAAATTAATCTTATATAAAAGATAATATGTAACATAGTAAATTTAGTTTTAAGACATTTGAAATTCGATTGATTGGATGGTATATTTTTTTTTCCTGATGAAGTAATATTCTACAGCTGTTAATTTTATGAAACATTTTTTACGATAGAAATGCGAATATTTTATTTGACAAGTAATAGTAACAACATACAGTGTATGTGTGTTTTACAATGCAACAACTTTTATATGACTCTATGTTAGTTTGCTTTTGCATTTATCTGACAGATCTATCAACAATGTTTTGTACAAAAAAAGGCAACGTTTATACGAATAATGATTGGTTTATAATAAACTAACTTCAGCCAATTTGCAGTTACCAAGAAGCTATATATACGGTAAGACGATTATCCGCATTTCAAGAGTTTCAGTTCACTTAAACACCTCTGATACTCGCTTATCTTACTTAATCCTATTTTATTCAACAAATTTTACCGTTAGAACAGTGGCCACATTTAAAACTCTAGTTGACTGAAGTTTTTGCCTGAACATAACATAAAATCTCGCTATGTAACGCCACTTTTGCAACTTCAGATATGCAATCGAAATATCAACATAGAAATCGTGACTAGATTTCAATAAATCAAATTTATGTTGTGATTTGTTGGCACAACAGCTACAATTGTCTATGCATATGCGGCAAAGAGAATGAATTGGCACATAAAAATGACTGCAGTTCAGAATGACTGAAATTCCATAATTAATGAAGTGGTAATACGGAAAGTGAATGCGAAATCTGTCCTTGTATATTCAATTAGCTTGCATATCCGAACCACCAAGTTTACACGATAATACCAAATTGAACATTTTTATGTTATGCCAACTAACATTTGTTAGTGTTAAATACACTGGAAACAAACACTTACGATCTTCTCTTTAACAAATGTTTAAAATGCATTTAAATGCTATTCAACAAGTTGTAGAATCACTTTTCGGGAATTAAAAAAAGAAAAAGAAATTATAAAAACAAAAATACTGTAATTTGGTTAAGGAAACTTTTTTTTTAATATTTATTTAAGCCTGGATATAAATATATATATACAAAAGGTAGCAGGACAATACACTCCTACTAATTAGCAAATTTAACCTGCCCCGCCCCAAGAAAACACATGTACACACACAAGTCGGATAAATGGTTATTATTTTTCTGTTCCTATACATTTTTGGGTTGTGTTATGTCAATGTCACATCACATACATTTTATACACAAAAACACAGACACACACACACACATGCCAATCGCTTCAGGTTTTTTGATTGTAGTCTAACTTTTTTACTAAAAATAAAATTCCCTCAAACAAAATAAAGAAAAAAGATACACAAACAAAATTGTATGCTTAAATTTGAACGGTCAAGTTGGAATGTTAGCAGATTTAGCATTTTTTTCTAATATTGTATAAAGTACGTAGTATATGAAATCCCACCCTCCCTCCATACCACCCCCAGAAATTAAACGAAATTTTATTATATGGAAAAAGTAAAACATATGAATATATTCGGACACGATGGTGATGGTGTTGAACACTATTTTACAAATTTGAATGCAAAACATAAAAAAAAAAATAAAAAACGGACAATCAAATCAAAATTGAATAACCCCCTAAAACCAAAAATACAAAATTAAAAAAAAAAAAACATAAATGTTAAATAAAAATTTCTGTTTTTGGGCTAATGCGACGTTTTTTGCCTCTCTCCCCTCTTGTCGTCAGGTTACCTGACGACGACGGCGGCGGCTATGACAATTCACCACCACCATGATTTACCGCAACAATTCAAAATACCTCCCTCTTCTTCAGCAATACCATCCACATCATCATCTATGTGCGGGGGTGGCGGCGGCGGCGGTGGCTTAAACTTGTCCACATTTAGCACATGCAATATGCCATCGACAACGGGATCTCAATTAATGCCCCCATCATTGGTATGCTCCACACAGTCTGGTGGTAACTCTGGCAACGAAAACCAATCACCGTCTTCATCACACATATTAATGGCAGCAGCCGCTGCAGCAAATTTAGCCGCCAGTAGCAGTGGTAGCGGTCAAGCAATGAGTGGTAGTGGAAGTTCAGCTCAAGGCATTGGAATCGGAGGTGGAGATGATTTCCGATGTGATCCCTGCAACAAGAATTTGTCGTCGTTGACCCGCCTTAAGCGGCACATTCAAAACGTACATATGCGCCCGACCAAAGAGCCAGTATGCAACATATGCAAGCGAGTCTACAGCTCGCTGAATAGCCTGAGAAATCATAAGAGTATATATCATAGAAACCTTAAGCAACCCAAAGAGGAGAGTACCAGCAATAGCACAAACAATACGCATTCGCCATCGTCATTGGGCCATAATCCATACTACTCACCGTTAAATCATCGCTCATCATAGGGTTTCGCTTATTTCGATTATCTAGCTAATATAAATTACATTTAAGAGGAATTCGTTTCACATTTCGATCCATGCAAGCGTGTTTCTTAATATTTTTCTGTTTTTCTGTGTGTAAATACGAATAGTTAGCTAAACAAACAAACAAAAAATGCAAGCGAAAAAGTTTTATCATTACTGTACTATATAAAGGTGCTGGTTAGACCAGGCTCTGTATTTTTATTTTCATTACGCCATTTTTGAATGTAAATACCTAGCTTAGCCCTTATTTTTACAATTTTTCTTTTAGTATTCGTTTCTTAAGTTTTTTTTTTTAACTAGATTTAAGTTTATCATTTTCTTTCATACTATATAAACATATATATTTCTATGGACACTTCTCCCCCACTTAGAGTACACAATAAATCCGACTGTTTTTCTCCTGTTGGAACCAATTGGCACAGCGTGAGATAGCCTTCTTAAGAAACCTTCTCTCCCCCGAAAACCTTCCATTTTCAGTATATAGTGTTAAATTTAAAAAGAAAACTAGCAACAAAAAAAAAAGAGTTATTGCCGCTTAGTCAAAAAAAATTATTTCCGACTAAGTCTGGTGCTACCAAAAAAAAAGAGACACTAGTGACGAAAAAAAAATCTAAAACAAAATCAAAATCAGGCCAAAAATGTTTTCAAAATTTTGCTAAGAAAATCCGTTTTTTTAATTTTCAAATGGTTTTAATTTAATCCAAATTTGCATATTAGGTGATCTACAAACCAATTGGTTCCAATTGGTGGACCCGTTCGATTTTATTAGTTTATTTTTGTTAACGAAAAAAATAATACAAATTTTATATGGTTACTTTGTATCTTGTACAAATGAGAAAAAAAAAACTTGTTAAACCTACAACACCTACGTGTTCTTACATCAAATACATTCTACATTACAAAAGCAAAAATAGAAAAAAATAACAGTTGTTCCTGCTTCCTTTTGAAAAAAAGTATTTTATTTATTTCTGATGGTAAATCGATTATTTAAAAAAAAAAGAAATTAAAATCTGGGCCGAAACTAGGAATTTTTTTTTTTTAATTCAAAATAAAATATCCAAAAATTAGCAAAATTTTTAATAACATTTTTCAAGTTGCCTGAATAATAAAATAAAAAACAAAAACACCTCAAATAAAACAAACCAACAAAAAAAAAAAAAAACAAAAAACTGAGATTACTGAAAGTCACTATTGTCTCTTTTTTTCTCTTCTCTTCCTATATGCAATATAGGTGGAAGCACCGGCCTTATCGGTGGCGTTATAGTACCCGGTGGCAATTCCAATAGTAATAACAATAATCACCATCACCACCATCATTCCTCCCACCACCACCACCACCAACAACAAGCACTACAACCACCACCACACAGCCAACAACAACAACATCACCAACATTCTGCGTCGCTTCTTCATTCTCATCACCTTCATCACCATCAATCGCACCCAAGCCATCATGAGTCGTCACCTCAACACCAGGGCGTGGGTTCCCAGCAGCAACAGCCACCATCTTCGACGTCTGCTTCGGCTTCCGTATCATCATCGGCGGTCCTGCAACATTTGCATCATCACAGTGCATCACCTATTGACTCGCCACACCATCATCCATTGCAGCATCATAGACGTTCGCTATCGCCAGGTGGTGGACAGGGTGGATTGGGCGGACCATCAGGATCATCAATAACCGCTGCCAACAGCAATCGCCTACTCTTGCCGTTGCCATTGACGGCATGTCATCGCTGTGACGTTTGTGGTAAACTATTAAGCACAAAGCTGACACTTAAACGTCACAAGGAACAACAACACTTGCAACCGCTGAACAATGCTGTTTGCAATTTATGTCATAAGGTATTTCGCACCCTAAACAGTCTCAATAACCACAAGAGCATCTACCACCGAAGGCAGAAGAATCATCATTCTTCATATTTCCATAGCAGTAGCTTACATCATTCGTTGACAAGTAGCAACAATAACAGTTCGGGTGGTAGTGTCGTTGGCAGCCGTGGCAGTAGTGCCGCCGAGCTGTTGCTTTCACCCATTACACAGCAGCAGCAGCATTCGCCAGGTGGCGTTGTTAAACCATGTATGGATTTCTTATAAGAGCAACATCACTTTCTGAGGCAACTGTTTACAGTGTGCGCCCAAAAATTCGCCCAGTAAAGCGAAAAAATGAGAAAAAATAAAAGATTTGTAAATGAATTATATACCCAAAAATTGGTCAAAATCGAAGACTTACTTGCCTCAGATAGATTGAGAAAAAGATGAATAACACAACAATTCTCTTTTTGTAAATATGTACTTGTCTCATAAGTCTCGGTATCTTTTTGTATTGCCCTACTGCTGCTGCTGCTTATTTCTGATCTCTGAATCCATATTTAATTGAGTTTCGTAAGATGATGGAATGAAAGAAATCGTAGAAGAAAAAAAATGATAAAATGCAATTTTCTGTGATTATTATTTTGTTAGGCCTTTTATAAATATATATTTTGACAGCGAATTGTAATGAAGGAAACGACGATTCGCAGACTGATTTAGAAAAGATTTTTTTTTATTGATAGTTTTTTTTCGGTATGGACTTTTAGGCGCATGCGCCGATCATCTTTCATTTTTGTCACAACAGTTCTCTAAATTCAGAAAATGGTTTACAAAACTTGCAGCGGAAAGCTAGCTTACCGATTGCTGCGTTCTTAATAAAACTTTTGACAGTAGCGACGCATATTCTTCATTGGAGAAATATCGTGAAATTACTCCAGGTATATTTTCTACATTAAAATGTGTCAATATTTTCCCTTTAGTTGAGTTTGAAAATGCATTGTTCAAATCAGAAAATCTAATATTATAATTATGTTATCAGTGCCAATTACATACGGCTGTTTATTTAGAAATTTCTAAATTATGTGTATGTATATTAAAATTAATTTCAAATTGAGGAAAACTTTGTCACGCTTAAATTACTTTCGCCGAGTCGCTTATTCATACACCGAATTTCGAAATTCAAATTGAGTAAGCACGACTAAAAATGTGAATGTCATTTTCATCTTACGTCAGACAAAATTGAATACGCTTTTCCGAAAATTCGTTTGCAACATAAATGCATCTTTGTTTTGAACGACAGCAATTGCGTGAAGTTAGTTCCGCTCAACTTTTTTTACAAAAAGAGAACCCATACATAATCCTGCCTTAAGGAATAGATATTTTTGTTCTTAAAAGAAAAACTAATAAAATAAGTAAATCGAATAGAATATAGACTTCCATGTGCAATTTTTGTTGACAATATAATGCTTAGGCTTCGTTTATTGTTTTAAATTTATTTTTTATGTAATCGTAGTAATACCTCTTGGTTCATGTAGTAATGGTTGAAAGGACCTTTATATATAAATGTGTAACAAAACAGACACTCCCCCCCCCCCCCCCCCCCCCCCCTAATCGGAATTATTGTGTACTCTAAAGTGTAATATATGCATATAAATAATATATTCATTATACTAAAATAATATATTTTAAGTGTTTGTACAGTGTTCAACTGAGGAACGAATGTATTATTTTGTTTATCTGTTTTTTTTTTTTACATTTAATCTTTTTTTTTTAGAATTTTTAGAAGAAAAATAAACGAAATTGTATTACTGAATGAAAAAAGTTTAACTTTTGGACTGATATATATACAAAAAAAAAGTAAATCTAATGATAGGCAAATCGGTTTAGTGAAAAATAAAAGATCTTTCGATACAATTATACATTTTCATTTTATTTTATTTGATTTATTTTACACTGAAATGTGTTCTTTATATTATATATTTTTATTTTTAATTGGTCGTGCGTAATTTTTATTTTCTTTTAATAACAAAAAAAAAACTGAAATCAAAAGTGTTCGAAAAGTTCATTAATTTTTTTTCGTTAGTAATATCGAAAGGACTGATAGGTTTAGAATATCTCATTTCATTTAGAGCGGCAAAATTTGACTTCTTTTTTAGACAAAACAAAAAAAATGGTATAAAAAGTATACTTCCCGAATAAGTAAAAAAAGAAACGAATTGTGATCATGACTATAATTGGCATTAATATTTAGGCAAAAAAAGACTAAAACAAAAATATACAAATATTTAAAAAGATACAAAATGAAAAATTTATATTTAACATGAAAAGCATTTGGAAAATCAAAAAGAAAAAGTATTTGTTTTTTTTTTTGTATTTTTGTTTTTCCTTTATAAATTTCTCGTGAGAAAACTATGGAAAAATCTTTCTTTTTTAACAAGTTTTGTTATGCAATTTGTGATTGTCCTAAGACTGAATTTTTTTCCCCCACCCCTTTTTTCTATCTTACATGGCAAAACTTGAAAAAAATCAAAATTATGGACTTTTATTTAACTTTTCTAAAATGAACAAGAAACAAAAAATCAAATTAAGGCGCTGAATATAAAGAGAGAGAGTAAGAATGAAGATGAGAATTCGTATTATATATACACTAGAAATAGTAGATATACTTTAAAAAAAAAAAAAACAACTTTCAAATGCATTTCTTATTTATTTACATCTCATTGGATTTCATCAAAATTTTGATAAGCTCTTTGAGAGATTGACATTTAAAGAGGAATATTATAAAATTATACGAAAGTCTGAATTTTAATTTTTTATTTGATACCAAATTTTTTTATTTTTTTTTTTGTTAATTTTTATTTTACAAACAGAATGTGTTTTTATGTTTTTATGATTATATATTTATTTTTATTGATTATCAACTTATATATTTTAAGATTACGAAAAAAGAATAATAATAATATCGGTGCATAGAATGTAATTCAATTTTAATTATACGTGTAAATGAATTGTTGTAAGTTTTATTTTATTTTTTATCAATTTTTATTATATTGCATTCTTTTTAAAGTGTTAAGTTTATTTTTCCTTACTTAATTTTTGTTCTCTATATTCAAATATATATATATACATAAATATGTAACTATTTCCTAACTCCGATGAATAATACAATTAATGAAACAAACAAAAAAATAAAATAGAATAAACAAATGAATACATACATTAAACAAGAAAATACTGAATGTTTATGTTAAATATCGTTGTTTAAATTGAATAAACAAATTTATGTCAACCGCAAAATGCACTATATGTTAAATGTAAATCATAAAATAAAAACAGAAATATTTTATTTTCTTGAATTTTTTTTTCTAATTAGAAAACTTAAAATATTAAAATAAACAGTGTACACATAATATAATTAAAAATGAAGGAAAAGATTATAAATATTAATAAGTTTTTAGTTAATTAAACTTTTTATGAATACAAGAAATAAAACGAAACGTTTTTATTTTTTTTAACATCAAGTGATTTTTTGTAGGAAAAGAATCCCAAATTTGTATGAAGAAATCCAAGCAAATTAAGTTAGGATTTAAAAGAAAACATAAATCAACCATTTTGCCGCCATCCATTTTGTTGCTATTGTGTTTTGCTTTTTGTGTATTTAAAGCGTAAATGTGTGTGTGAGCTTACCGCAGGAGCTATATATAACAATCATTTCCTAGTCGCTCACTTATCGAAGAAATGCATATATTATCTCCTATATCATATATGTGTGTTTATTTTCCATTTCATTAACAAAATTTGTTTGCACAACCATCTATAACTATATAAGGTCTGGTCCCTTACTATAATAAATTCGAATATATTAGTCAAACTTTGTTCCCTTACGCAAAAGTTGGGTAGAAGTGAACGAAGTTTGACTAATGTATTCGAATGTATTGTAAGGGAACAGACCTAATGTGTTCAAGGCGCATCGTAGTTTTTAAGCTTGTTATTCGGCTGTCACAAACGATCATTTTTTTTTATTATTATTTGGAAAAGCAAAGCTAAGCGTTACGTGCGTATTAAACCTCTTACCTGTTACGCATCTGATTTGACTTACAAGAACCGATAGATCGAGATAAAGCACATACTAACTGCCTAACTGAGAGATTCTTGCAACCACCTCGTATCGTAATATGTAACCATGTTCCATTCTTTATTTCATAAAATCCTTAGAATATTTGCGCGCATTCTTCAACGATGATAGGGTTTCACCGACATCTGACAGCCATATTTATTTGTGGTGAAATACCTACAACTACATATTAAATTGAATTTAAGTCAGTAAAATCAACAAAAGAGAGTCGAACAAATATTTAAAAAAACGGCTACTAAACAATTTGGTACGATATATTGTCTTAACAAACCTTACAGCCAACTTATCGACTGCCTTACGCACTGCATCTTTTCTCGGGTGCTCGTGTTCTTAATTTTCCCTTTAGATGAATGCGGCTTAGCCTCATTATAGATATTGTGCTCCAAATAGTAGTTAGGTAGTTCCGCTTAGCGGTCGATGCACAGCAGTAATAATAATGTAATAAATAAGGCCACAAATTCAGCACATTAACATCCGATTGATAAAATATTGGTAGAGCTAAGAAGCCATTTTTAGTGACAGATTTTGACATGCTGACGTCACAAAAATTCGCATTGTCACTCGTGTGCCTCTCGTGAGAAGGTAAATCCTTTGTTTGTGAAATTATTAAAAAAGAGCAGTTGCTCTATACGATCACATCTGTAAACAGATCCAAGAATGCTGATCTCATTTCAATTTTCCGTGCGAACATTTGACATAGAGTCTACTTGACACTCACTTTCTTGCATATTATTCACATCTGCTCAACTAAAACTGTATAACCATTATATTTTCAAACTATAGCAATTACTGCAAAATTTGTCTCAAGAAGCACAAGCTCTGCAACCGTTCCAAAATGGGAAAAGCTTGTAGTCAAATGCAGCAATACTGGTGATTTTATATCTCTGTCTTGAGGTATTGTGAAAGCACCCAATCAAACTGTTGTCTGAACTTTAGAAAATAATTATTTTTATCGGAAAATAAAATGTTCGCGGTTACTTTTCCGCATAAAACTTTGAACACTTTACTTAAGAAGTGGTTCCATTATTTGTTTAAGCTAAGATAAGTCTGTTTTTTTTTTTTTTTTTTTTTATTTTATTGTCATAAACACTCTTTGTAGTTTGTAGGCTATATTATAGTCAGAGCCACAAAAAAATATTACCTTCAGTTAAACCGCTGAAAAAATCATTAAGTTATATAGACTCTAAGTCTTGCAGAAGCGAAATTATTCCAAAAGATTTATCTATTTTTTCATACCCAATGTGGAAAATACTTTGACGATAGATATAAAATTATAGGTAGTGAAAACAGTTTCTGAACATAAAAAAACCTTCTAACCTTATTAGAATCGCGGTGTGTTTCTATCTACTAATCATCTTCCTAACTCACCCTTGTGTACTATGTATTTTAATACCATATTTTTATTTTCAAAACTAAATGTCACCCAACAATATACAAATTACATTCTTCGCCCTATCATTACTGGGTAAGCTAATACAAGTACATGTTTGTGTGCGTGATATTAGCAGTGTTTCATAAAAATGCAAAAGCAAATACACAATAGCAATGGAACCCCAAAATTAATTATAGTTCTCTTGTTATCATTCAAAATAGATAAATGTAAAAAATGTATAAAACCTAAATATAAAACTTCATATTTAATATATGAACAACAAAATCGCTTACTAAAAATACAGTATAAATAGTAGCCCTTTTGATCTACAGAATCCATTTAAAAAATCCATTATAATCTAAGAAGAAAAAAAAAAAACAAAAAAAAAAACCTACAGTAATATTCTTGGAAGGAAAAGAATAAAATTAGAAAATAAAACTGTTTGTTATGCGAAATGCATATAATACTTATTTATTAATAATTATTTCCTTACTATTAATTTTGTTTCTTTTATTTAAAAAAAAGCAAAAAAAAATACCTATTCGTACATAGTACATAAAAAAAACATTTTAAAGAATATATATATATACATAAAATATTTTCGTAAATAAAAAGAAAATTATTGAGTTATTAAAGAAAAAAACAAAAAAAATCGTAAATCTTGTGTCTATTCTTGTGTTATCACCATCAAATCCACACCAGTTAACTTTATTGTTTGTCATATATTTTTTTTTTTTTTTTGTTAAATTTCATTTCTCTGCACAATTTCTCTCCTTTCACTCTGAAACAAAAAAAAGCTACGTATGTATATCGCACATGTCTGTGTTTTGTTGTCCTGTGAACGATGTTGAAAAGAAAGTTATAAGCATTGGGGGCCTGAAGTTGATTTTGATCATCCATCAATCCATCCATTTATCTTGCAGGTAGTAGGAAGTATTTCTTTTTAAATCATTTTATTAATAAAAAATATATAAGTAAACAAATAATTGCGTGCACACTCGGCAAAATAAAAAAAAAGGAATTAAAATGAATATAAGTATACCACTTTTTGTTAATTTTTTTTGTTAGTAGTCGGAATGAAGCATTTATATATATAAACATATTATATGAATTGGACACTTTTTTTGTTATAGTATATATAATTCCCAATCGAGTTAGGTAGGGCCTGTACTCCACTTTCTACCACTTGCCACCCACCAGATTCACAAGTACAACCACTTCTATATGACTCTCTCTCTCTACCTCCTTTTCTATATAATATTCTCACAAAGAAAAACAATGGAAGGATGAAAAAAAATCTATACCTACTATAAAAAATAGTGTATTGTGTGTGTTTTAAAACCTAGTTAACCAAATTTCCAGGCTGTTCACCCAAGAAACTGTTTTCATGCCAGCTCTGCGGTAAGGTACTGTGTTCGAAAGCTTCCCTCAAACGACATATCGCCGACAAGCATGCCGAACGTCAGGAGGAATATCGTTGCATCATTTGTGAAAGAGTCTACTGTTCGCGCAACTCCCTGATGACACATATATATACTTATCACAAGTCACGACCCGGCGAATTGGAAATGAAAGATATTAAGTTCTTTTAGGAGGTCCTTGCACTTGCCACCCATCAAGTGCTACCCTTCAGATACTACTACTAAATCAATCAAACAAAACAAACAAAAATCAAAAGACAACTAAAAGTGACAACAAGTGAATATCTTGAACATAACACATACATATGATAAAATGATCTATACTACTATATAAAATACAACGACAAATAATAATTATCTTCTCGAATTATGACAAGCAATGCCATATACAAATATATATATACATATATATGTAAATAGTTTAAGAAACTAAACTAATAAACAATCTAGTAGTGATATAATCGTTAACATTGATGTGAATATACTACACTACCTGTGGACAATCGCCTTCTATACACATATACATAATTTTTTAGTACTATCTACTATCGAATCGTAGTCAATTTATATTATATACATGCATCTTATGTGAGAAAATGCATCAACCAGCATCATCTTGCTGCCGCTGCGTCTACGCCTACCTCTACCTCCATCACTCCGTCAACACAGGAGCTTCATACACATCCAGTGCCATCTACTCTGCCACCAATCTACCTTCATCGTCGAATTCAAAAGCAAAAAAGAAAAGAGAGACGAGTCCTTTTTACGTTCGCCAAGGTTAGAATATAAAAAAATAAAAAAAAAAATCTAAAATACAAAATTCTACTCCTTCTTCTGCAAGTCAAAATAAAAAAAGTTATCATCCTGTTTTTTATAAAACTCTGTCTGTTTACATATAGATATATATTTTGGGGAGCTATCTCTCTCACTCTCGCTCATCTGCTGTAAATTATTCTCTCTCTCTCTCTGTATATTCTCTCACTCACTCTGTCTCTCTAAGTGACTACCTCTCTCTCATTAGATTTGTAAATTATTCTTATATTTTGAGAACAAAGCAAAATTAGATTAGAATTGCATCCTATCATTATTGCCTTATTTTACTCTACTCTACTTTATATTGTAATAAATCAAGGATTGACAGAAAAATATAAATATATATATTCTCTCATCTCTTCTAACATACAAACAACATAATATACCACATCATGGCCTTTAGTATATTCTTAGTAGAAACGTTTTTTTGGAAATCTTTCAAAATATATACATATTACGTATTTCCTTTCTCCATTGTTCACAACTCTACTGCTGCTGGCATTTACAAACATTTAGATAACTATCCCACTATTGAATTGGTCTTCCTCCTTTTAACTACAAAAAAAAAAAACTAAAACATGAAAGCAGTTATACATAAACTTTCATTTTTTCGTCTTTTGGGTTGTAGAGAAACTTGTTTTTTTTTATTATTTGATCTAGTTATTAGTACTAAACTGCTGTACAAAACGTCGGTACTAAACGCTTTTCATTGCGCAACAATATTTCTAACCAAAACCATTTTCTTTGGTAGTGGATTTCGGTTGAATTAATATGGTTTTGGTTTGGGAATTTTGAGTGCACACTCCATAAAGTACACCATTTTGCACAATTTAGTACTAAAGTATTAAAGTATTTTTTTCCAGTTAAACTTAAGTAGAGAAAAGAATTTCACCAAAATAAATTAACCAAACTTATCTCAAGTAGACTACTTAACGCTTTAGAGATATTTATTTATTTTGTTTTTATAAAAGACATACATATTGTTTAAGCTAAAGTATAAACTTTAATTTCTCACATATATATACTATATATAAATTAAAAAAAAAAAAAAAAAAAAACAACTACAAAAAATACAGCTAAAAGAAAATGCATCTTCCGACAACTACTATTATTCTCTGAAATAACTATTTTAATTCTTTTTCCTTTAATTTTTTTCGTTACATAAATAAATTTATTTCGAAATATTATTTTAGTACATTTTTATTTGAATTTTTTTTAAGCTAATTCTGAATGCCGTTTTTGTTTAATGTGTGCTTTTGAAAAAACATAGATTTTTCTGATTTTCCATTTTCAAATTATCTGCTTCATCATTTTATTTTTAATGTAAATGGCTATTTGCTTATGGCGATGTAATTTTTTATTGTTTTTTTTTTCGTCACGAATAATTTTTAACTGTTCTCATTGTGTTTAAGTAAGTTTGAAATCATTTAAAATTGCATTGTGGGCTTTTGAAGCTTTTCAAAACTATTACTGTTATAGATCAGGATATTAAAAAAAAGCATGCTGGAAAATCATAGATTTTCATTTTCATATTGGAAATTGGTTGAAAAAAAAAATCGAAAACTGAAATAATTGTTTAACTCTTCATTTTTGTGTTATGTTTTGTTTTTTAAAATAAAATTGCTTAAAAAAAAACAAATCTCTTTCTATGCAGGTAGATTCAACTTCAATGGAAATGCGTTGCTGATAGAAAAATTAAATGATAAAACGGATGGTAAAATCTGAACTTTATGAGCAGAACCGAAGTATTCCCCGGAATGTGATTTTAACATAGAACACTGGATTTTTTTTTAATAGTTGCCAAAATGTTGTTATTTGTTGCTTATAAACAATTGTTTTAAAAACTTTATGATAGCCGACCCAACAATGAAGATAACAGAGTTTATTTTGAAACACAATTCTAAAGAAAATAAAAATTGTGGCCAGAAACTACGCGATACTAAAAATCATATTAAGTGTCCAGGCTTGATCTTATTATTATTACTAAACAATATCATTTCGTATTGAAAGTAAGCAAATGCAAATCGTCAGAGTAAGCAACTCATTCAAAGACAAACACCGATGATGTTACAACTACTGTTTAGGATTGTTGATTACTATCGGCTGATTAACTTAAGTTTGACATTTTTGAATATGATACTTGCTTAGTTATTTTCATCGTAAGCATCGATTTAGAAGTCAACAATGTTGGTTTCTTTTTTTAATTATGCTTACAGTTTTTTCCATGAATGTTAAATCTTTCAACTTTCCAAAACATAAAACTTACGAAGCAAGTTGTGCAAAACTTATGTTATATAAATCACGCCATTGGAGTGACCTTCCAATAATGCTGAAATCGAGTCAATTTTATTCACAAATGTTATTCCGATACAAATTTAAAGTCCTGACAGACTTGGCTTAACTATTCTTGACGCGTATGCAAACACAGCTTACGGTTTTGTCAGTAGGTACTAAAATCAAAAAATTTTTTTTCTTATGCTTAGTTTATCGAATTTCTCTGTTATTTTAAGAAAGTCGCGGCGATTACTTACATAGTGTTCAAACATCAAACAACGACGGTTGTTAAACTTTTGCTTTAAAAAAAAACAAGTCTACTTCAACAACAATCCGAACGCATTTCATTGAAGTTGTATCTACCTACATACACAAGTAATCAACAACATTTGTCAATATCATAGTTTGTGTTTTGTGTGCAGCTAATTGTCTTGTGTAATGTAAAATGTAAATATTGGAAAATATATATAATATATATAAAAATTAATTGAATTTACAATAATCCGAAAACTTCGATTTCGAAGCACTACCGTAGTCTGTTGCTTCTCTTTTCCTAAAAAGTAATGCTTCAAAATCGAAGCTGTATGCGCAAAGGAAATCGACTGATCATAAAATCCAAAGCTTTGTGCGCAATTATTCACAATAAGATATATTTAATAAAAAAAAAAACAAAAAAATTGGATTTAAAAACAAAAACTTACAAAATTGTTTTTTCGTTTTCTGTTTTTTCTTGTATATTTTTTCGGTACACGAATTTGTAATGTGTTACTACCTACCTACCTACTACCACCACCAACCACCTACTACCATCTACTACTACTACTCCATCTACCTGCACACAAAACAAATAAATATTGCGAAAAAAAAAAACAAATCGTTACACAAAAAAAAAAAAACAAAACAATTGAAAATCAAACCAAAAACCCCAACCACTCACCAGGCCCCCAAAATGCTATTGTCTCGGCCGCTAACGCACAACAAGCACCAACACCATTGTCAACATCGTCATCGTCGACAAATTCTACCTCATCCCCTTCGCCGATCTCACTCACATCGCCGAATTCGTCGTTGGCGTCCGGTGGTCTGCTTGGAGCTATGCACCACCATCATCACCATCATTCGTCACCACCGCCGACAACGCAATCGCCGCACCACGGCATGGGTGGTGGTGATCAAAAGCCACAATTACCGCTACGTATGCCACCGCCAACAAGTGGCGGCATCAATGAGCCACAGGAATGTCCTTACTGTCGACGTACGTTCTCCTGTTATTACTCGCTAAAGCGTCACTTCCAAGACAAACACGAGCAATCGGATACGCTGTACGTCTGTGAATTCTGCCATCGTCGCTATCGCACAAAGAACTCCCTAACCACGCACAAGAGTCTACAGCATCGCGGATCCAGTGGTATGCTGAAACGTCTACTCAAGACATCGGCCATTAAGAACGTACTAGTGCCACATCATCATCATCATCACGCGATGACAGGACATCCTCGGGCGACAAGCTTGTTTGATTTCACCAGTGAGCTGGGACAGCCACCGCCAGGCATCCAATAGGACTTAAGATGGAATGCGATTTTTTAGAGAAATACAATTTGAGAAAATTTTTTTCTTCCTGTAAAGCCTTAGTGTCTTTTGTTTGTTATAAAAGAAAACATGAAAACAGCAATTTAAATTTGATTATGTTTAACGTTTTTTTTTTTTTTATAAAATTTGGCGAACGTGCAATATTTCGTGAGAAGAGTTTCATTAATATTTTATGTTTTTTTTTATAGTTTTTAAAAACTAAAAGTTTGTGTAAATAATTTTGCATATTTTTAAATTTGTAATCTGCAATTAGAGGTACTTTAAAAATATATCCATATTAACACTAGATTTAATTTTTTTTTTTTGAAAATTTCTGTTTCGAGCAGAATTTTCTGTGGAAGAGAAAGAAGGACTTATTGTACAATTGTCAAATGCGTTTTTTTACGTTTTTATAAATAATATTGTATTCTTAATTAAATTTTGGTTCTAAACTAATATTAAGTCTAAGCTTAGCTCTTAGAATAAACACTATGTTTAGTTTTTATTTATAATTGCATAACTAATAATTGTTTCCTCTTGTTTCAATTTAAATAAAATTATTGGTTAAAGGCAAATTTCTCTAAAAAATAATATTCCAGTGGAAAAGGTATATAATTTATATATAAAATGAAGTAAAAACAAAAATAAAAGGTTTCACCTTAACAATTTTATAAAATGAAATAAAATATATTTAATACATAAACAAAAAGAAAAACTATTTGTAAATGTTGCGTGAAGGAACAAACATAAAATAAATACAATTATATATTTCAGGGATAACACACATATATTTATCATATAGAATCCTTTGATTGTAAAGAAAAATGAAATATTAGATACAAATTAAACACAAAAAAAAAACTCAGTGATTTTTCACCAGTGAAGTACAAATGACAAAAATGGAAGAAAAATTAAATCTTTTTTGAATAACATAAAAATAAATGAAAGTAAAAAAAACATATATTTTATATTTTTAATGTGAACATACATATTTCTACGTCTCATGAAAACAACAAAACAAAATTCATATATAGTATATTTAAATACAAAACAAAACGAAAGGAACATGTAAAACATATTGTTATTCGCACATATCCAGGCTCTCAGGTATTTAATTTGTTTTTCTTAAGGAAAATGTATCTTACATCAAACCGGATGAAAAAATAATTGAATTCATTAAAATTAAATAATGTTTTTTTTTTTAAAAAAAGTGTGTGAACAAGTTAAATAAATACAAAATTAAATAATAGTATTATGGTGTGCCATCTAAACATTGAAACAAAAAATATCACGAAAACAAATCCATTGAAAAAACAGTAATGAAACTGTCGGCGGAAATATTTTAACGTTTTGCAAAGGTATTCGCGTAAAATGGTTTCAACGTTTTAAATTTCAGAAAAGTTTACAATTTTTTTTTAAACCGAGCTCAATTGAAATTCACAAATTTAGATCATTGATCCCAAATTTCGGCTTTCGTTTATATCGGTACAGAAATATTGATTTACACGGTTACAAGGATCATTTCAATGAAAAGACTTAAGTTTTGCGACATTGGGAACTATCGACCGAGGTTTAGCCATGTAAAAATTGTAGCAGACAATTTTTTAAAAAAAAAGTATCCAATAGTTCTGTCTTCTTATTTACGAATCTTGAAAAAAGCGCTTGGTATGGCTTTGGTAATTTTAGATACCCCGCTCTTGTTACGCTTTTAAAACAGATCAGCACTGACAGCTTCAGTGTACTTCTTAGACCTCCTGGCTTTTAAAAGTTGCTGAACACATCAGTTGCAAGCTTAGAATATGAGTTCCTATTTACCTTCAAGTTGATATTTTATTTTTTTTTTTGGTTTTTTATGGCTTGCTTAGAGAACTTACTTAACCCCAGATATCAAATTATTATTTCATATTATTATGAAAGCAGCATTGGTTTTAATTAAACAGAAGCTAAAAGTATATTTAACTATTTCCTGACATTCTCTGGTTCTCTTGACATCGCCCCTTCAGTTTTAAATAAAAGAAAATGTTTTTCTCTATCCCAACTCAAACCCTTGATGTTCCACAAAAACAACGTCCTTCTACGTGAATACCTTCGCATTTTGAACTAGGTTTAAGTTTTGTAAATAATGAATAATAATTTTATTTTTTATTATTATTTTTTTCTCCAACTGTGATCATTTCGAAGCAACAAAATTTTAGTTCGGCTGTTATTTTTTTACAAAGAAAATTATTTAATATCTTTATTTTAAATATTCATATAAGTAAATTATTATTTAGAATTTAAAAATTAACAAATTCCAAATTGTGGTTCGAGGAATGCCAAATTATTTAAAACTTTTCTTTTTTTCGTAAAAACACAAAATAGAGTAAATTCCGCTGAAGTAGCTCACATCGGATCAGGTTAGTTTAAAAGCTTTTCTTTACTCATCTGTGCCAATTTTTTTTTTTTTTGTATGTATTTTTCAATGTAATAGTTTTTAGTAGCACGCACATATAACCAAGTCAAATAATTTACATTTGTATCAATAAAAACAAAACAAAAAATGGACCACAAAACAAAAAGTCTCAGGTTGTAATTTTAAGAATTAACAAAAAAGTACTTTTAAAATAATTACCTTAAAAAAAAAAACTGAACATAATAAAAATCAACTTTTTGTCCATCTAACAATACATCTATTTACTGAGGACTAATTTTTTTGTAATCTATTTTATTGACGTAGTTAATCATAAAAAAAATGTTCTTACTCTAACAATACATACGAAAGTCGGAAAACAAACAAGAAAACTTCTATTTGTGCTTCGAAACAATAACAAAAAATAAGATAATATGTTGTTTAAACAAAACTCACACTGAACTAATTCAGCCAACGCTCTTAACAAAATTAAATTAAATAAAATTTTAGGCATATCAAAATGAAACACAAAAAATCACTGTTAATGTATAGGTAAAAGAAAAAACTTAGTCAAAATTAAAAGAAAAACAAAACAAAAATATTACATTTTGGAAAAATACTCGTCGTCGTCTTTTTTCGAAATTTAAAACAAAAATCTGTGATTAAATGCAAAAGGATATATATTTAAAAAGATAAAACAAATACAAAAGTAAACCTATTATTAATTAGTAAAACAAAGTATATATCTTATAACTTTCAAGGAATTATTTAAATGTATTTAAAAAATTTAGGATGTATCATAATTGTCTTGTTTTTCTTTTCGTCTTCGATATTTCGGTTAAAAAGTGCCAACAGCTTTTTTGTTTTGATATTGTAAGATCTTCCTTCCCGCAGAAACACAGTGTGAACTAAAAAAAACTTACCTTTGATTGGAAATGTCAGTTGCCAAACAATTTATGTATATTTATCTATTAACGTGTTTTTTTAATAGAACCAGTATTACAGAAAAAGAATATAAATATAAAAAAAAACATTAACTTCTTAACTTTTTATCTTCAAAGTCCGAATTTATAATCGTAGATGTAAAACAAAATAATAATAAAAAAATTGCAAATAAAAAAAAAAAATACTTTTGATTAAATCATTAATGTGTAAATGTAATAACTACCAACTAAGGGCATTTTATGTAAAAAGTACTATTGTAGGAAAAAGAAGAAACTTATTTTTAATTTTTTTTTTTTTTTTTGTTTTTTTTTCTAATTTTTGTAAAAACAAACCCACACAGCAAACATAATCAACTTAAAAATAATAAAGAAAACAAGTGTATAACTTTGCCATTAATATAAACAAAAAAGAATTATATTTTATCTTTACACATACAATCTTAATTATGTAATGAATTAGAATAGATGCAGAATTATATCTTTCTGATTCAAGGAAAAACAAAAATAAGTAACTTTATAGCTGACTTATTTTGTTTTCTGTAATCCATTGAGCAGGGCGTTTGTAAAATGAATAAATTGGAAATGATTACGTTTTAAGAAGGCGCTCTGAACTATAAGGCAGTGTGGCTGTATAGCTAAAAAGCATACAAACAATTTTCTATAATAAAGCCAAGACTTGTCTTATCCAGAAATTAGTCATCGAAAACTTTTCTGCTTTCATAGTAAACAAATTTATTGTGACCGCGCAAGTCAAAGTTGTTCTGTGCTCCAACTTAGAGCAGTATTCGTTTCACTCAGTTTAAAAGCCCTTGGTCTTCATTCGCCCATATAAAGAATGACTTAAAGTTCCGTTTTCATGTTTTCGAAATTTATGCGGCTAGGATCCTCATTTCGAAACAAACTTGCGTTTTTTTTTATTAAATAGAAAAGGATCCTTGATTTTGACACACTACAGCTCACTGGTTCAATTTGAACAGCGTCTTACAAAAAAAAGTAATACCGAGGCAAAAAAAAAACAATTCTGTTTGGTTTTCCAAACGCACTGCTTACATAATCCCAACCTCATGTTGACATACAAAATCTTTTAAAAATAAAAATAAGGCAGACGATATACAGTTGCTTCTTATTTACATATCTAATAAGACTTTAATCACAAAAACAAAGTAACCAGCTGCCTTTCCGACAGTACAACACAAAAATGTTAAACGATTTTTGTTTTCTTTGTAAAACGAAAAATAACAACAAAATTGCCTCTTAACCGGTTAATAGATTTTGCACTTTGTCCTTGCAGTTCTTACAGTACGTAACATTGTATTTTTATATTTAGACAACAAAAAACAAACAGCTTAACTCAGGTACAAAATGAACTTAATTAAAAAATAAAAGCAACAATCGTACCTCAGGATATTTATACTTTTTTTCATTTTTCATTTGAATAAATTTCCATTTTAAAGAAGCAAAAGCAAACGTATTTTAAAAAGAACAAAAACAATCGAATTGGTTTTTTTTTTTTTAATTTCTTTCTGTATGTAAATAAAATATTAATTATTATAAAAATCGTTTACTTAAGATACATTGCAAGATTATTTAAAAAAAAAAAATGATTAAAAAAAATATAAAAAGAAAAAAATATTTTTTTCCGATAGACAAATGAATTAATGAAATACACTGCACATATTCATGTTGCATTTATCTATAGAATGTGCTGGTAATAAGAAGTTGTAATTTAAAAAAAAAAAACAAAATTATAATACATAGATTGCAATTTTAATGAATATAAGAGGAATTAAATTTACATTATTTTTTCCGCAGAATGTGAATGCAGCTCATTACAACTTTACATTTATATTATTATTAATATTGTAAACAATTATGACATAGTCAATAACAACTGAATGAAAAAAAAAAAAAAATTAAAAATATATATTAAATATTATCTTAAATATTATGAAATTAAAACAACAAACAAAACTGAAATGCGATGAAAACAAAAATAAACCATATCTTTCAATTAAATTTGAACTGTTTGTTTTAATTATAACTTAGAAGAATCTTAAAAAGAAAGAAAGTACCTGCCTACCTTGCTACGAGTATTTATAATGATGTCCACTGAGAACAATATGTATCTAGAATCACATTCGACTTAAAGTTGGTGTCTAGCATCCTAACCATCGCAATGTTGAAAATGTTCATAAATCCTCAATAAAATACTTTAGTTTCTATAAACAGTAGTTGTTAGCAATCAACTTCACGTGAGTGGGTTCGAACATTGCCAATATGGCTCTTGGAATCAAGGTCGCAAAAATTAAAAACGCAATTACCAAACCAATCCGTACCGTATAGATAGCAGTTAAAATAAAGATATTTAAAAAAAAAAAAATATTATAACATACTTTAAAACAGAAACAGCAGAAAACATATGTGATTGCAAATGCTTAACCAAAACACGTCAACGTTACCTAGGTAAATTCAAACTCGAAGCAGCCGCAGCCGACATAGCTGCCAGCTCACCCAAAGAGTTAGCCGCCTGTCTTACAAACTGCGGCATAATGGATGAGCTCTAAATGAAGGATATCACAATTGGCCGATTTGTGGCCGCAGTGATCTGGGATGCAACATGCCACCCACAATCTAATCTAATCTAGGACTTTAAAATAATCAAATTTATGTTTAAGGCAAAACTTTTATCTGATGCTAAGAATTTACAACGATTTAGTTTATATTTTGTTTTAACGTTTGACAAGGTCACAATGTGTAGTTTTAAATTCAAAATTTCACCATTGTGATTTCGTAAAATCTAGTCTGCACTGCACCGTTTTATGGAATTAGGTACCTATTAGGTTTGTTTGACGTGCCAAGCACTAGTGCCCATTAGTGCGCACTGAGAACAGAGATGAATGATTAAGAGATGGATATCTTTCGTACGTCTACCCCCCCAAAACCCATTTGTTTACATTGTTGTTTTTGTAATTTCAACCCCCGTCTATGAATACGTGTGATCAACAAAAAAGCATGTTGCTAATGGCCGACCGCGAGTCATCTTGCTTTTATGAGCATCGCGGTGTTTAATTATTCTGTGTTTTGTATTGAATTTGTTTGGTTTTTGTGGAGGTTTTGATTAAAATGTAAAAAATTGTGAAATTCACAGTTAAGAATATCTAATTCTTACATTAAAGTCCAATTCATGAACTCACATATACTAGGATAGAAATAAGCAAGTGTGTGTGACTTCATGAATTTTTCTGGAAAAGGTAGATGAATCAATTAATTTTGTTAGTACCTACATAAAATAGCAAAATCTTCGAGTTTAGCAGATATTTGGACGACTTTCCGTAACGATTCTTTTTATCTTTGAATTATTGTATCTGTCATTTTTCATAGATTACCTACTACAAAAGCGTTCCCTAAGCCCTAACTATTTCGTAAGTGTCTCTCTCTGTGAGAGAATTTATCCCCACCACTGACATTTTGACAGTCTTGTCCAGGATTACCGTTAACTTAAAAAAAAAAAGTCACTAACTCGAACCTAAAAATCAAAGATAATGGAATACAGAGATATATAACTTTCCAGTGGAAGGGCGGCTGCCTACAAGCTGTTTTCCAGAAATTCATGAAGTCACACACACTTTCTTATTTCTATTCTAGAATATGTGAGTCAATGAATTGGATTTTACTCCAAGAATTCGTTATTCTCTACTGTGTATTTCACTTTTTTTTTCATTTTAATCAAAACATTCACAAAAACCAAACAAATTCAATACACAACACAGAACAATTAAACACCGCTATGCTCGTAAAAGCAAGATGATTCGCCGACCATAAGCAACATGCTTTTTTGTTGATCACACGTATTCACAGACGGGGGTTGAAATTACAAAAACAACAATGTAAACAAATGGGTTTTGGAGCGATAGACGTACAAAAGATATCCATCTCTTTTAATCATTCATCTCTGCTAAAAATCCACGAGATATGCTAAAATTAAAAAAAAAGTCACTAGAAAAAAATGTTCACTACCTACAAATGAATAAAAAAAATATTCAATTTTGATATTTTTATTTTGAACAATAAATCAAAAACTTACAATATATAAATACCTACATAATGTTAACTTATAAAAAATATATAGTTATAACATATATAAAAACATATTTCAAAGAAAGGAAAACGAATTAAAAACGCAAAGTTACTAAGTTAAGCAAAAGTTTATAAATCTTCGCTAAGCCAAAAAAAATTCAATATTGAAATTTGCAAGTGTCAAACTCGAATATCAGGTAATTAACATCACCATCGCAAGGGTGTAATAATTTAGAAAAACATGTTTTTTGCAAAAAAAAAGTCCCTAGAAAAGTGGTAACTAGAATTTTTTAGTGACAAAAAATTAATTTGTTTCAGTTTTAGTTATTATAGAATCCGCTGTAAAAAATTGCAGGAAAGTCGGTAGCGTAGTTTGATTTTTTTTTATATGGTATTCGATTAGGCGCTCTCATAGCAATTTTTATGTTCGTTTGGTACAAAATACACCAATCTTCTTCAGATTTCAGAGCACTCTTGCGAATCAGATATTTTCTCAGATTTACCAATAAGAGTGCATTCGAATTTGACAACAGTTGGAGTTTGTTTAGGTTTTCGTGAATTTTGTTCTTTTTTTTTTAAATTATTTATGTATAAATATAAAGAAATCAATCGGGAAGGGAAATTTCGAATGTTTTAATATAAAATCTAACCAGCGAATGGAAATTGCTTAGAAAAGTGTCGAAGACAAGCAAATGACGTTTTTATGTTCGATCAGGCACACGAAATCTGAAAGCAAATCTGAAGAAGCCCAATCGAATACCGCATTATATTATGAAGTACCTACGCAGCCCATCCGATATTCATTTAACTTTTGACATTTTAAATCCGCACCAAAGTCATTTCGAACGTAACGTAAACAAAAATGGAAAGCACCAAAAAGTACGTTTTAATTCATACGCATTTAAGTTTTTGGACATAGTTTTCAGTTTTATGCAGAAAAAGAACAACAACTCGAGTGCAATTTGAGAAGATGGCAATGAAGAGAGAGACGGATGGCGGATATTGCTAAAAATTTTACCAAAAAATCGCCAGATTTATTGCAAGAGTTTTGGATGAATCTAACACTTTCTATAAAAGTACCTAGATTCGGGCTTCATTTTTCTCTTCCTCCGTCAATGTTAAATTTATCCATTTGGTGCACAATTTTGCTTCCAGAATGCTCAGCACTTCGGAAAGAACAACAGATATGGTTGACTGCGCCATTCCAACGTTGAAATCTTGTCCAACTCCATGATGATACCCTCCTTCAGCCAATTTTTATTCTTGTGAAAGAGATGATGTCATAAAGACGGGCGATAGTTTCTGCTTTAAATCTCGTAAACATATTTAAAAGCAGTTTTATTTAGTCTAAAATATTTGGTAAACCTTAAAAAAATTAAATTAAATTCATAAACCATTAAAAGTTTTGTTTTTTTTCTATATTGCATCGATATGAAAAAATTTTATTCTCCTTTTTAAAGCATCAAAAGTAGATCAGTAAAACCAACTTTCTCCGATATACCATTCGCCATGGACACTCCAAAATCTTTTTGATTTTTCTTCTTAAAGGCAAAACTGAAGCAAATTCACTAAGGTTTTGGGGTGGCTCTGTGGAACAGGTAATCCTACAAACATGGTTGATAGGTACCTTCTTGGAATCTACTTCTGATGCTTTAAAAAGGAGAATCAAACTTTTTCATCTTTTAGCTATACAAAAAACACTCAGAGTACAAAAAAATTTCCCGGAATCATGAACTTGCATAGCACATAGCGAGGTCATAAATGTTGTTTGCCTTATAAAGGGTGATTTTTTAAGAGGTTTAGAACTTTTTTAAAAAAAAAAAACACAAAAAATTTGAAAAAATGAATGAAATATTTATTTGAATCGATAGTTTGAACCTTGCAATTTAATGTTTAAAGATAATTTCATGCAAATGTTGACCGCGGCTGCGTCTCAGGTAGCCCATCCGCTGAGTCCAATTTTGGCATACTCTTTCACACATATCGGCCGGTATCTCACGAATGAATGCATGGATGTTGGCTTCCAGTGCGTCAATCGAAGCGGGCTTGTCCCTATACACATTAGCCTTGGCATACCCCCACAAAGAATAATCTAATGGTGTCAAATCGCACGATCTAGGCGGCCAATTGACCGGCCCGAAACGTGAAATTAACTGTTCACCAAACTCGCCTCGCAATTGCGCCATTGTTTCGCGTGCTGTGTGGCATGTGGCACCGTCTTGTTGAAACCACATATCATGCAAGTCAAGAACTTCCATTTCGGGCAAAAAAAAGTTTGTTATCATCGCTCGGTAGCGTTCACCATTGACAGTAACGCTGCGATTCGCATCATCTTTGAAGAAATATATATATAATAATGCCGCCGGCCCATAAACCGCACCAAACAGTGGCTTTTTCGGGATGCATTGGTAGGCGCAGTGGCTTAGTGGTTAGTGTGTTGGACTACTAAGCGAGGGGTCCCAGGTTCGAATCCCGCAAAAACCCAAATTCCAACTTGGGGTTTTTTCCACTGCGCCACCTCTCGCGAACGTCTGACAAACATCCGAGAGTATAACTGTCTTAAGAGCTTCTCAATTAGCCGTTTGGAATCGGCATAAAATTGTAGATCCCTTCCATTCGTTCCAAAAATAAAACTCACACAAAACGAATGGTTGCGAGAAGCTAGGCCTTGGGTCCCTACGGACCTGTTGCGCCAACTATATATATATATATTGGTAGCTGTTGCAATGCTTCTGGCTGATCTTCACTCCAAATGCGGCAATTTTGCTTATTTACGTACCCATTCAACCAAAAATGAGCCTCACCGCTGAACACAATTTTTCGATAAAAAAGCGGATCCTCGGCCAGCTTTCCAAGAGCCCATTCACCAAAAATTCGGCGTTGTGGTAGGTCGGCTGGCTTTAGTTCTTGCACCAGCTGTATCTTAAAAGGCTTTACGCCCAAATCCTTCCGCAAAATTTTCCACGTAGTGCTGTAACAAAGGCCTAACTGCTGGGAACGGCGCCGAATCGACATTTCGCGGTCTTCTGTCACACTAGCTGATACGGCCGCAATATTTTCTTCACTACGCACAGTACGTAAACGTGTTGGTGGTTTAATGTCCAACAAAGTAAATTTGGTGCGAAATTTGGTCACAATCTTCCGAATAGACTGCTCAGAAGGTCGAGAATGCCGATCATAAAATGGAAGCAGCGCGCGATGAACATTTCGAACCGAGCACGAATTTTGATAGTAAAATTCAATAATTTGCAAGCGTTGTTCATTTGTAAGACGATCCATGGTTAAATTGCAAACCAAACTGAAGCTGTTTGACAGTGACACAAGGTACTAAACACACGTCAGCTGTCAAAACCAGTGTTGCCAAAACCAAACCAGCTAAAAAATCACCCTTCACCTTATCTCCCTCCTATTCCTCTTCAGAGATTGCTCTCGAGCAAAAAAAATGTTTATTTGGCATCATTTCTGAATAGTCAAAACTTATATTTAATAGGACTGGTAACACTGATTTATGTCAAATATGGCAAATAAACTTGCTTTTCCTTTTTATACTTTAACCCGATCAAAACATGTTTTATTTAAAGTCTTTTTATATTCCAGAAATATCTGCGGCATCCAACAATAAATGAAATGAATTGTTTAAAATTGAATACACCCTTTTCTGTATTTTGTTGACAATTCCCTTTATCCATTTTTTTATTTTTTTTTTGGCATTAACTGTCAAAAACTGAAAAATGATAAGGAAGTGTTACGAATCGGCAATGTTGTTCTTCCGGCGGATTTCATAATTGTATTTATCGCGGATGTGAATGGACTGTGGATCGAGTCAACTCCCCGGGATTCTGTAATCGACATGAATATTTTTTGTTGACCACCCAACTCATTGTGGTCCTGCCTTTTATACATTTACTGTTGATAATACAGTTCACGGATATATTTTCATTTTGACAGTTCCACCGGTGACGGTAAACGTCAGTTAGTTCTCTATTTATTTGCAAAAAAAAACGAAATAAATTGTTTAATATAACTTGTATGAATTATCGCATTTTTAGTCGAGTCGAAAACGTTTAGTATAGCACACAATAAGCAGTCACAAATAGATATATAGAACATTGCCAGACCGTCATCCCGGTAACTTTGATTGGGTCACGCACACACATCAAAAAATAAACCAATGGGCTTGATGATCAACAGAGTCGAATAGCACCCAAAAAAAGGAAATTTGCATAAGGTGGATAAAGTGGATAAAATGGCTCTCCAGATTATCAGACAGAGCTACCTGGAAATTCCTACAGTTACGCGTTTTTACATTAGCGCCTGTGTTATCACGACGCTAGCGGTGGTAAGAAACATGACTGTCACCAACAACTAATTCCCACGTCATCCCGTTTTATTTAATTTTTTTTTTTTAATTAAAACATTGAACTTTGTATTTTACAGCATCTGGACTTGGTGTCGCCTCTACAGTTATACTTCCATCCCACGCTTATCGTTAAGAAACTTCAGCTATGGCGATTCGCAACCACATTTCTTTTTTTTGGAACCGTCAGCTTTGGCTTCCTCTTCAACATGATATTCACGTATCGCTACTGTCGCATGTTGGAAGAAGGTTCCTTCCGCGGACGAACCTCAGATTTCGTTATGATGTTCATCTTTGGTGGACTTTTGATGACGTTCTTCGGGTTATTCGTGAATCTGCTGTTTCTAGGTCAAGCGTTCACACTTATGCTGGTTTATGTATGGTCACGAAGAAATCCGTTTGTGCGGATGAATTTCTTTGGGCTGCTTAACTTCCAAGCGCCCTACTTACCATGGGTATTGCTGTGCTTCTCGATGATATTAGGCAACACCATTTGGGTCGACATCATTGGGATGGGAGTAGGTCATATATACTATTTCCTAGAAGACGTTTTCCCACAACAACAGAATGGCTACAAATTCCTAAAAACACCAAACTTCCTGTAAGCAAACAAATAATAATATTTATAAATGTCGGCGATTTTATCTCTACTATTTTAACCCCTTAGAAAAGTCATGTTCAACGAGCATATAGATCGAAACTACCAACCAATGCCTGAGGATCGTCCAGGCGGTTTCGATTGGGGCGAACAGATCGGTGGAGGCAATCGGCTTGATGATGACGGTGATAATCAACCAGCTGCTGAACGTCCAGTTCAAAACTAGGACGCAATCTTTAGGTTAGAAAGTACGTGTTCTACATCAAAAAAGGGGAATGAATGTGTTGAAATTGCAATACAACTATTTTTTTCTTTTCGTTTTTGTACTTTATATAAAAGAAATAAGATGTAAAAACATTTAAATGTACTATTCGGATGGGATGGAGTAATGGATACAAATAATTATAATATAAGGTTAAAAGTTTCTTTGTACATATGAAAATTTGGATAAAGGAAATGATGGACACATTTGATAAGAAGTTGGGCAGTTGTTATGTTTTATGTTTTCTTGTACGAATGAAAAGTTGTGAACACTATAAAGCACGATATCTATGCTTTCCCATAAAATAAGTTGGCGATTCAATTTCCATAGCGAACTATTTAGATTAGGCGCAACTCAACATGCTAATAGAAAATAATACGTACAATTCGAGCAATATACACTTGATTTCAACCCGCAAGATAAGCAATGTCTCATTTAAGCATTTTTGTTGTCTATTGACTCCAATTAATTTTCTAGAAGATGAATTTTGTCAATTGTTATCGATACTTAATTACTTAGGTGGCGCTACGTATCAATGTATAACCTGTCTGCACATGTCTGTTTTCCGTGCGTTTTCAAGGTGCGTTTGTGTGATACTCATTTGCTTAAGTTTTACATAGATTTTGAAGATTTACACACGTGGAATTCCTTTATTACTTTTCCCCGGATCCTCAAACAGCATCACGGAGTTGGTCAAATCTTTATTATTTCCAATTATTTTTTTTAAATTTTAATTTTTGCTAAGCAACTAAATAATTAACTTAGTAAAACAAACAATGATTGCCAAAATGTCACGGCATCTTCTTTGTTTTCTTTCAAAAGGATCTTATAAAATCATATTACATTTTTGATTCCAGCAATTGGTGAACAATTGGCAGGAGTTATATCTTTGGAAATACCTTGATCACAGAAAATGCTTACCAGCCACCAGTAATGAACAATTAGAACCAGTACCCAATAATACTTAAACACTACAAGAAACACCAATTCGAATTTCCAAATCATCCTTCACGAAACACATTGAACAATGACCAGACTCACTCGTCGTACGGCCAGCCAGTGGGAAGACAGTGTTTTGTGTTTGTAGACACAATACTCGGCATGAAATAAAGCAAACAAATATGTTTTTATAATTTGATTTCTTTATTGTTATTTCCATATCTATTCAGAAATATCTAATTGATTTAGCTAACTTAATAACAGTACCATCATGATTATATCATTTTTTTTTTTTTTTCAATATTGTTTTTAGTGTATCGATTTCCTCATTAGCTTTCTGCTTTGTTTTTGCAAATTTCTTATCAACAATTAAGTTTCGTATTTCGCTTATGTATTTCCAAAAAAGTTTCGAAGTTCTACGGATTATTCTCTGTTTTAACAAAGTTTTCAACTTATTATATTCATTTTTGTTCACATAACTACTCGTAACATGAAAGCGCTTTATCATGAATTACTCTGACAGGAACAAACAAAAATTCACATAACCAAAACCTAAATATTAGGCAGACTTAGGCAAACATGTAGTAAATTAAAGGGAAAGAAAACTGCGACATTGAAATAACAATGAAGAATTGGTGATCGACGGAATAATATACGCAAGAAATGAAAATGCCTTTGTTTTACTTTGAAATTTTAAATCTAAGCACACATATGGGTTGTTTAAATAAAAAAGAAAAACAGAATAGGATGTCCGGACGAAGGTGTCCATAAGGACTAATCTAAAATTAGTATTGTTGCGGTAGGAGAGAAAATCGTAATTCAACTGAGGTCGTTCAAAATAGCACTCTATCATTAAAACCGGTGGACAGACAGACAAACGGAGAAAAATATACCAACTGTCACCCGTTTCATACAATCTAAGCTTTAATAATTATCTACTCTAGTCTACAACAATCATAGTTGTTTGTTTGCCATTATATCGCACGCTTCGTTAATGTTTATGTTCTTTGATTGCGTTCAGTCCTTTAAGTTGTTGTCACTATCGATTATATATTTTTTTTTTTATTTAAAATTATGTTTCCTTACAATCTATTTTCTAAAATAAGAAGAAAAATAATATACAACAGCGCGCAGTATAGGTGATGGACCATCAGCCGGGTTGCTAGGAGAAAAATCACAAAATAAAAAGGAAATTGAGGAGGAGAGCGCTGGATAAGGGAGAGCAACTAACAATTACACTACTGAGTCCAGTCTACAGCGCTAACACTAAACTCGTTTAAATCAAACAGCAAAGAGTCTCAAGTTCTCGTTTGCATAAAAGAATTATTTTCCGTCAATTCACAAATACAAACTAATAGGTTTACAAAACTATATTCAAATTGAAACGGTTGCGAGTACAACAGTAATGTCATCTGGTTTGCCACCTTAAAAAAAAAATGCATGTGTTAATGTATAGAAAAACAGTCAAACAAGTTTATAGCTACTCACCGGTTGCATTGATATTGTTGCGCCTGGCATTTATCGCAAAAGGCGACATGAATTCACTGTCAAAAGACAAGGAGCGTGCCATCAACGCAAGTGAATTAGCAGTCATTTGAAGTTTCACGGGATCTGTTACTCCCTCAACCTAAAGACAAATAGACAAATAAAGCCCATTCATTATGATTATCAAATGTTGGTGGTCATAAACTTACATCTTTGAGAACATCAAGTAAGAGTTTTTCGGGCACGTTGTCGAAAACTCCATCGGTCGCCACGAGAATCACATCACCATTCTTCACTGGGAAGCTGAGGGTGTCTGCTGATTCGGGACTATCGCTGAGCACATTATGTCCATGACCGGGTGGCGGCAACGACAGTTGGAAGGGAGTGTTGAAATAATGTTGCTGTTCCTCCGATTTGTGTACAATTTCACCTTTGCGAACAACCATAAAGCCACTGTCACCAATATTTGCAGTGTACACTGTGCTGTTTTCTCGATTCAGTACTAATACACATGCTGTACTGCTGCCTGAAATGATCCATATAGAAATATAAGAAAACAATTTGATTAAAAAGTGAAAATAGAAAAGTAAATTTTTAATCTCTTGGATTGATGCCAGTATTCAAATAGAATATTTGTGTGGGATGAATTGTATTGTTGAAATTTATGATTTTATTTACGATGTAGGAAAGCCGAAAGTCCATTGGTATACGAGTTGGGGTTGATATTTTAGAAAAACTACCACCAAGTCACTGCAAAACATAGTGAAACTGCAACGACATCATTAGAATGTAGTTGGTCTATTTACTGATCTATTGGGCGCCACCATCTCAGCATTTATTTAAAAACGAAATTAACTCGAAGTTCAAGGCTGAAGGCTTTTTAATTTTAATTCGACGAAAGAGATGAACAAACAATGAAGGAGATGCTCATCAAGAGAGAAAACAACAACAAATTACTCGGCTGTTTCGATGACAGTGTGGATTCTTTTAATTTGAATTCACTTTACGCTGACAAAATTATTTTAGACCAAATGTGACAGATTCATTTATCTGGAAGGCAACCGAGTTCTATGTGCCAACAAGAATGGATATCGAAGTTATTCCTCGGGTGCTCCCCTTTGATGTCTAATAACATGGTAAATCAGGAGCCGTAGGCGACGGTATAAAACGCGTTTGACCTGATCTGGTACAGAGCCCAATTAAACCAATTGAACACCGACTCCAGATTGGATGAAACAATACACTATCATGCATCATCGCTTTTCTGATTCTCGTGGATACTTCCACAGCAGTCAGAGAAGAAGTGACAGCACACCTCCGCTGACTTGCTTTGCAATTATTAAACAACGTATTTTTGAAGTGTGTTGCTAAAACAGCGTAAGTTATAAAAATAAACTTCGACCCGAATTGTGTTAAGCGCTATCGTGAGATGGGCATGACAGTTTAAAACAAGTTATTCTCGTGTTACTCTGAATTAGGAATAGTCCTATAGGAACTAAATACACGCCGGATAACCTATTTTTGACAGCCTGATCTATCAAGTTTGTCAGGACTTGATCACTTGGATTGCAGTCGAACATTTCATTAAGAATGAATGTTCACTCACAATCTTCAAAGTAATAACTCTTTTACAACTTAAAGATTTTAGAACGCTAATCGATTCTGTCATAATTATATGTGATATATTATAACATTGCATATGTACTTGAACCTGGAATTCGAATAAAAATTAATTTCTGTCCAAGTCAAAAGTGTGACAACTTTGTCTGTCACCGAATCTGTAAGATCTCGCACAAACAATGAGTTCATATATTCAAACAAGTTGTAATTACATATAATTGCAAATACTGCGCTGACATAATATATGATTCCCGCAAGCCCTCCCGCTACTGTCAGAACACAGAACCCATTATGTGCGCGCGCAGGCAATGGAGAATTTCCCCTGATGATTAAACACACAGAATATCAAGCCACTTAAGCAATGAATAGGAAAAAAAAACACTTTTTTTTAACTCCCACAACCAATGGTAATTCGAGAACTGTTGCCTTGACAATAAAGCATACAAACTGATATACATATGAACATGAAGTTAAAAAAAAAATAACATACATGTGAAAAACACTTTTAAATGTGACAATATGGATGGGAAAATGTGTTTTTTTTATGATCAGGAAGAAAACCACCATGTGTGACACATATTTGGAATCATCCTCGCTGTGCGTGATCAGCATATGTTCAGGGGACTTCCATGCAGCATCATTGTTGCAATTGTCATACAAAAACATATCACTAAATAAATGCTCTTAATCGTTTTGTTTTCCCCACTTTTCCATTGTTCAGTTGGATCTGGGCTCTGTTGGTTTCAGCCTGATGCGATAATAGCCGCGTGGGTCTTCGTTCAGTGTCTCATTTTTATTTATTATCTTTCAAAGGAGATACATTTTGAGATAAGATTGTTTGAAGTAGAGAATTTTAAACACAAAAAAAAAATAGTTACACATTAAGCAGTGACGGCTTATATGATTGCATCATAAAATTCCTCGATCTCGAGTTACTGACGACTTAGAAAGGGTTCCGCGAAAACAAAGAATTAGACTAGATTAGCAGTTTACATATGCGTAAGGTCCACTAATTGCCCGTATGTGCTATGCCTTTACTTATTCTGGAAGAATTTACAGGATATCAGAAAGTGAAAGAGATTTACCGTAAATCAATCGTTAATGCTCGATTTAAGTGGCGAGACGCTCCACTTGGCCGATTTGCCCGACAGATTCATTTTTAGGGCACACATTTTACTTTTTTCTTTTATTAAATTTTTTCTATTCCGGTCGTACCTATAATAAGAAAAAAACGTGTAACCATCTTCTTGTGATTGCTGCAATATTTTCTCGATCAATATAAATATAAATTAGACTTGTATTATGAAAATTACTTTTATTAATGAACGTGCTTTGGTTTGATTTGACATTTCTTACCCAATAGCACGTAGGAGCTGGCTACCTGACTTAATTTGTTAGGTTTTATATATTTTTATCTATTGAAACCCCATGAGAGTATTGCAATTGACATTTTAGAATCCCCGACTCCGCTAAAACGAGACAGGGTTGCCTTAAAATAAGCGATGAAGCGAAATGTAACTAATACAAAGTTGACAAAATAATAATAACTAATCTGCAGACTTATGTTAGGATAAACATATCGAGAACTTATCCATGGTTAAAATGTTGCGTATATTTGAGGGAAATCGTTTATTTTCAATTATTTATAATCGAGAATTGTTTTGAGACCAAACTACGTAAAACAAAAATATTTTGCAATGTGCTCTAAGTCTTTTGACGTTTCCTTGAAATGTGCTGACTTAAATGTTCTAATACGCGTACACATACAAAAATGAATCATGTTGCCAGCTTCAAGAGTTTTTAAGTAACTGAACGATACAATACAGTACTAGAATTAGAACATTGACAGAGGAGGATACAGAAGGCAATTATAGTTAAACAAAATTACGTAATTTCATTCTCCGCAACGTGAGTTGAGATTCAAATAATAAAATAACAACCACTTGAAGCCTGCCACTTCCCATCGATTAAGTATTTACCAACGATTACTGGTGGTAAGAGTGTTATATAAGCACGCGCCGAAAGTTAGTAGGACTGTTGAATTCTTTACGGGTACAGCTGATAGGCGGTCTAAGAGTCTTCACCTTGAGTACACCGATTTACTGGAGACTTTGAAGTAGGCAAGACCGTTCATCGCGGCTGCGGTTACATCTGTAATCTAAGTACCATATCCCCTGTCCATTAAAAACGGGATCAGCTCTTCCAAATATAGAGGCATATAAGCCTAAACATCACTTATAGATTTACGCCGAAAAATTTTAAATTGCAGACTAATGACTACTAATCGATGCGATAGCTTATATAGGGAGCACCTTTACCGCTTTAGGTCAAGTTTTGGATTACCAATTTAGCTCTTGGATTGAAAAGAATCACATTGAAGAATACGCGCTGGTCTACCAAAAAAAAAAAATGAGGTGAAAAGCTTTTAATACCACCAAGAGATTAAGTTAGAGTGGTGCGAGGGTTAGCCACTCCTATTGTTCGCGAAATTGCGCAAAATTTGCAACCCCACTTGCAGCGACCTTCTAAGATCGAATAAAAGTTTCATTAGAGTCTTCCCTAGTGCCTTGTTGTGAAATATTGAGGAGAATTTGAATTTAAAACTACCAGCTCTACGATAAAGAGGTCGATAAAAATATGCCCATTACGTGGAACAGCTTAAAACGATTTTCATCTCAATTCATTGGGACGACGTTAAGGAAGAATATCTCATCCTCAACTGCGTGCAGTAAGAAAAATGATCAGTTTTGGATGGAACGAAACCAACAAGTGATATAGGTTATGTGTTACATACGATTTCACCTCTGCGGTATTGCTGCACACTTGAAAGTGCTTTAATATTTAAATTTAAACTAAATGTCATCTTTGCTATTAAAATGCCGCCACAAATATGAAGGACGATTAGTTTTTTGTTTTGTCTTAATTTTGTATTGTTCTCCGTCCCATCCATCAAAGTATATATCGACAACAATATCTCCATCTAAATTGATTTCAATCAATAAACGGTATAGCTCAGCTAGCCTCGTCTCGTTAATGGGAGACAACTATTGTTGTGGACTTTGACATCATACCAAAGTGCACTATATATAATACACCCCAACTAAAAAAGAAATTGAGTTGTATTAACAAACCCAAGTAATAACAAATGCATCTGATTCAAATCTGATCTCTGATTATGTAGATGTTATGCATTTGTTTTGTTATTTTCAAACAAACAATAGGTATATACCTATATCTTTCCATCCCATCCAAAAGGTCACATACCATTGACGACAGCAGTGTCCACCTCTCTAATGTGCGGCGGCTATTTACTAGAATTAGATTCAGCACACTCGTTCCCGTAGATGTGTTTCGAACATGTAAATATAGACAGTGTTCTTTTTTTCCACTGATAACAGCGAGAGGATCTACAAGCGATATACTATTCTGAATTTCTTTATGTAAGAAATGAGTGAAACATTTTTAGGGATAGGATATGATTTCATGCAAAATAAATTAAATTTCCAAGACTTCTGCGCAATTCTTATTTATTTGAGAGTATTTTTCTCATATTGAGTTCGAGTAGAACGCGCTATTCACAAAACGTGATATTATGTGATTCCGCTTATCTGAGTCGAAAGTTCCACTTCCACAATGAAATGTCAAGGAATTAAAAAAATACAATTCGAGGGTTTGCAATCCTACATCATATGCGTATATATATAATACCTTTATTTAGTGGAACGGCGATAGATATCAAGCCCACACATTTAGATAAGCATGGGAAATTCACTTATTACTCACCTAAGATAGGTTTCTTTTGTTCCAGTAATTCACAGTAACTATATGCTAACAAATTGACTGGTCGATGGGGATTAAAATTAACACAGTGGACTAGACGCTCGCAGGTCTTCATTAGAAAGGAGGAAAATTCGCCGGGATCAATGCCATAGCTTCGCCAGCCGCCTACACCATCAGCAACACCTGAAAATATAAAAAAAAGAAACACAAATGCAATCAGTCAATATGGTTATACTTTCTAAGCGTGAGAGGTGACTTAATATTATGATCATCTGATGAAATGTCTATATTTTGTAATTTATAGGTGTAACAATTTTATGAAAAGAAATATCATTAGACACTTTGTATACTATTTTATCAACAAAGTGGGTTTGTGTAAATTGAAGGTTCGAGTGACAAGAGAAGAAACCAATCGGCTCCAAATTCAGTTGGAGCACAGCACACAAATTGTTGAATACAATTCCAGATTTCACCGGTTAGTGTGCATGTTTAGATGAATCATATTGCGATTGATCTTTCTATGTTGATGCAATATTGATAAAGTTTGCATATTGCTTTTCGTGGAAACGAGGATTTTTCGCCTGCGATTGCCGTGGGATATAAAATTTAATGTGTTTACCTCTTTATGCATATGCGAGTATAATGCACTTTGCAAATACATACTTTGGAGTTAAATTTTTACAGCTTTGAAGGGAAAGAAAGACGCAGTAAGAAAGACTATACAATCTGTGCGGAGCGGATCATCCGATACCCTATAAAGATATGTATTTGTCGTTCCTACTTTTTATGTTAGGTACAGTTTTCTCTCAATATATTGACGACGGGTTTAATAACCGTATTAGCTGCGAATAGTGTTAAACAGTTTTGCGTCGAACTGGAATCGGATCTGTGGTACAACTGTTCCACGGTTGCCAACTTTAAACATAATTTCGGACAAACATACATTACATTATTCGGTTTAAAAATATTTATTTTATGAACAACAACAAAAAAATGTATTGCAAACCCAATTCGTATTTTAGTCGCCTCAAAAAGTACTTCCTAAAAATTTCAAAAATATTTTATCGTATAACCATGGTACGTCGCAATATGCGTTACCTACTACTCTATTTTTTAGTTTTTGTCGCATGAAACATTTTGTTTTTATAAATTAAGTTTGGGACTGAGAAATTGTCGGGAAGAACAAAGGGCAAAGAAACTTTGGGAAAAACAAAGATTTTGTCCCAAATGTACCGTGTTTGGCAACCGTAAACTGTTTCCTACCTTTACTCAGCATATGGAGAGCAGTTTTTTTTTTATGCTTAACTTATGCTTAGCGGTCAAACAGGCATGGATTTAATAATAATCGTAACCATCCCAGAGCGATCCTTGAATCATTATTATTTCGAGGCGTAAACTACAAATTACGCCTGATTTATTCACTCTCATTTAACTAGAACATTGTAAATGAAAACAAATGCAAATAGGAAATATAGAGCATTTATATAGTTCGGTCAATCTTCAAGTTGACTACCGCGGACTCTATTCCCAAAATGTTGGTATTCTAACAACACAAGAAACATTTCAATCGACATTTTGTTAGTGTGTGTTAGTAAGTACATCGCAATTCTTTAAAAATATCCAGGACACTTCTGTCGTGTTAAGGATTGACCTGGAAGTGCACTTCTTCTTCAATTAAACATACATATACAAACAGACTTATATTTTGCATTATCACAAAGCTTTGTGTGAACGGTGTGAATTTTAGTTTTTCCAAAAGGTAGTTAAGCTTACAACGCAACCTTTTTGGATACAGATATGTTTAAAGCTGTTTTTACCGTGTACATGCTCAAACTTTTAACCTTTTAGCAACTATTTGAAAAACAATGGCTGTGTATTGACGTTATATTTTTTTTTTCCAATTTATATTGTCAGTCCAAATTATCAGCTGGGAATTTTTGCAGCATAGTGTGATAGCTGACTGTTTTGGTTATCTTTGGTAATATATAAGCTGCAGTCTGCAGATATTATAATTGACGGTTCTGTCAGTACATAAGACAGTTTTATTGTCAATTATTATTAATATATTCTTATATTGGTTGACATCATTTCAGTCAAATTATACATCTATATAATATCCAAGCTATTGGGCTGTTCTTATAGGTCAAACATCCACTCCATCGGCCGATCTAAGCAAGGTAGCAGCTGTTGCTGTTCACACAAAATAACAAATCTGACAACCAAAGCTGCACATCCTGGTACTAAACCGATCAACTTCAAATCATGATCGGTCAAACTTACTCACATCACAGTGATCCACTGTAAACCATGCAGACTGGAAGCCCTTTTTAAAAGACAACCGCAAACGTAATCCCGTTTGTGTGCAATATGTCTCAGTGTTCATTACGATACGAATGAACTCCCACAACCGCTAGAGAACATATTAGATCACTTTCACCTTGTGCGCACTTCATTGTTTGTATGTAGATAATGCGCTCGTGTAACCAGTGCCTCGTGATATAGTGCTGAATAATCGCACACACGAAAAAAAAACAGCGAATCTAGACAGATTGAACGTAATTGTTTTCGCTGCCAGCTTGCTATTATGTCGGTGTCGGTGCTCATCGAACGCGCCAGCATAAATAACAAAACACATCTTCATTTCTATATTTTGCCCGAGGGAAAATTCAGCTGACGACCTTTACGTCATTGCTCGGTTCGTATCTGCGCCTCAAGTTGTAGTCATATGAAATTATCGATTGTCATCGTTTGGCGACAAAAAAAAAAAAAAAAAACTATATTTATATGCCATTAGAGACAGTGAGGAGGAAGATTTCCAATAGCTATTCAAGTATGGAAATCCGACGACAGTTCGTTGACTGGGGCGACAGACACACCCTCTTTCTAATAGTGGAAAAGTCGATTATCAATAACAGATGAATAACAATTGAAACAGTAGTTATTGTTGGTAATAGAAAATAGATTAGAACGAAAAATCAGCAACCAAAGTATTGAAAAATGGAAAAAGCTGTTTTCTCTTCAAGTGCCGACAAAAGATATTCGTACATATATTCAATTTATTTTATATTCTGGTCAATTAATTTGTTTTCACTAATTAAAAAGCCTGAAGTAAAGCTTTGTGCCAAATAAACAAATCATATAGAGTAACTTAAGCTTGAACTCAAATAAAAAACACACATGTTACTCACGGCCGTTGAAATTTGCACCAATTATAGTTCAATTCATTAGGTACCTGTCTTCTTTTTTTTTGCAGCAAGATAAGAAAATAGATAATTTGTGTTCAAAGATTAGCTCATTGAGTGTTATTTTATAGATGACCTAAATTAAACGCCATTGGCAAAATTAACGACAGAAATAACATTGAAACTAGCCAATTATGTACTATCAAAATATGCAACTGCACATGACATGATTAGATTTTAAAAACATGGATCGACTTATCAGAATCAACACACTCAAGAATTATTCAAGAGTTCATGGCTTCTGGCTTCTGGCTTCTTGATTTGCTCTTTTGACTTTTATAGCTTTATGAATATGATTGCCGAAATGCTCACAGAAAATATAAAAAAAAAGCCGATTAGCATCGTCTGTTTTTGTCTACTTTTTCACTAATGGTCATGCGTTCAACCTCACACTAAGGCACGAAAAAACCCGATTTAAGTTTTCGATTATTAGTTACTTACATAAACATGAAATACGGAAGAATTGCTAGAATAATAAAAGCAAAACCGGATCGATGAAGAAGACAAAAGCTCTAAAGGGCGAGCGACACGACTATAGAAAAAATATTGCTAGGCAAATCACTTCATATTTATGTCTGATTATACTGATGTTCATCTTGGTAGGCAGATTTGAAGTTTTAAATGGTCAAAAATCTATTAGAGAAGAAATTCCTAATCGATCGTTGACCCTTCAAGTAGAAAGGCGTATGCCCTTGTACTTAAGCGGATGAATTAATGATGCGACTTGCTATACGAGGGGCAGTGTTTTTTTTTATACTTTGTTGCCCTACTGGTACTATAGAGCACGCGACGGTGTCTGTGGGACCCCTTTTTAGGCCAAAAGCTTCTGCATTTCGAAAGAATTTTTTATTTAAATGGAGAATTCCTAATTCTGAAACAACCACAAACAATATTCGGTCCAGTGTTATGTTTTTTTTGTTTTTTTTTTAGCAGATCGATTGAAGCCGAACGATTTTGCCGAAGTAAACCTTATTAACCGAGACAGCGAATGCTTAGTATAAGTATTTGGTAAAACTTAAACCAACTTGACCCGGCTTTAATTGGGGAGACGATCAAAGTTACATTTCCAGTACAGAATTGAAACGCGTCAGCCATAGTAGTGTCAAATTGGAATGTAATGACAGAATTGTATTTTATCAGAAGAACAAAAATGATCAACGAAAATATAAATTAAGTTTGATGCTGACAGTTAATAAAGTGAATTTAACCTCAATTTTGATAGTCACAAGCAGTTGATATTAACATTAAAAATGTCGCAGGCTAATTTCTGTCACTCTACAAAAATTGGAGGCCCAAGGGTTTGAATAACGCTTATCATGACAAGGAGGTAGCTCAACTCTGACTCTATAGCGTGAGTAAACTTATGTAAATTGGCAATCGTAGTACATGGAACCAATGCAATTACATTATTGGGACACGCGATAATTATTCGTGCATCGAATCGTGAAACCAAAAATACCTTATCAACTTTCGCCAGTAATCATTTTACAACACATAAGAATATATTTTCTTCTTATTTAGGCCGTCTGTCTGCCTGATTACTTAAACAGACTCATCAGTCTTACGAGCCAACAATTACTTTCGTTTATGTTTCATCGATAAATCTTTGTCAACAAATAAGCTTTACAAAATTGTGAAAAGATTTCTTTTATTTTCTTAAATAAAACGTCCACTTGTTCGTAGGTTGTTCCATGTGCAAAATGAAGAAACAAATAATTGCCTCCGAAAATGTTTAAAAAAAATAACTCATGTACATTCAATTTATTTTCTATACATAACTGATCGTGTATATTATCCAAAAAAAAAAATTAAAATAAATGAGATCACGAGCTTTGGCAGTTTGCCGACTGTAAATTTCATTCCCACAGACAGAATTTTCAATGAAAAAAAAACAGACAACTAATATATAATAGACCAGAGCAGGAAAGCGGGACCATTAGAGCAGAAAATGGTTATCTTTACTCGATCTGTTGAATCCGAAAAGAAACATTACCCTAATGAGAAATAATCAAGATACCTATATGACTTGAGTCGTTTCTTTATTCGTGGTGTCGCAAGTTAAATTTTGTTTGTATGTTTGCATGTTTGCTTTGCGGGAATCACAAGACAGCAATCAACATTCACGTGACTTAAATGTGTTCGGCTGTTTCGTTTTTAGTACTTTCAGTCGACGGCGTGGCGCTTTCGGTATATATTACCCATAGTAGTATTTTTCGATTCAAAAGCGGAGTCGCAATTTCCAAGCAAACAATAATAATGCCGAGCGAGGCGATGACAACAAACAATAAAAAAAAAAACTATCCTCCGAACCGAATCTTGGCAACATCTTCGGCTCGGTATACCTACATATGACATCACTGAAAGCTGAGCATTAGTTTACTGCGTGGAAGAACTATGATTGAACATCTCAGTTCGATCTGCCCACACATAAGAACCAGGTTCATGGTTAAATAAAAAATGGGTATGTGCTAATGAAAAGTGCACGAACTTAGATAAAGCGTTTAATTAATGTGCAATTAGTGTTCTTTTGAGATATAATTAATTGTCACTGCAATCGAGTTTGGCTGTCGTAATGCAATCGCTATAGTTTATTTTGCTCATATTTTAAAGGATTCTGGTGTAAATTCGGAAAACAGGTTACAAGCATATTAAATGTTGTATTTATGATTCACATTGATGACTACTTGTCTGTGTTTCATTGTAATGGTTCCCTTTCAACCAAAAAGTAGATTTCCCAAAGGAAGTGAATAATTCCATATGCCAACGTGGTAGGTACAGACATAAGTCCTAATCAGAGACAATACTGAGACCCCCAACTCGCAATCCTCTTGCCGCTGGCCTCCTCAATTTTTTTTTCAATTCGCCATTTTGTGACATGCAAAAACATAAAAAAAAATATAAAATAAACGCTGCCAACCGTGTGGGAATGTGATCGAGTTCGGGAATACCTACCATATTTTAACATTACTGGATGCTATTGGTTAGTTATTAAATATTTTTAAAATACGTATAATATAATGTGTTTGGTAAGTAAATGTATTATATACTGGAAACATATAATATGATAAACATAGGTGTGGATTTTCCGCTTTTGAATATTATTAACTTCTATTTCAATATTGCATTTTTTTTTTAATAACTGAAGAAAAATTGCTTAAAATGTTATTATCATTGTTGATTTTTCATAAATATTTTAAACAAAAGTACACTTATTCCTTAAAAAATCCACACGTAACGAATAATTTCAAATTCAAATTCAGCGGAAGTGGTTAATTTTTTTTTTAAAGTGTGTTGGTGAGCCGGAATTTTTGAAGTTTCGTGACATTTCTTAATGCCACGTATCAATAATAGCGCAAAAAACGTGACAAAAATCTTTTGCATAAAGGATAAAAATATAAATCGAAGACAATGGTCTTCGGTAAGAAGGCGTTTTTCGTTAAAACGGTTTTTGAATGCAGCGATTTCTAGCGTAGAAATTTAAAGATATTATTCAATCTTCAAAGATTTAGGTGTACAGAACAGCAGAATGTATAAGGTTCTGCAGGGTGCCGTCGCTCAAATTATCTCTATTACTTAAGTATTTTATAGTTGATTGAATTGATTGCTTGAAAATTTGACAGACATTTATTAGAGTAAGAGTTATATGAACTACCTACCAAAACAAGTTTTAAAAAAGGTTAACTCAATGAAGCCTCTATTTTTGACACTTTTCTACATTATGACACAATGTTCCCGAAGTACGACTTTAACATTTAGAAAACTACTAGTTCTCGAAGTAACTTACCATAACAAAAAGAAACTTACGAATGTTCATAACAATTTTGAAATGTATGTTGTTGTTGAATAAAAATTGAAATGCTTTGCTGTCTATGGACAAAACCGTTCAGAGAATCGATTTATTTTAGTTTTTCCCTTTTATCTACAAACCACAACACAAACCTACGATTTAAAACCTAATATCTAAAATAACAAATCTATGAACCTTACGAATAAACATTTTTAACGTTCACACTAGATAAATATTTTGTGGGTCACAATACGGAAAATTTCGCCATTGTGAGTTCGAAAAATGTAGCCTGTATACTAATAATAGCCCTTTTTTATTATCAGCCATGACCATGATCCATATAGATCATCGAAATACATGCACTTACAACAACAGCACATGATCCGCTGTTCATCGAGATCACGAATCATGATCTGAAAATTTATTGTACTAGGCGGCTTGTTTCATTTATCAATGTTGATGTGCCTGTAAACGATAGCCAAGCCACACAGTCACGTTGCCAGACTAAAATATTCAACACCCTTTACAACACAAAAAATCAAAAAGCATTTTTTTCACATCGAATACATTTCCCGCCTTCGAGATGATTTTACTTTTTCATTCCATAAAGGTATGCCCAGACCAGCGAAATATTTAAGTAAATGTTTCATAAACATTTATTTAACAAAAAAAATGTTTATGAAATGTTTCGCAGTTCGTTAATAATTTGTTTCAGAGGTGTGTTTTTGTTCTTTTAACATAAAATACAAATGTCCAGAAAATCTTGGAATAATGAAAAATCGAAACTAGCTACGTGCATAAATTTAAATTGTTTTCGAACCTAGTTATTGGGAAACACGTTTCTTTTTTATCACAGAAAAATCCAATTCTAACTTCATTTTGTTCTTCTGGAATTTCGTGCTTAGACCGCTGTCATTTACTTTGTCTAAGAATTCCAATCTGAGCGGACCAGAGGTGCAAACTGCATTAAGATTTCCATTACATTTTGAACTGATTGTAGGTAAACTCATTTCCTTTTAGAAACAAAACACACCATATTACGGAAGCCGTGTTGTTGTTTTCGAGCCTCTGGTCGTGACTTTCCGATAGTAAAAAGTATTTCATAAAAGTTTAAAAAATACTTAATCGGCTTACCTATAGACCGGCAAAAACAGAAATGTTTGACAAATTGAGTTTAACTGTCAAACCGCGCGAATGTGCAGTGAACATCGAGGCGAAATTCATTTTAAATATAGTGAAATTAGCGACTTTTACGAAGTGGAGAAGTGTTAGTTTCGTTATTTGGAGGGGTGGAATTGTTTTGAAATTGGCTTTTTTCAAGATAACACAAAAAAAAACAAAAAAAAAACGATTAATAAAAGTGGAAAATTGTTTGTTAGTGAATTGTCACTTGACAGAACTGTCAATTGACAGTAAGAAAATAAACATCTTAGAGGGAAGCTACATGGGCAGTTTTTTAAGCGAGTGTTATATGTGTCAAAGTACGGGTAACCTCTTGTTTTAAAAAAATGCCAGAACAGTGTAGTCATTGCAAAACGGCAATAAGAGGGGAGTCTGGCCTGAAATGTCAAGGCGTTTGTGGGAAACTATATCATCCTACAGCGAAGTGTTGCGGGTTGGATCAGTATACGATAGGTATCCTTGATTCTAAAAGCATGATCAGATTCGTCTGCGATGACTGCATGCAGTATATCCAGAACGTTGATGATGCGATCAAGGACGTGCAACAGAATATGAAAATGAACAGTGATTATTTGAAAGAGTATAAGGAGGGTTTTGAAGAGTCATTGAAGGCAAATGAGAATGAAATAAAAAAACTATTGGAAGCCATAGAAGGGAGATATATGGAAAGACTGTGCAGTATGAAAATAGCACAAGAGAACCAGATTAAAAAGATGGGTGAATATATGGATAAGTTTAAGACGGAGAGTGTTAAAATATTTGCGGATTTTCAAGAAACCGTGGGAAAAATGGAAAAGAAATTAGATAATGTGCAGAGTGAAAAGAAAAAATCTGATTTAAGTGATAATACGGTAAAAAATGAGATGGAAAAACAAAATCAAAACATTGAGAAAATTTTAGTTGGAATGAATAAATTAAGTAATGAAAAAATGGAGGTTATTAGTGAAATTAAAAAAGTTAATATTAAAAAAAATAAGCCGTCATACGCGGAATCTGTGAAAAACGAACCGCCGGTAATAGTTAGACCAAAAGTGACTCAAGATAACAAAAAAACGAAAGAGGATATTAAAAACAAAATAAATCCGGCTTCATTGGCAATGAAAGTGAGTGGTATAGTCAATAAAAAAGACGGTATGGTAATTATAAATTGTGAGGATAACGAATCAAGACAGGTCTTGGAAAGGGAGGCTAAACAAAAACTAGGAAATGAATATGAAGTATCAGTACCTGAATTAAAAAAACCATGTGTGACGGTGAGTGGAATGAGAGAGCAATGGGAAAAGGGAGCTTTGGAAGCAGCTATAAAAAATCAAAACAATATTACTGGAGAAGTCAAGTGTGTAAAAATAATAAATGTGAAAAGGAATAACTTCATAAGTTACAAAGCAATATTGGAATTGGGGAAAGAGGAATATAAACGAATTATGGAGAGAGGAAGAATGAATATAGGATGGGACAGATGCTTGGTGTATGATTACGTGTCGATCCGAAGGTGCTATAATTGTTGGGGGTACAACCACAAAGCGGCAGACTGCAAGAACAGCATTGTGTGTGCAAAATGCGGTGAGAACCACGAGACTAGAAACTGTGATAAAACGATTTTAAAGTGCAATAATTGTGTGATAGCAAACCAAAACTTAGGTTTAAAACTTGATGTGTGTCATGACTGCCGAAGCTATAAATGTGAAGTGTTTGTTAAAAAACTTGAAGTCCAAAAAAATCGTATTGCATATTAGCAACCAACGAATGTTAGAGTTATTTATTTAAATATCGAGGGCCTAATAAACAATTTTGATGAGGTACAAGAACTTATAATTGGTGAAAATTCCGACATAGTGGTACTTTCAGAAACGCATGTTACAAAAGATATTAAGGACAATGTAATCTCGATCCCGAATTATAATATGGAAAGATGTAATAGCATATCGAGTCGAACAGGTGGCGTTATTATTTATACAAAAGATGGAATACGGACGGATGTTTTGAAAAACTACTCAAAGAATATGGACATATGGTGGTTAGTAATTTCTGTTACTCTCGGTTCATTTTCTTTAAAGGTGGTGGGTGTTTATAGATCACCAAGTTCATCAAAAAAATCATTCTGTGATGAGTTTTCTGTGTTAATGGAGGAATTGGCGGATTTAAAGACGGATTTTGTGATTCTAGGAGACTTCAATATCGACTGGATTAAACAAAAAGAAACTTATAGAAAAAACATGTGTAAAATTATTAATGATAATGGGTGCAAGCAAATAATTGATTCACCAACCAGAATAACAGCGGAATCGCGAACCTTGATTGATTATGTGATAACAAACGCGAGAGGTGTGGAGGCGGAAGTAGACAGCGAGTTAACGATTAGTGACCATCAAACAATAAGTGTAAACTTAAAAACTAAAGATAAAAGGAAAAGTGAAGTAGTGGGTAAATGGTTGAAAGTTGTCAATACAAAAAGCAGTTCGTTCCAGAGAGCTCTAAGGAATAGCAAGTTAAGATGCATTAACGAGCATATGGATGCGGATGTAATGGGCGACACATTTCGTGAAGGGATTAATGATGAAGTGGTAAACAATTTTACATCAATGAAATTTAAGAAGAATTCGGTGAATGAGTGGTTTTCTAGATCACTCAGGGAGCTAAAAAGAAAAAAAAATTAATTTGTTTCAAAAGGCAGTGATTACGAATGAAGTGAGTGACTGGTTGCAATATAGAATAGCTAGAAACAAATATAAAAAAGAAATAAAGAACAGCAAAAGTAAATTTATTAAATTGAAAGTTGAAAACACGAGAAATCAAAAAGATATGTGGCGTAACTTGAAGAAATATGTTTTAAAGAATGATAAATATTGTGAAATAAGAAACGTAGTCTTTAATGGGACTGTTATTAAGGAAGCTAAAGATATATCAAATGCATTCAATGACTTTTTTGTTGACAGTATCGTGCAAATTAACAGTTCTATTCCATATGTCCCATTTGTTAATTGTGTTAGTGAAACCAAAACCATTTTCAAATTTAAAAAAATAACGATCCGAGACATACGAATAACCTTAAAACAAATGAAAAATAAAAGTGACTTCGAATATATGTGCCCCAAAATATATTGTGATAACTTTGATTGTGTTGGACCAGCCTTGCTAGCTGTGATCAATAAATCTATAGACACAGCAGTTTTTCCTAAAGCATGGAAGCAGTCTATAGTAACACCAATTGAAAAAGTTGTAAATACCGATAAATGTGAAGAGTTTCGTCCTGTCAATTCGTTACCATTATGTGAGAAAGTGTTTGAAAAAATAGTGTATCGTCAGTTAAATGAGTATTTCGAAAAAAACTATTTAATAATAGACGAGCAGTCGGGTTTTAGAAAATCTCACTCATGTGAAAGTGCAATAAATCTAGTTGTAACTGAATGGAAAGAACAAATAGCCCAGAAGAAACGTGTGTACTGTGTATTCCTTGACCTTAAAAGAGCATTTGAGACTATAGATAGAAAGTTACTGCTGAATAAATTAGAGAGATATGGTGTAAAAAACGGAGAATTGTCGTGGTTTAAATCATACTTGAATGATCGAACACAGAGAGTTAAAGTGAATGGTGAGCTATCCGAAACAAAGGAGGTACCAGTGGGAGTTCCCCAAGGTTCTGTTTTGGGAACATTGTTATTTATTATATATATAAATGATATTAAAAAAGTGGTGAAGAATAGCAAACTTGCTCTATTTGCTGATGATGCAGTGATTTACGCGACGGGAATGAACTTTTCCGAGTGCCACTATAAAATTGTGGAAGATTTAAAAACAGTCGATAAGTGGTTAAAACAAAATAGACTTAAACTAAATGTTAAGAAGACTCAAAGGATGATAATGAACGAGAGAGCAGGAGAGGACATAAGAATGCAGATTGAAGGCGAAACTATCGAAAAAGTTAAAGAAATAAAGTATTTAGGAATAATTATTGAAAACACTATAGGCTTTACGAACCATATTGACTATATATGTAAAAAGATGTCTAAGAAAGTAGGTTTCTTAAAAAGAATACGATGTGATATTTCAACCTTAAGTACAATAAATATATATAACGTAATTGTAAAACCATATTTTGAATACTGTTCAACCATTTTGTTTCTTTGTAGTGATAATGTGATTAAAAGGCTCCAACTTTTACAAAATAAGGCTATGCGTTGTATTTTAAAATGCAATAGATATGTATCCATCAGTGTTATGTTAAATTCGTTAAAGTGGTTGTCTATAAAGCAAAGAGTAGTGATGAATGTATTAGTATTTTTATATAAGGTTAAGAATAATCTAATGCCAAAATATTTAGGGAAATATGTGCAATATATAAGAGATGTCCAGCCTTATGCATTAAGGAATAGTAATGATTTTAGACTGCCTAATGTGTTAAATGTATGTTCGCAAAATTCGTTAATTTATAAAGGCTTTAAATTATTTAACGATCTTCCGAGTGACACAAAGAGCGAAACCAACTTGTTAAATTTCAAAAGAAAATGTATCGATTTCGTTAAGATTAAGTACTAAATGAATATTGTAAACGTGTAATGTTTGAATTTCAATAGCTCAGAAGGAGCTAGTAATAAATGCTACTACTACTACTACTACAAATGTTTATGAAATGTTTCTGAAGCAAATCGAGAACATTTCATAAATGTTTAAAAAAATCATTCGCTCGCATGAATAAACCGAAATACCGAAACACAGCAGCAAAATATTGTTTATTTGTTGCATTTTTGAACATAGAATTTTGAATTACTTATTTTAAAAACAATATCCTAAACTAAAAACTATTAATTTGATTCATATGGTAACACCCCCGACAAGCAAATGAAATCTCATGTCAATTGACATCATATTGTGACGTCACGTTGTACAGAATGTTTGCAATATGGCTGGTGGCAATATGAAGTTTGTCATTTTCATACTTTATCCGTCGTGTTCTGCAACTGTAGCCACAACTCCAAAATGAAATTTTTCTATGATCCGTATTGTTTTATTTTCGTGATCTGATTCGGATCAGATCATCCTGATATTAAAATACGGCTTATGATTATGAGTATCGCGGCATGTATTTATTACTAAAATCTACAACTAAAATTGTAGGTTTCTATTTTTAAAACCACTCAGTTACAAAGGCATTCATGTTCATGGCAGACGAGATTGTCTTAACAAAATTGTATAATTAACCTTTGCACGCTCTCTCAAAAACAGGTACAAATTTAATGTCGTGATCAGAGGCATTCAATAAATACTAAAGCACATAATACACATTCATGCTCATGGCACTCTGCCATGAGTAGGTATCAGAGAAAAGTATTTGCTCGTGAAACGTAAAGTTTCCACTATTTAACACACATGTGTAAATAAATGGTTTGAACACAAAACGAAACAAATTGTATTACCTAAATCGAGAAACATTTATCCGATAAAAAAAAAAACAGGTATGTAGGTCCAGGTAGGATGGCAAAGAGTTACCATCAGATACAATTAAGATAAGAGAACTGTGAAGTAAATAAACGTACAACTCGAAGACTGAAATGATCGTCATTTTGTAAAACCTAATCAAACATCAATAGCGATATTATTGGTCGAACCTTTTACTCGTGTCAATATTAAAATAGACTGCTGGAACTTTACTTAAATGTAAGAATTTGCGGCGGGGTTTAACTTCATTTGCCAGACTGCGATGCAATAACACTTTCAAACGTTTCCCTAATATAAACACATTTTAAAAAATTGCTATATGATGAATAGAATATGCACATTAAATGAATTTTCCTATAAGATATTGTCAAATCTAACTCTTAATTAACTCTAAAAGGTCTGAACTTATTAATGGAACTATCGTGCTTGAGTCGTGAACTATCGCGTTAAATGCTAGACTGATTCTTTTTAGAGCTTTTTATTTAATAACGCAATTATAGCAGTAACTTTAAGCACAATTTACAGATAACAGTGATTAGTAAAGCTTTCTTTGATATCGATAGCCGGAAAGATTTTTCCTTAGAACCGCAACGTTCCGACAAATAAATTTAGCTTTCTTCTGCCTAATCTTTTGAACATTAACGCTTTCGAGTTATGGAAATATTTATTTTTTTAACAATTTTTAAAGAGATTGTTCGTTTAATGGTGCGCGCAAATGGAAAAGTGAATTCGCAGTCAAATTATCAAATTTATCAAATTATTTTGTGTTGTATTGCTCTGAAAATATTTTACCGTATTTGTTAGCTGCAGTTATAACTACACAAACAAAAAATGTAACTTTCGAACACGGAAAGTTCTCCTAAACAGATAACAATGTCGTTTGTCATTGCTTCTGTGACCTCTTAAGAAAATAAACTATACCTACCTATACCTAGGCTAGGTACTTACCGTTCCATAATGATACTTTTTAATTAATCAATGTAAACTGAATAGTACGAATATACTATCTGTCCACCTATTGCACATTGCAATCAAATATTTTTAAGTCAGATTTAAATCTGATATCATACAAATTATTGCCTGGAGGTTTGTTTGAACCAGCCGCTTATCTAAATTGTTCCTTATTAAAAAGTCACCCTATCTCTTACACAACTGACACTGTGAAAAAACTACCCTACAACAGCAAATCCAATTTTATGCTTTTATAGCTACAGATAGAAAAAAAAAACAAATGCATGCACCACAATACTTGCATTCAACTCAATAACAACAACAAATTCATACTGTGCGTACTTTGCACCTCCCAGAGGCAATTCGATTCTTAATGCGAAAACCGATCACAGCACCTCTTCTAATTTACATAGCGTGGTTGCTGTGGCTGCCCGCTGGGGATTAAATTTACTAACAAATCTGCCTCTGGGCATAGCTAATTAAAACGCATTCATTTCTCGTGAGAAACGGCTTTCCGAAATTTACTTTCAAGCTTCAGTCATATTGAAAAGATAGCATCTTGCTCTCAATCTTAGTCGTAATGACATGCTCCATACACATTTCAAATCCTCGGTACCGGAAACTTTTCCAAAATTAACTAGAAAATCACATCACATCTAATGCGCAGATTGCTTTCAAATTTATACAAAAAAAAAAAAATACCCCTCAGGCGATTACGAAATAAATCTTGTTTTATTGAAAATGTTCTAAGCTACTTACCCAAAACGTCTGCGTTCGATGTGGACGCCTTGAACCAGGAATCTTCACCATATTTGCCGGGCTTGTATTTAGATGAGAGGAAATCTTTGGGAAATCCACAGACGACAGATACAAAATGTGGTCGGGGTTTGCTAACCGCAGTTGGGTCCAGTAATGTGGAAAAACCATTGCGGAGCGCCCGAGAGATCAGCCTCGTTGTCCAGCTAAGTGAATGCATATTTTTTCCTGTTTTCAAATAGAAACTAACAATTGTAAGTCTTGTCACGAGTTTTACTAAAATTATCTGTTAACACAAGGAGCTAGGCACAAAATCAATTCGTCGTCGAAAGAGAAATAAAAATCCGTGTCACTGAGAGAAAATTTTTTGACATTTTTATTTTGGACTGTGAGAGAGGAAGTTCATTGTCGTGGTATTACATTTCTTGTTGTTTTCGATTTGAACACACAATTAACAAAATTCCGATACTATTAATGAATTTAATTGTTTGTTCGAAATTTAGCAAATCGTTTAAGGATAAATGTGTTTCGATTTAATAGCAGACTAACTAGATACTAGAGGAACGGCAACTACAAAGTGAATAAGTCCTCCTACACCAAGAAATCGCAGTGAGTGAGTGAGATGTGGAAATTATTTTTATTTTTGTCTTACTACTTGCTGAATGAGTTTTCTTCAGCCAGATGTGAGCAGGTAGCCATGTGACTTCATTCTGCGGGATGTCAAAAGAACTGCATTGCCGGTGCTATAGACTTGCTGCTTTGGTCTGTTTGATGTTTTGATGGAAAACAGAGATGAATGATTCTTATGTGGTATTCGTGTGGGCTTCTTCAGATTTGACCTAATCGTACATAAAAACGATTTTGCTCTTTTTTGTGTTGATATTCGTGCGACTTGAATGTGTGTAGTCTTCGACACTTTTCTATGCGCTTTCCATTCACTGGTTAAATTCTATATTAAAACATTCAAAATTTCCGTCCCGATTGATTTCTAAATATTTGCACATAAATAATTTACGAAATTAGATTCACACGATACAATGCCTTTCTTTGCTGTAGAACAAATTCACGCAAATGTAAACAAACCCCACCAATTGTCAAACTCAAATGCACTTGTATTGGTAAATCTGAAGCAAATCTGAGAAAATATCCAGATTCGCAGAAGTGCTCTGAAATCTGAAAAAGATTGCTTCTTTTTGTACCAAACGAAAACGCCACGAAAACGACTTCGAATCGTTGAGTTGTTGAAACAAACACACCTTTTGCAACATTCAGCAAAATGGCTGACCGAACAAATGTCACAACTCACAACTTTAAATCATTTTCCGCAGTTAATTGGTGGGCTAGTGTCTCACACTTGATCGAAACGCCAAACGAACACTAGTTGGAGTTCGGTGTGAATGCATCAACGAGTTTTCGACACGGTTTTGAGCTCCGTGTGAAAATCATATTGGGTACCTACTTGAAACCAGAGACAAACCCAACTCGCAATCCTCTTGCCGCTGGCCCCCTCACTGTTTTTTTTTTTGTTTTCAAATTTGCCATTTTATTTTCCTATTGGTGTTATGTCAATTAAGAATCCATGTGACATGCAAAAACAAAAAATGTAATAAAATTAATACGAATTTCTATGTATCAATAGTAGCGCACCAAATCAAGGCACTTCCGTAAAAATATAGCTTGTAGGCAAAGCAACGGGAAACCGGCCAAAGTTGGTGGTCTCATTATTTCTCTGCTTGAAACCTGCTTGATACCTCACGCTCCGAAGTCTAGAACACTGATGACTGAAATTAATATCAAAACAAACGGTTTGGAAAACTAAACTAGCTACCAATTACAAAAAATAAATAAAATAAAGAATATCGGCAATACAGTGCATATCTGTCATTAAGAAACAAAGCAGTTGGTGGACCACAATTTTGTTTATTTAATTAAAGAATAGTTTTAACAAATCATTAAACCTGCAGGACTCAAATATGTTAGACGGATGGTATTGCCGTAGTTTGGCAAATGAACAGGCAGCTTCGTCTCAAAATCAGGACGAGGACAATGACGTTAATGACGGCGAATCGGGCTCCGAAGATAGCCAGGACGGAGGGCAGGATAATTTCAATAATCCCGTTGATTATAAAACACAATATCGCTATTTAAAGCGCAAATTGAAGTTTCTCATATACGTATGGATTTGTAGTTAAATTGAATATTCAAACCGAATCAAATACAAATTTTCTGTTAGGAAAACGAATTCTTCCAAGACGCATTGCGTTCCAGCCAACGTCGCTTGCTGAAAGTTTCTCGTGATCGATCGTTCCTATTGGATCGGTTGCTGCAGTACGAAAAGCCAGAGATAACATCTTCTGAAAGCGAAGAGACTGAATCTTCCGATGAGGAGGCCAAGGAAGCTAAAAAGTATTTAATGTATAGAATGCACACCTATTAAGTCTTACTAATGCCAAATTGTTCCGGTTCAAGGAGAAAAGTTGAAGTAGCCGCAACAGGCACCGGATCGGGGCGTGGTCGAAAAAAGAAGGTTGCTCAAAAAGTGAAGGCCGAAACTCCGAAAAACAACACAATTGCTCAACCAGAGGGGCATATGACGGCAGAGGAGGTTGAACGACACTTGCAGTCGAGACAGTCCATAATGGAACTAGTGCCGGAGAGAGCCCCACCAACTGTTCCGACTGAGATGTTTAGCAATGAACCATCTTTGGATAGGTAAGTGTATTCGATTTTCATCAAATCCCTGTAATAAGGGACTTTTCATTTGCAGTGAATCGAATGACCAGATGATAGAGACGTCTCCCAGTAACATTGGAGAGGAATGTCTAAGTGTTGAATATAACAATTAGCTAAAAAAAGAGCTCCAGAGTAAACAAACCAGATATTTTGAGATTTATCAAAAAGCATTTTTTTTTTTCAAGAAGCCATGGCAGTTTTATCTGCTGTCTGTATGGAGGGTATTACATTGAAGTAAAAGTCCATTTCACATTTTTCCGATGGTTCAAAGGCCGCTAAACTCCCTCCAAAATTCATTCAGTGCGAAAAAACACTTTTTGCGTTTTAGAATGGAATTTATTAACTAAAATAACGGCAGGGATCAAAGTCAAATGTGTAATAAAATAAAAAAATACCAACTTATTTTACGTTACGATGCCTTGAACACTCCCACTGCAAGCAGGAGGTTTCTGCGTGTAAAATGCAACGTAAGAAACGGTGATGACTTCGTGGGAAATGCGCGCAGCAGGTACTCCGTACCATCGTTTATCTCGGGATTGTGCGATGCGTTGTGTCCACTCTGGGCCGCCAAATAGTCTTCGGTGAGTTTGGAAAAATCCCAGAGAGTGAGGTAGCAATCCAGCCCGCCAACGCCGAGAATATTTCCATCTCGGCTGAAGGACATGGTGTGTATGGAACCAGTGTGTTTGGACAAGGAAGCAATCAGCTGACCGTGTGACAGATCCCAAATTAGCACCTGATGATCGGAGGAGCCAGAAGCCAGGTACCGACCACATATGGCAAACGCCAAGCTGTATATGGGACCCTTGTGACCAGTCATTAATCGCACCAGCTGGCCAGTAAGCACGTCCCACAAACGAACAGTTCTATCACTTGACCCAGTGGCTATGTAATTCGAGTTTGGGTGAAATTGAACAGAATCGACATCAGAGAGGTGACCACAGAAGATGCGCAGAGGTTGGTTCGAGTCTGTAGCCCATAGGCGAGCAGTTTTGTCGTAGGAGCACGTTGCGAAGTAGTAGCCATGTGGAGAGAAGCGCACGTCCCAGACGGGGAATAGGTGTCCCTTGTAAACGACGACACAGGTCCATGTGTGCAGAGACCAAAGTCTGATTGTGGTGTCCTCCGAACAAGAGAGCAATAAGTTCTTTTCCGGTGCAAATGCACAACGATATACTGCGCCACTATGTCCAAAAAAGGTGCGAGCGGTCTCAGCGGTCCGATCGTCCATCATGCGAACTAGAACATCCTCGGCGTCCTTGTCGATGTCTTTGAGTGATTCCGCGGTTTTCATCTCGCGAAGTTTAGCCGGAGTTAGCGACCAAACCTTGATGCTGGAATCAGTGAAGCCTACCGCTAGCATAGAAGAATCTTCCGAGATCTCGGCGCAGTTGACGCTGTTCGCGCCGTTAAGTATAGTATAGAAGCATACTGAGGGGAAAGAATCTTTGCCCAGAGCGACTCGCTTTGAAGACTCACGAAGTGCTTTCAGCTTCTCCAATTTGTCGGCATCTTTTAGCTCCGGTAGTGGAATACGATCATGAGCTGGGGCGTTCGGATCGGATTTCGACTTTTTGGAGAAAAGAGGATCCTTCTTGGGTTTCTTCTTCTTTGGTCTATCGGGAGCATCGGGATCGTTTTCGTCTTCTTCCTCGGCAGGTGGGTTCGTAGTTGTTGTTGTCAGACTTTGAAAATCCACTTCCTTGAGAAGCCCGTAGTACACTCGCACTTTATTGTCCTGTCGCCGCGCTTCACCCGTAAGAGCTCCCGCCGTGGCGTCACATTGTGCTTTACTACGTGCAGTGCCCTCGTATGTATCGAAATGAAGGTACTTACTCACAATCTGCGACAGAACTTCCAGTTTTCTGTCCTGGATGTGCCTTTTGAACAACGAATGTGAGTCCCTCGACATCCGAATGATGAACTTATCGTTTTCCATTGCAGTTACTAGATCATTGTTCTCCATCTGCGACCGCTTCGTGATAAGCAAAATGTTCTGCAGATCTTCGTGATAGTAGTTATCCAAGCCGGGTCCAAACTTCTCGACAAACTTGCGCGCCTGTATCTCATATCCACTGTATACGAGTTTAAAGTAAATTTGCACCAATATTGGATACAGCACCAGCGAAAGTTCATGTTTGTATATGTCTAACGACTCCTCTACAAAATTTCTTAGATCACCAAAAGCATTCTCATACAATTCTGGATCCCCTCCACTACCAGTAGGTGTCGCATGTTCCCCGTCAAGAGCACCTGTCAGAAGCTGATTTAAATCTGCTTCATTTACATCCGCGTCGATTTCATCCTTTAGATTCGCTTCCTGGCGAAGTAGTTCCTCTGTTTGCTTAAGATTGTACTTTTTAATGAGCTTCAGAACGGCAATGAGGTCGCGCTTGTCTTGAGACAGACTCATTGTGACGATTAGGGAATGATATCTGTTCCGTTGTAGTAAGTAAATTCGTTCAACTTTAATAATATATTGGTACTATTTGGAATTTTTCAGTGAAAATCAGTAAAAACTACTCAATAAACTACCACGGCTGAGTGTTCGCTACTAACTATACTATTTTTATACTGCTGTGTGGTGACTGGTGAGCGATGAAAACAAATTTTCTGCCACCATTTTTGACAACGTTTTTGACAATTATCATCAACGGCACTGCCAGAAGTGTTAGAGAAACGTTTCGTACACAACTGATACAGTAAGGTGAAAATTGTGTTGGACTGCTCAAAGTAAATGCTTTTAATAATTTTCAAGAAATTCAATACAACTACTTTGAATTGGAAAATTTTGATTGTTGTTATTTCGTATGGAGATATTTAATTTGAGATTATCCTGGGAAAATAAAACAGTGCCTAGTAACAATAACTCAAATTATTGTTACTAGGCACTTAATCATATCTGGGAATCTATTAGAAAAAGAGCGGGTGTAATATTTACAAATGACGTAGTTTGCTACAATATCTGAGGAAAAAGGCAAATTATAGTAAGAAGGTTGAATACTTTGTTTCCCATCGAATACAAATCAAAATAATTGAAAGCCGAATGTTCGTCATAAAAATAGTTATATTACATACCCTTAAAACTGCTTAAAAAAATGTTGAATACACCTAATTAGTCCTTCTCTCCCGTGCACGCATCTGCACGCATATTCCTCTTGCATGTTGCCATACAAAAATTATAGTTCTTACTGTACTTTGATTGCAAAGTGCACAGAGTCGTTGACAGAAAACATAAAAGTGAACTGCCGTCTTTTTGGTTGGTGCGTTCCCTTCGTGCTTTGCAGTCTCCGATGTTGACAGTTGACAGTTTGGTTTTCTCGTTTCAATGAAAAAATAAAATAAATTTTATTTATCAAATTACTCATTTTGTGTGGTGTATTTTGAATGCGTTTCTTTGTTGTTCGCGGCTAGTTATATGTAACACAAGTTTTTTTTAGAAAATAACAAAGTAAATGGTTCTTCTCGACTGGACACATCATTGAAAGTAATACGTAAATAAATACGAAGAAAAATAAATAATACAAGACAAAACAAAGCCTTCAATTGAGCATTTTTCCTGGTGTTCAATGTTTTAATTTGTCAACTCGGTGAGTAATAATCCACAGTTCTTGCTAATCAGTGTAGTGATAACCATAAATTTTATTTTCTATTCTCCCCGAGATAGGCTTCGCTGCATTAACACTCCTGAATCACAATGCCGATCTTGTACAGTGTAGTCTCACGGGGATCTACCGTTCTGGCGAAATTCGCCGAATGCGTTGGCAATTTTGCCGAGGTCACGGAGCAAATCATGTCGAAGATATCAATGGAGAATCATAAACTTACTTACTCACATGGAAACTATCTTATTCACTACATTTGCGAGAATAAAATCATTTACATGTGCATCACAGATGATGTAAGGACAGATAATATGCATTTGTTGTACGTCTTTTATTGATTTCAATGCGTTTTTATTTCTAGGAATTCGATCGAACTAGAGCATTTTTGTTTCTGGCAGATATTAAGCAGAAATTCATACAGACTTATGGCCTTACAGTGGCCACGGCAATCGCTTATGCCATGAACTCGGAGTTCTCCAAAATGTTGTCACAGCAAATGGTATTTTTCAGCCAGTCGCGGGAGGTGGATGCTATTTCTAGGGTACACGGACAAATTGACGAATTGAAGCACATTATGGTGAAAAATATTGGTAAGTTGTATGCAATAGATGTTGGATCGTTTGCGAAGCTTTTCATGTTTCCCTTTGCGAATTATTTATCTTGACTCGGTGAGGTATCAGGTTACTAGGAAGCTCTTTTGCGGCATCATTGGTGTCGCGCATTGCAAAATGTGTGCCCTAATCAGATTAGAGTAGGCACTGGCGCTGTTTGTGGTTGATTTATAAATATATATTAGAATTCGAATCTGCTATTTGATATCACAGTCTGATGACATTCCATTTAAATAGTCAATCGTTGGATAATTTTACAGTTTGATGCCGTTGTTCTGAATCATGCAACTGTTTGGAATGATGCATATATGTAACATAAAATTACTTGCTGTCAATAAAGCCCTTGAATTTAGAATTCACTGGTGAGTGGATGTTTTGTCAGGAGGATCCATCTGCTATGTTCATTTTCAAGTTTGACAAGCATTGATCTGAGAGAAACTTTTTTGAATCATGAATCACCCATTGCTAATCAGAATCATGGCGTGGAATGCAGTATAAATAAATTTATCAGCAAATTTGGCTGCAGTTACCGCTTGATTTCTGTTTTATAAGTTCTAAAGCTGATAACTCTTGACCATGAGAGTAAAAGTATGGTTATTGTGAACGTTAAAACGTTAACAAAGACCAAAAATAAAAAATAGGTTGTGTTGAACTTGTTTGTTAACCCAGGGCCTCGTTTGCTCGTTTGCATGTTGTAGCAACTCGGAGCTCAGTACGTGCTCCTATCTTAAAATACTGTTACAATGTTCAATCCCTTAGTTTGCCAGGAGAACACCAGAGCCTCATCGATTGTGACCAATGTCCAGAATGTAACGCATCAATTGCGACAGGGTTTGAACCCGACTAACTTTGAGTGCAGTAGCTTGTTTGTTGTACTAGACCCATATTTTTAGTTTTATCAATCAACATGTAGATATGTTGGGTTTTTCGTTCAACTACTTTTCTGTTACCACTATACAAAGCCTATGATTCTTTACAGACACCCTTAAAGACCGAGGAGAGAAACTGGAACTATTGGTCAACAAAACTGAAAACCTTAGCAACAATGTAAGTGCACTTTAAATTGTTTATTGCTTCCTTTGTTTTATATGCCACCTTTTTCGCAGTCCGTAGCATTCCGCAAAGCATCACGCAATCTGGCTAGACAAATGTTCTGGAAAAATATTCGGCTCTATGTGGTAGTTGGTGTAATAATTGTGTTTGTGATTTACGTTATTATCAGCATGGCGTGCGGCGGTCTCGCTTGGCAGACGTGCATCAATAAGAACTGAAGAAAGTTTGGTCGATTTTATTAACTCTGTTTGGAAGTGTTTTCATTAAATGCACTACATAGTTGCTTGCAAATTACAATTGATTAGTATCCAACTTAAAATCAAACAAACAGAACTATATACGTTTAGACTTAGTAAAGCTCATGTGAATCCTTCCCGTATTCTACCCCATTATGGTAAAGGGACTATGGTTATTTTTATAATTTCAAAAGTGAAAAAAATAAATCAAAATGTTATTTATTATATTTCACGGTCAATATGTATGAATATCGAAAGCAGAAAACTAAATTTCAGTAAAAGAAACCAATTTATGAGAAATTTTGAGAGATGAAACTAACGCGGTTTATTTTATGATACATTAATTATTGCATTCTTGGCGTTGAGCGATGCAACAAAAATATCTCTGTAATATTAAATAAAATTTATTTACAAAATTGTTAATTGTTGGGGTTTTTTGATTTTGATTTTTCAGCAAATAACGCCGTTGTGGACATTGTCCAAGCTTGAAGACAAAGTCAAACAGTTGTTTTAGTAAAATTTAAAATTCTATCACTCTTTTTATGAAAAATCCATTACATACCCACAAACTTGTCTTTTTGTGTTTAGTGTGAATTAAAGTCCAAGCCATAATGAGGGGCTTAACCCGGTGGACTTAACAACTTTACATGAATTTAAAAACGATTATAAATACGATGGAATAGGATAAAAACAAACAGTATTCACATCGCTACAGGGTTTTATATTTTAAAGTAAGTTATGGTAAGTCCATATTAAATTTGTGTTAAGTTAAAAGGGAGTAAAGGAGAAGTGCCTCAAGACTTGATCGATTTAAGGATATTTTCGTCAATTGACCATTCTATATCTGAAATCAAAACCAGTCGGAAGAGATAGTATTTTTATAGCAGCGACAACGTACCTCTTGTTATGCTGACACGTACTCTAAAATAAGTTGATTTTTTTATCATTTAGGTATGTTTCTTACCAAGTAGATTTCTTTTAGTTCTTAGTCTGTTGCGTAATTTCATGTTGCTTGCTCTTAATTCGCTTCCAGTTTTATATTTACAAATGAACGTACTCGAGGACGTTAATTTCTTAATGCAAGAGTTCTCAAAAACCTTAATATGCACAAATCCGCTGGTCCAGAGGCATTCTTCAACGCAGAGAAAACTTAGCGTACCAGGTTATATTAATTTCTTGCAAACCACTTAGAAAGTGAATGGTCTTATGAACCAAATGAATATCTTTAAATTCTGTAGGGAAATAAAATGCTTCAGGAAATGTAATTAAGTTTTTTAATGATGGTTCCCCAGGGATGGCGGTGCGCCCCTTTATGTATGACTCAATTTCCTACACAGAACTGTTATAATATCATTCTAATTTCAACGCATTTTTAAGTAAAACGTGTCGATGTCCGCCTATTAAATTGAGATATTGGGACAGGGTACAATAAAATGTCAAGGCTTTTTGGATTTCAAAATTTTTCATATTTACGACACCAACTCAATGGTTCATATTCTAAATTTAATATCAAATTTCCTTATCATTCTTCCAATGTCAGATTTGACTTCACTGAAGTTCAAACAAATTATAATCTTAAATGTTTCTAAATATATTTGGGTGAGTAAGCAAAACACTGAATTTCTTTAAATATCCTCCATATAGACAATGTCACCTCTCTTAACGCTACCGGGAGCTCTCAACCCCAGTTGGATACCCATTCCTGGGGACTTTGTTTTAGCACCACGTATTTTACGGTACCTAGAAATATGTCATTGAAATAAGCCGTTTTAAATAAGTAAAATAAGCCCTTACGAGTTCAAAGTCCGTAAAGGTTCACTTTCGGGATTGCGTTCAGTTGTGAACGGATTAATATTTGACATAATGCATCGATAGCACGGCCCCAAAGTTCTGAACACTGCATTCTCTCCAATTTTAAGCCATTGCCAGCGGTCTTCATCGAATGCTGGTCCAATGCTCTTAACATAAAAATTCGCACGGAACTGCAAGGGATTAACCTTGTTTGTCAGATGGGAATTCAACTCTTGTACGGAATTATTATTGATTAGCATGTAGCTGGAGACGTCTTGAAGTGTACCCTAAAAAATACTCGAGCTCATAAGGTGGACATTGAGATTCACTTAACTCACAGTATCTTGTTTCGTGCAGGCGCCACCTACGAAATCCTTGTCGATTGGCTTCGTCGGAAACGGATATGGATAGTAGACCAATCGCAGTCCTTCAGGTTTTCCCAAAATGCATTGAGAAAACCATTTGTGATATTCTTCCCCACAACCCATTACAGTGACATCCGCGCCATAGATACTTGTCTGAACATCACCATTGGCCTCATCACCTACATATGAGTAATCAAACTCCAAATCATCCATCCCAGGAGCAGAGATGATCAACTTTGTGCGGCTGAGAATTTTCGGAACGATTCGAAACATTTGTGGATAAACCCGAGCCGAAACCATTTGATTTGACTCGTCGATCAGCATCAACGCTCTATCCTTGATATCACCTTCCCGGATTCCAAGTTCCTCACAGACGGCCACATCTAGCTCGATTGCTGAACATGACTTTATCGGATAGAAATACAACTCTTCGATGGTGCCGATTTCCTTCCATTTTCTCGGAAGAGATTCCTTTTTTATGAATTTGCAATAAGCGTAGGTAAGTGCTGACAGGCCAACGCTCAGCCCCACTCCAACCAAAATGTTCGATTGTGTTACGCCTATAGTAGATTGATTTGAATAATAAATTGAAACAGCAGTAAGTAATTTTAACTAACGTGACATTCTTCTCGCTTTTACCGCTGATTATTCACTGAACTGATTGTAACGTCTCCAACAAACAGCTACAGCTTGAAATCTCAAATTAATTTCTGAAAGAGTGGGTATAAATACCAAACCAACACTTCGAAAAAGGCTGATAGTATATTCGCGACACGAACGGCCGGCGTTTTGATCTATGTAGTCAGTGTGTCGGTCTAAGGTGTTACTGTGAAAGCAAGCGTTTGCGTTATGCCAAATAAAACGCTATCAAAATAGGCAAACCGCGATCGCGTCACACACAGAAGAGCAGTCACAAGCTATGTATAAATAATGTAGAAGAGAAATATGTAGGTCCATGTGTAATGCGGTCGCATACTTTGCTTACCAACCATTGATATTCCGGGCTGTTTCTTTGTGTTGGTATATTAGTAATAATTGATGCACGGAATTCCGACAGCTATCACTTATGGGAGTTTATACCTACTACAATTCTTCAATGTTATGTATTTTAAATTTAAACAAATATGTACAAAACTGCTTGAACAGCTTTTCAATTATTCTCAATCATTTTGACCATGCTTCCGAAAGGGTGGCTATTGTTTTCGTGAAAATATTGCGCCAGGGAACTATGAATAATATTATCATTTTATTTTCTTCTTAATTAATCTTACAGTTTAATTCTACGTAGAATCATATTTACAAAAAATGTTTATAGTTGCTCCACCACAAATTATATTATTTATATGGACAGTGGCACGGTATTAGTTGAAGGTTATTAAATTATAAACCTAAAAAAAATCCCAGAAATGTTGGAAGACAATGTCTGTAAGATCGTTGAGAGTAACCGTTTATTATTCAATGTTGTGTAGACAAAATTTACAAATGCATTCTCATTGTTCTTCCACAAAATCAAGAAATTTCAAACACAAACAACTAGGGTAGCCCCCTCATTACCTACCTTAAATACAGCTCCAGGGGTACGTATTGATAACGAAAAGTGAATCCCCGCTGATATAGCCCGTCTTATCAAAAATGTCAGAGCGGGTTGAAAGCGATTTAGCTGACACATTATGGTACTTGTTTACTTGTTTAGCTAAGTACCCAGTACCATTTCGTTTTTCCTTATGAACTCACTTCGATTCGCGGTTACTTTTGGAGTGACAGTTGCAGTTGCCGGATCGTCTTTACTGCTGTACTTTCACTTCGTGCGCAGACGTTATGTTAGAAATCGTACACCAAACGAAAGCGAATGGAAATATGCTGGAACTTTGGACGAGATCATGATGTACCCTATAAAGTCCTGTGGGGGAGTCGAGCTTAACGAGGCAAAGTGCATGAAATACGGATTAGAGTGTGGGAGCTTCCGCAATAAAATACTGATTCTAGTTGATGATGAAGACCGCGTAGGCTTTGCTGGCAGTCGACCTAAAATGTTGAAGATTAAATCGAAATTTCTTGGAGACAATGTGTTGGAAGTAACAGCACCAACAATGGAACCGTTATCACTTAATGTTGCACAATTGATTAAAGGCCGAAAGGAAGTGTTAAAATCTGTGGAAAACTTGCAAATTCCATCGATCGAGTGCGATCAGCAGTATGGAAGTTGGTTTTCGAAGTTTCTCCTCGGAAAGGACACTGGTATGCGGCTGTTTGTTTGTGTAACACCACCTGAACCGAAGAAGAGATTTTTCCGCAAGAATGTGGTACGAGAAAAATGCTTGTTTACAAAAAAAGTAATCTCTCTAGCTTGCAACACTTCTTTGCCATGTTTTAGGATCTAAGTCCATTTATGGCCATTAGCGATGAATCTGTATCCGACTTAAATGCCCGTCTTCCAAAGAAAGTCCACCACTGGCAGTTTCGTGGTAATTTCCTGATCAAAACTCATTTGCCCGCCTTTGCTGAGGATAACTGGAAGTGGATGCGAATTGGAAAAGATGCTGTTTTCCGGTATAAGGCGCCATGTTACCGTTGCATTCTTCCCAACATCAACCCGTTCACATGCGAGCGCAGTACAGACTTTGAACCTTTGAGAACCCTAAAGCGGTAGTATAACTTGAATTAACCATTTACAGATGATCTATTTCTCATGCGTCGTTACACACCTTTTCTGTTCTTGTATAAGGTACCGAATGAGAGCGGGACAGGTTGAACCAGAGATGGGAATCTATTTTGATCTTCACACAGAGGGTATTGTGAAGCGTGGCGATCCCGTGTACGTTATCACATGAAAACACGTTAAGCTGTATTAAATAAAATTTAAAACTCTTGCAACTCGTTTTGCTTGTGATTGTTTATTATTTTGATTGTTCTAGGGGAAAATGGATGCATATTCGATTCAATTCTTTAAGACCTGTTATTTCTAAATAAATTAGTTTAAAATGTAATCAAAACAATATTATAGTAGAGTTAAGTCAGCAAATGTTTGTTAAATATCAAGTATCTTCGGAAACTCCACGGTTTTTTTTTTTTTTGCGACCGCCATTGCGGAAAAAAACTGCACAAAATCAAGGCACAGATCAGTTTTTCTGAACTAGAAATAGGCTGTTGTAAATTTTCAGCAAATCAATTCTGCTAATCTCGATTTCGATTGATATTTGTCAAATTTTGAAGTACCTTTCTTATTATTTACGTTCTTAGACGACGAGTCTGCGAGAAATTGAGAACAATTTCCAGTTGGCTGCAAAGGATATGAACATAAATGGTTGGATTTTTATGAACACAAATTACCATTTAGGAACAGCTGACTCTTAAATGTTTCATGTTCAATTGATTTTGGGCACGAACAATTTGAAATTTAAGAGCAAAATCTGAAAATCACAATTGAAAACGACATTGGAAATGAGCAGAAAGCTTGTGGTACCATTTGACCCTCTACTCAATATTTTTGAGTCGTTCTTTATAAAATGTATAGGTCCAAATTTGAGCACAACTGCTATATGCATCTTCTTGGACTCTCAGCCAATTTGGGAATAATCAGAAAGGACCACATATTGAATTTCCGTGCCGTGAAATAACGCCGAGCGCAATAACGCCGAATTCCAAAACTCGGCGTTATTTCACTTTGTGAAATCGAAATAACGCCGAATTTCCATGTTAGGTCTTATTTCGCTTTACTAAAGGCAAATAAAGCCGAGTCGGCCTTATTCCGCTTTTAATTTAATACGGACATTCAAATAAAGATTCCCACCTATTTTCAGATTTGCACCCCCGAAAATGTACCGTTGAATGGATTCAGACATATTTGCAACACATTCAGCATTTTGTTTTCATTTTATTTTATTTACCAATAGTAATATAATTAATTAATTAATTGTGAGAAACGTTTAAGAAATAAGTGTTTAGAATATGTAAATTTATCAATATACTTTTATTGTAGATACTTTGAACAAATTCGCGCGAATTTCGAACTATTATTTTCTCATATTTCGAATTTCGCAATATTATTTTCTCAAATTTCTTACTCTCAAATTTCTTATTGAGAAGATAAAAGCTCAAAAAAGGCTGAAGTACAAAGAACAAGAAATTTGAGAAAATAATATTTCGAAATTCGAAATATGAAAAAATAATAGTTTAATAGTTCACATTTGTTTCGGCATTATTTCACTTTGTCAATGTGAAGTAACGCCGAATTCAAAAAGTTGGCTCAATTTCGCTTTCACAAAGTGAAAAACCGCCGAGGTTTGGAATTCGGCGTTATCGCGCTCCGCGTTATTTCACGGCACCTTAAATATCTGATGATCAGCGTCCCAAAACTCAACCTCTTTAGAGCAAATAGAGGTACATCTACCCGTGCGTCCTCTATCTTTTGTGTCGGCCAAAACATTCACTTAGCTTGCTCTGTTAGTACAACAATGTCTCCTCAACGGTCTCTAATTTTGAGCTTATCTTTTCGTCTAATGACTATTTTTTAGCCCCAAGAAAATTTAACAAACTCAAACACAATGGTGACATTTTTCATAATAAATGATCTACTGTGATCTGATTATTATTTAACAGTCCAAACACGATATTTTTTATCTTCCAAATCGCATTATGAAATAAACTAGGTAATATGCCAGAACTGTATTCTTATTCTTATCTAGGTATTCACCTGCATGAGAGTGCGTTCCTTTACTTTCAGAACCTGTGACTGTGAGAACCAGGTAGGTCGGCTAAACCAAAAATAATTCCATAAACTTTGCGTGCGTACATCGAACGCAACCGGGACTAGTTGGTTGATCCAAAGACGGTAATCAATTTTTTTAATCTTCATATAGCAACGGTGTCGTGAAGCTCGGCAGTCCCGTACACATTATCAAGATATGTTCATATCATTCTAAATCAAACTCTACAACTGGTATTCTCCGTTATTCTTATAGATATTTTGTTTTGTTTGTTTTTCCACTTCATGCAGAAGAGAGTTGCCTCCGCGCCTGCAAAGCCGAAACAAATAAAGATTTCAAAATAGGTCTTCGCGATTCACCAGACTCCACTACATGCTCTGCCACCTGACTCATATTAGATTGTGGTGGTTGCATACAGAGAACAGCAAATATCTCGGTTGGATTCTACAGAAATGACACACTATTATACGACAGTTTGTGCAAAAGAGTGACAGGCTACAGAGTTGAGTTGGGTTCACGTTTCTCTCGATTCGGAATCGGAGTTGAGAAAGATTTTGAACAACTGCCGGTGATAGTGGTGACTAGTGTGTGGTGTCGGTGTTGTGTCTTGAATGTGTCATCTTGGAGTTGATTGCCATTGAAAATAAAAACAGTAAATAATTTTTAGTGACACTCTTTATTGTTTGTTGAGTCTTCCATCATATTATCAGTATCATGACGTGTAAGTGTGACAAATTGGTTAATATTGATAGATATTGTTTATGTTGATGGTTGCATAAGTACAGCGGCAAGTTTTTGTAGGAAAATTAAGTTCTCAATGAGATGAAGGTGTAACCTCCAGTGGTTGAGGTGATTTACTGTGACCTGCGCAATGGTGATACATTTTGGAAAATTGCACGAGGTTACGAAGTTATATTTGTGTTGTGATTATACCTACTTCTACTTCTGCATGATTGGGAGGGAACGGTATGAATGATAAGAGAGATTCTTCGTTTACTTTTCAACATATCTGCTACCAGTCAACGTTTTGCCTAGATACAAATGAAAGCTTGCAACAGATAAGCGTTTTTGTAAATTTGTATGAATTTCTGTTGTATGAAGAATGTCGGATAAGATTTAATTTGATACAATAACGAGGTGATCAGAAAAGGGCAAGGAAAGAAGTTTTTAAAGAACATTTTTAAAAACAAGTCTACCGAGATCCTCGTAGTTTTTTGAGCCCAGCAGCAGATTTTGTTTGGAACACAAGAAGAATCTAATGAACGGAATCACGAATTTGCTATTATTTTGCTGCCCTTTTGTCGGTCATGAAATATTTTATACATGCGCCGCAATCAAACCAATTACAGTATTGTTATTTTTCACCATGAAAGTGTTGCGCCATACAATACTTTTCTAAAGTGAAAAAATCTACTCAGATTTAAGCATAAGGTAGGCTAAAGAAAATGTGCAGATCAATTGTGGGGTGGTAGATGTAGAAGCTTAATCAGATACTTACCAAGGAGTGTCGGAGGCGTATACGCAACTATATATTTTGTCAAACGATAACAGTGCGCTAGTATAAGTTCTGTAAAAATATACCTAGCTATGTGAAAAGTTTCTAAAAAATTATCAGAGTTACCTTCTTCGTTCATACTCCATACAACTCTTAAAAAAGGATAACAAAAGGAATGCAAATCGCATTATTATTTATATAATGACAATGACAATGTCTGGTTATCAGTAGGTAGCTTTTGCTCTTGATGGATCTACGATAAGACAAGTTTTGGGTGCATCTCACGGATTTTTCTTGAACCTTTTCCAGTGTAGGTAATTTTTAGTATTTCCTTTTTGTCCTTTCAGCATTTTTCCAAAACATAGACCAAACTCGACTATCGGTCTACATAGCGACTGGAGTGGGAGTTATAACTGCGGCTAGTGCCATATACATTTATAGACGCTACCGAGATAACTTCGTTCCACCAAAGAAGTGGAAAAAAATTGGAGAACTAACTGATCTAATTTGTTACCCCATTAAGTCATGCGGACCAGTTCGTGTAAACTCGATGAATTGCTCAAAACTCGGTTTACAAAGTGAAATTATACGCGATAGGTAAAATGACAAATTGTGTATCAAACTTGATTAAAGTATTAAACTAAACTTCTCATTGTAGAGTATTCATGGTTGTGACGACTAATGGAGAATTTGTGACCGGTAGGCAACAGCCCAAACTGGTCTTGGTGCAACCGAATTTCCAGGACAATATAATGAAATTATCGGCACCAGGAATGATCGATGTCGAAGTTGATGTAGAGCGGCTTTACAAGCTTACTCCCATCACGACCTTTGTATGGGGTCAAAGTGTTCAAACTGTAGACTGTGGAGAAGATGTTGCTCGCTGGTTCTCCCGCTATATTCTCTGTGAAGACTTTGGACTAAGATTGATGTATTATCCGGATGACCATTCTACACGTGATGTACGTCCACATAATAAAATTTTCAGCACAATGCTTAAAGAAGATTCGGTGAGTTTTAAGATAACGCTTAATCCACTCAAGCTAACAGATTGTTGTTTGAAGGGAGCTCTGCACGATGCCACGAGCTTTATGCTCTTTAATGAGAGTTCCGTCGCTGATTTGAATACCCGCTTGGAGAATCCGGTGTCAGTTATGAATTTCCGACCCAATTTTTTAGTAAAAGGCCCAGCTGCTTATGAAGAAGATGACTGGAAATGGCTGAAGATTGGCGACGAGGTCATATTTAGAAGTGTCAAACCCTGCACAAGGCAAGTCTGCTTTGTTGAAGATATAAGTTTTCATAAATAATTCTGACTCTGTTTTGCAGATGCATATTTACAAATATTAATCCAGAAAATGGCAGCCGAAGTCCAGATGGAAATCCTTTGAATACGCTCAAGGGATACAGGCAGTTTGCCAAGACGGGGGCAAACCCTGTACTGGGAATCCATTTGGGACTACGAAAAACCGGACAAATATCTGTAGGAGACGCTGTTTACATTGAGGGTTAAAGATGACTGTTTTGTGGCTTAGAGGGATGTGGGAACAAATGATTGGATCAAAAAACTATTCAGGATTTTTGCAACGCTAATAGAATAGATATTTTATACACTGAGACCAACATGCAACAAATGATTAAATACAATAACGCCTAAGAATTTCACAAAAAAAGGATTTTCATCTTCTTAATGGAAAAAAATCATGTCGTTTCGTGCGTGATATCATATATAGCCGTTACTCGTTACTACATTCCTTACTTTTGTTTTAATATTTGAGCGCGAGGTGAACAGAACTCCAGCGTAATAAGACAACCCCATAAACGCTCCTTATAAGTTATCATTTTAGAAACTACAGACCAAATGATGCACAAAAATTACCTTTAGGGTGAGAGAAGAAGGATTAATTTCCCTAATAGCTGTCTTTTGCAAATGCTGTCATATATGTGAAGCGTTTTCAACAACTTGTTTCTGAAGAGCACCTTTATATTTTTAGACAATCTTCCAGTCCGTTCGAACTTAAAAATCTTTGTACTAAAATATGAAACAGTGTGGGATATGTCGCATATTCTTTTTCTGTCAGATTGAATTATAATCCCCTACATGCTTTTCCACAGCTTTCTTGAATATATTTGCAAAATCTGAATCTAGATGATTGCATTTTGGCCTTTTACGAAGGTTTTCGCGAAAGAAAACTTTGTCTTTTCATACGAGACATATTATACTGCCTGCAATTCTCAGAAGAACTCGCCGGTAAATAAGTAGTAACTATGCTTAAATAATGTTACACGACCAAAATAGAAAAAAAGAAACAAATGCGTTTACAAAAAGACAAACACACAATTTTGTATTTCTATCCTTGATTTACAATCTAAAACTTAAATATTAAAAATATACATATACGTATGTTTAAAACATTTTCACATTCTCCATTTTTTTCTAACTTAATGCTCCATATAAAATAAAAACAATTATAAAATATACATTTACATATAGGTAACAGATCTCCGAATAAGCAAGGATCAGCTCTCTCTTTTTCATAATTACTAACCAACAAAAAAAGGACGTGTTTTTTTTAGTGACTTTGACTACCATTATTGAGTGTGTATATGGGGTTTTATTCCAGCCTCAATATGTTTAAATAAAACAAAAAAAAATTAAAAAAAAAGTAAGAGAAATACACCACAGTCATTAAAAATATTTACAATTGTTTTGTAGATACACTGTTTGATTAGAAGGTTTACATGGAGGAGGAAATTCTTCTTTACTTGCGCCTGTTAGACTGGAGAGAGCCTTGAAAGCTTTTCAATCGTTTTTGTTTTCAAATAGACTCAGCATAACAAGAAGATGTTGCCAGTTAAAGTGTTGCCCCCTTTTTGTGAATTGGGTTTAGGTGCACACTTAGTGCAAGAGATTGAAGACTCTTAAAAGGAAGAAAAAGAAGGCTGCAAGAAGGATAATATAGCTATACAACGAATTAGTTATAAGTAAATAAATTAGTATTTTTCTTCGCTTTAATGTTGAATTGGTATTGCGGGTGTGATATTGTTTTTGCAGTTATGCGAATTTTGTTAAAAAGACAAGTTCTCTTTTTTATATTTCAATAGTGGCACATGATGTGTGCGATGGATCAGTTTGGATTTCGCGGAAGGCAGTGAAAAACCGACTTAGATCAGTGCTGTGATCAGTCGTGCCTTGAAGTTGACCAGACGTTCGCTTGTTGCAGCAACACGCTGTGAAAGTAAAAGTGTTTGGTTAGAAAGTAAAAAAACGGTTGGAGGGTTTGTGTACTTACAAGAATTAGATCTTGGATAAGATTGGCCAGACCTCGGTTGGCGAGGACCACCAACCTTGTGACAGGTCCGGGAATACCTTCGGTGTAACCATCAGCGGTCCTTTGGCTATCTGTGTCATTGCTGTCGACGGAGGCATCAGTGCTATCGCCGCTGGGCGCGTTGGCTGCTTCATCGCCATTTTGGGTTTGCACGCTGCCGGAGAACAACTGTGGAGAGTAAATTTGATAAGGTTCATTCATGTAATGAGCGATAGCGATGCTGTTGTTGGGCACGTTGATGTCGTGTAAATCTGTTGCTAGCGGTAAGTACTTAAAAGACTGTACGTAAATCTATCCACAATCTTTTGTCTCGTGCATCCTTGCATCGTAAACTAGTTCTAGACAGATCACTTAAAATGTACTGTTTTCTTCGCTGTTATTGATCATAAAAAATAAGCTAATAACAACTCCGTAAAGAGAACCAAGAATAAAATAGATGAATATCTTTCGTACGTCTATCCCTCCAAAGCCCATTTGTTTACATTGTTGTATTTGTAATTTCAACCCCCGTCTGTGAATACGTGTGATCAACAAAAAAGCATGTTGCTAATGGCCGACCGCAAATCATCTTGCTTTTATGAGCATCGCGGTGTTTAATTGTTCTGTGTTTTGTATTGAATTTGTTTGGTCTTTGTGGATGTTTTGATTAAAATAGAAAAAAATTGTGAAGTACACAGTAGAGAATACTGAATTCTTGCAGTAAAGTCCAATTCATGAACTCACATATACTAGAATAGAAATAAGCAAGTGTGTGTGACTTCATGAATTTTTCTGGAAAACAGCTTGTAGGCAGCCGCCTTTCCACTGGAAAGTTATATATCTCTGTGTTCCATTATCTTTGGCCAAGTAGATACGCTTTATTTTAGCTGGAACAGTTTACTAGCGCTAGCGGCCTCTAGTGATGAATGTCAGATAACAAGAATAATACTTACTCTAATAATGTCAAACAAAATAATACTTACTCTAATAATGTCAAACAAAAAGTTGCCCGAGTTTGCCTTGCCACCATCAGCACCATTTGGTGATGATCCTCCGAAAGCCAAGAATCTGAAATAACAATAATTTCTACCTCGGAACGTTTTGCAAACAAGTCATGAACTCACCTCTTATTACGATCATCTGGATCAGCGGCATCTTCATTTGAATCTAAATTCAGCTCATCAATAGCTGGTGACTTTGATTCAGCGGTTTGTTGATCATTACTGCTGGTCGTCTGAACTTCATTTGTAAGTGTCAACTTTTGGTTTGCATCAACGCTTTCGGCTTCTGTAGCTTGTCGCGCAACTCGAATTGTCTCCTCCAGTTGTTTGTTTAGCGCTTCTAAATCAATTGACGCTCCGTCGCCACTTTGCTGATTTGTTGTTTACAATTTATTGTCGGCAGGGGGCAAAACGCAGGCAATTCATAATGTGTTTCATTTTTATTTTATTTTAGGTTATGGGTGGTAGTAGTGGTGTGGGGAATTGAGTGGTGAAAGGTGTTTGTTTTTTTTGCCGGATGGGAAAGATGCAAACAAATATGCGGTATAGCAAAAGTGTCAACAGAGTTATTGGGATTTGATTTGTTTGTGCAAATGAATTTTGTTTTTTTATTTTAATTCGAATTTCGTTAGCGTTATTTCGATTTTTATGGCGAACAGTGTAAATAGAAAGAAAGAAAAAAAAAGAAAAAAGCATGAGATTAATGAATTTTGCCAATTGTTGTATTTTTCTTTTGTGTTTACACTAACAGATCAAACTTAAATTAAAGTAAAGAGATGCTTTTTTTTTATTCAGTGTGACACAAACTACGGATGATAATTTCAGACGTGACAACTAATTGCGTTAAATGTCAAAGTGACATTTTATCGATACCTTTCCTATTACAAATTTAACGCAATGAGTAGTTTCGCTTGCCATTTTATTACACAAATCGATTATTGTCATGTCTGAAGTTGGTTTCAATTCGATTGTTGTTTTTTTTTTTTGATAGTTCTTTATCAAAATATTATGCAAATAAACAGATTCTTTCCTGTGCGTCGAATGTCAATGGCAAACGCAAGGATTTCCCCCTTCAAAAACATAAATTTAGAGAAATACACAACATGAAAAAGAGAGAAAGAGAGCAACAGATATAATGCAAATGGATGAGAGAAAATGCACAAAACCCTATAAAAAGAACTTGGACCAACGATTATGCAGATGTTAGTCACAAATGGTAAGAAAAATATGACAGTCACAAATTTATCATGCAACGTCTGTCAAAATTAAATCGAACATCTGTCACATGCAAATTGAAAAATGGATAAATAATATCGCATGCAAGGTAAAATAATAAGAAGAAGGCAGACACAAAACACAAGTAAAAAAGCGTTCGAAAGCGAAGGAAGGTTGATCGAAAGGGCTTTATGGACGGTGGATGACTAGTGAAAATATTGACTTTTTGACACTGGATGACAACGGCTGCTTTTGTTTTATTTTCTTTTGCTTTCATAATGGCTGATCCTCTTCAGCTTGATTACGATCAACTGTTGATGAAGTGTAACTGTAATTATTATTATTGTTGTCTGTGTTCGGATATTATGGAGCGATGCTGTTGTAGTTGGTGATTGGTGGTGTATCGGTGTTATTTCTACTTGTAATAAAATAATTTGTGGAATTTAATATACGATTAATATTGTCAATTATATTGATGATCTGCGTGTCATTAACACCCGACGCTGCCGGCGGTGTTGATGATTCAATCGCAGACAATGTGGTATTATTCCACTGCATTGTTGAACTCACATTGTCATCGAATGACGTTGACACTGTCGTCGATGTTGTACTGGACGAGCTGTCGCTACTATCCTCATCGCTGTCCTCGGGGCTAAATGTTGGCAATTCGATTGACACTTTAGTGCCGCTACTGTCGCTCGAACTGGAGCTATCATCGTCGTCATCATCGAAATCAGCATCGAAGTCGGTACGTGCACGATTGGCGGTATTGCCTTGAATCGCTGTACGGAGGACTGTGGGTCCGAGGACGCGGAGAATTTTCGAAATAATACGGTTTGCTTGATCGTCGATTTGCTACGAAAAAGTGAGCGGCAACATGAATTTTTATTTGAGGCGAAATGCTTTCTTTTCTGTTTCTATTTTAATGAGTGACTTTTATGAAGTTATGATAGTTATTTGAATTGGATTAGTCATGCCAGATTGGGCATTATTTGATTCAGATACAGTTAGTAAAGCAGGCCAGTTGGACAGCCATGTTTGTAGGGCAGACAACATGGAGATGAAAAGTTAGGTTCACGAGTGAATTCAAAATGTTGCAGGTGGATTTTGCTGTCTTTATAATGCAGTTAATTACTTTTGTTGTTAACGATGTAGAATTTGAATTTAATGGCATGCACTTATAATAAGTTGAGAGAACAACATTCCTAAATAAGATTTCAGTAGATATTCAGATCTGGTTTACCGATTTTATGGCCATGTAATTGCTTGTTTAATTAACCCAGGAGGTTGGGTAATTTCAGTTGCTAAACACACTTTAGTATTCAGCGGTCACAGTAGCCTTGCAGTTTCTATTTCAAAATAGTGCCAACAGCTACTAAATAAGGAAACATGGAAATATTTCCCTACTTATGGGGAACGTTTAACAACACATTACTAATATCATCCATCATGCCTTTCTGTCAACTACAACTTCTTGCAATTTATAAATTTTCAAAAAGAAGCTCCCTAAGCTCTTTCATGTAAAGAACGATTACGCTATAGCAATTACTCGTTACTCGTTAATTTGGAGGTTTCATTAAGAAAATGCTCACAAAAAACCGTCATCGAGTCAAGAGATGCTTCATTGGAAACTTGTGTTAAAACGTTGACTAGTTTATGTTTTAATAATATTATAGGTATCTATAATATGAACAATTTCATTATCAAAGGATTAAACCTATTTCTAATATCATTCGACTTCGATTTGTTGTTAACGATACAAAACAAATATAATAGTACAATTTAAAAATCCACTTTGTTTTGGAACATACGTGAAGTTAGGTTCTGACAATCCACATATAAATAGTAAGTGCGCAAACGGAACAGGAGCGATTTCGACAAATCGTGCCACACTGCATCACAGCACATGAGAAAAATATGTTCCTAGGCATATGAAATCCATTGGAGTAATAGCGACATACGACTTCACAACATACTACACGTTACAGGTGTTTTTCCGGCTTAACAGATGCGATGCCAGATACCTATATGCGATGTGGGTGTCACAATCGGTAGTTCAAAAAATAGGAAGGCGTCCAGGTTCATTCTTTTTGAAGAGATACGTGTTTTTCATGTGTGACTGAGATATGGTTTTTGTGACCACATGAAAATAACGTTTAAAAATCAAACGGTTTTGTAGCCTATGATCCAAAATTAGAGAGGGAGGATACTTAGATTATATTATGCAGACCTAGTGAACAATTTAACTGATAAATCTCATAATAACCTCTTACGTACTAGCAGGGGTAAGACAGTTGGTTGGACTAATCAAAAATTAAAAACATTGGCCATGAACTGTCAATCTTACCCACAAATGCATAAATCAACGATGAACCAAAATGCGAACGTAACGCAGAGACAGATTTATATGAAATCCGGTAATTAGTTTAATAAATTTAACAAATCTTGATAATTAAAAAAATTATGCCCGACATTGACTGAAACAATAATTATAGCTGCAGAAAACGCGCCCTACAATGTTGTGTCAAACTGACAAATTATAGAGAACTATGTCATCAAACGTACCTTAAATAACTACGTACTTATTCCTAGGTACTATTATTTTGACCTTCCAATTAACATTGCTATTAGATTTTTTTCATTTTTTCTGCGAACAATTTATGTAGTAAAACATGCAAAATAATAATCTGTCACATTGTTCGGCGGAAGATCACTGATCTTTCACATTTAACCAGCAGTTTGGCCTTTAATTTAATTTATACATGTTATAAACTGCAATGCCTACGTAACTGTCAAAAAAATACATTCGCTTTACGTGCATTCGTTTCTTTGTGCCTGGTTAAGGTTGATATCCTCAACCTTAACGTATAAACGCAATAAGCATAACAATTATGCTGTCGTGCCAATTCCCCCAAAGTGTCATAAACATCAGTCGCGGATTAATTGGTCAAAACTGAGTCGACACACTTTTGTGGAGATTTTTGTCTTAAGGTTGCGTTAGCAGAAGTAGACGTCAACGTAATTGTTATCGCATGCAACTCTGTGTTGCGCGTCGTGCTGATGACCGACCGGCTAAAGGTAATCCAAGAAGTTGCATGTAAAAAGTTGAAATGTGGTAGCAACAAGGCGAACAGCCTTTTACTTTAAAAGAAAATTCGAAACCACTTCTGAAAGTGATCCCAACGACCGACTATCGTATGCTGGATGATGTAGAGCATGGGGTTTGAGATTTGTAATACTGGGTGCTTCAACCACTGTCTAATGAGAGAATCAATTAAAGTTGCAATTTGCAATGCTAATTGAGTTATAGTACTTTGAAACATAGTTCGTTATGCGAACTTCCACTGCATGGAAGGCCTTTGTTCTGACCCGTAACTGATGAAACTGCCAATTACTATAGAAAACGCAGACACAGCTGAGCTGAATACGAATAGAGAGCGGCTGGCCCGTTTGCATATTCAGGTGGTAGATGGCACATTTATTTTGTTTTTGCTCGTCTAGCGTATTCATTTGGAATATTGATATGAAGCTTAAAATACCGTGTAAGGCGATTCGCAAAGCAATAATTAGGTATTCAGTGGGGGCGGTCGTTTTTCTCAAGCCATTGCTATTATGGAATATTATGTTAACTGTGGAGAACAATGGGAATGTGAGGAATTCGTTACCTTTGTGATGTCTGGGAAGAGATCTCGCAAGAGGCCGATCGTTCTCTTATTTCTATCTGCTAATTGTTCGGTGGTGCCTAGTGTGAGGACATCCAGTTCCTGGAAAAAAGAAGAAGTTTTGTTTAAGAAAATGGTTAAAATCAGGAATATAAAAAGAGAATGCGGGTTTCTAATTCTATACAATTTTGACTTGAAATCTCTGCGCTGGTAAATGATTGACATACAATACGTGACATGAGGGAATCTGTAACTAACAGTTGAAGTGTAGGTAGGAAGTGGTCACTATTGTGAAACGTGAGAGGAATGCAGCTAAATTGAAACAAGAAATACATATTTCTGAGCGACGCTTCACCGCCTTTGAATTGCAAAAGCAAGTTTTTAAAAGGCGAGACGGTACAATCATGTATGGAAATATTGAATAAGCAGTAATATTTAACAAGAGTTACAGCATGTTGGGGCTACAATTTACAATAGGGAGCTATTTCTTCGAACCATTGCACTCATAGGGAACAAATTGAATAGAAACAAAGCTAAGTCAGAGAAGTTCTTAAACCAAACTCTATTGTAGTTGTTGTTCTTCCTTTCCTCTCTCGGCAGGTCAATTTTCCACTTTAAAAAATAATTTTTGGAAAGTCATCTGACAGAAGGCTGGGTATAAAAGTCTCGTATCGCTTTTGACACAACTTTTGCCTATCTGTCAAAATGTCATTCACTTCAATGACGCTACGATATGCATGTGGTATTCGATTGGGATTTATATATACAGCGTAGAGTCTGCTTATCTTTACGCACCCTCTAAGATGCCTTTGCACAGGAAAATCTGATTTATAAAGATTTTTAGTACTTAAGCAACGTTACGTTAGGCCTGCGTAAGTTAAACGCGAAAAGAGCCTTTAAATATGTTTTTGCATCAAATGTCATTTGGTCGTGGTCGAATTGTAAACAAAACCAAAGAATGAAACTAATTTTTGTTTGTGAACTCATTTCGCATGTTCTGTGAATTTTCGTTTGAAAATGTAATTATAAAATATAAATTTTATATAATAAATAAAAATATATCAAATAATTGTGCGTTTGTGATATTATTTCTTCTACTGCAGTTCGTGTCCTTTAGGGAATGTTTTGGGATGTGTGTGAATTGGACGAAGAATATGGATGTAGGAAGACAATATATGATTGCAGGTTGATATTTCAGAAGTCGCTCCGAAGACTTTTCGGAATTGTGGCAGATAATTTGACTTTTTATTGTGTAAAATGATTTCAATTATGTACGAAGCTAATCACATCGGATGTCGGTTTCATAGCAAAAAGTAATAAATTTCAGTCTTTTCTGTAATAGCCTATCGAAATTGTTACCTGCGGACAAATTTTTGTAAATAACAATTTCAAAAAAGCCACTTAGAGACAGCGTAAATCTTTACGCGATGTTTAATTAACTACTTCATAGAGACGTGGTAATATTAATTTTATAATTACTTGCGCCTGTTATCAATATATGGACTGCTAGTAACCAACTTGGCGTTGGTTCCAACATAAGTGGTAGTGCTCATGGTTTAGAGCGGAATACAATCTTTGTTGATTGAAATATATACAACAGTGGTTACTGTAATATTTTCAAAAAAAAAGTAAATGTTTACAACAGAAACAAAACATCCGCCATCAATATACGATAATTTATTGTGCAATTTGTGGGCCAATAAATGCATTACAATACGATATTTTATTAAATTTGGTTGGTTTCATCTATTACTAACAATTTGAACTACCGCACATTTTCGATGCTACATCTTTTGTAAAACATTCCTCAACAATTTGTAATTCTACAGTTTTACTTCGCAAATCTACTAACGACCAATAGGTGTCTCTAGCATTCTATGGAGAATCCAAGATGGTTGGCTTTTTGTTGCACTTTTTAATCGCCTTGAACCAAGAGCGCTAGTTATGTTGGCGTATTTTTAAGGCAGAGCTTGTATGGAACTTCAGTAGCAGTGCATATAATTGTAGATATGTCAAAATCCATAAATATATATATAGTTGGCGCAACAGGTCCGTAGGGACCCAAGGCCTAGCTTCTCACAACCATTCGTTTTGTGTGAGTTTTATTTTTGGAACGAATGGAAGGGATCTACAATTTTATGCCGATTCCAAACGGCTAATTGAGAAGCTCTAAAGACAGTTATACTCTCGGATGTTTGTCAGACGTTCGCGAGAGGTGGCGCAGTGGAAAAAACCCCAAGTTGGAATTTTGGGTTTTTGCGGGATTCGAACCTGGGACCCCTCGCTTAGTAGTCCAACACACTAACCACTAAGCCACTGCGCCATATAAATATTATCCATAAATGTGTAGCTCGTGTCTTACACATTTACCTTCCATACCAACCAACTTTCTGGTTATTTTTATTGGCACAGAAAAAGATTTACTGTGGTAAATCGAAAGGTAAATTAATAAAAAATTCAGAAGGACTTCATCGATATTGAACTCGGAATATAGAACTTGTGTGAAGCATGAGCGTTTCATTCTCAAAATGTTCCATTTCCAAAGCAGCGATTGTGTGACGTCGATGCGAAAGACAATGTAGACGACGACGATGCGACGGAGTTTTAAAATCTAGAGCTTTGGTATCATTCGGCCTTAAGCTTAGTACGCTGTTCGAGCTAAACTAAATTTTATCTGGTTTCCAACTTTTCTCTCCAAGCATCAGCTAAAGTCGTAGCTAAATTTTGACATAGAGAGAGCTGTGGATAAATGTGACAAAAAACAGCTGTTCTTGGAAAATAATTTGCTTCAAAAATTCAACTCTTTCTGGTTTCATCCATTTCCAGTTCTATGTACTCCTCGTCGAGGTATTTATTCAAAAAACTCATCTATGCTTACTTCTCCCATTCTTCGCAATACAAAAACGCAGAAAAAAACAAGAGAACACAACGATCTGTCACAATTTAGCTTGGGAAAATGTCCCGACCCATTAAATGGGCGCGCTAAATCTTGACAGATACATGAAGTACATTCTGAAACAAAAGTTTGATTATTTAGCTCGAGCAGCGTACCACTCAGCTAAATGGGTTCGCTAAAATTAAGCTGAGCTAAATTTTGGAGAGAATTTTGTATGGCAGCGAAAATTTAGCTCGAGCAGCGTACTAAGCTTTACCAATAAACAGTTTTAGTTTCGACTCTAAATTTAAGTAGTTCACAGTGGCTATATTTTCCATAAAATTTCGCAATTGTGAACATCTGTAAATTTAAGTCGAGACTTAAATTTGTTATTAGTACGGCGCATTGTTAACATGTCATTTTTCGTTCATTAAAATTCCAGTGCGAGTTTGCAAAAAAGTGAAGTGTGCCGTTGAAGATCGATAAATGAAATTGGTACAATATTATGCTCATGTTATATAAATTATTATATCTGTAATGACATTCTAAGCTGTCTTTTAACAATAGAAATGTGAGAGCAGTCTCAGTGTTAATGCTTAACCCAAGGATCCAACTACGTGCCTGTAATAGTTTTCAAACAGAACTACTTACACCATCTAATTGAAATGACACTCACAAATTTGGGACCCAATGCAATTGTTTCGACAGTAATTTGCACTTTTTTATCATTTAAGCATGAGCACAAACACTGACCAAATAGTTGCCAACAACTCGTTTGCTATTTGCTTAAACCCCGAAACTCATTAAAACTCGAACCATGAACAACGGAACGCGTAAACATTCGAATAGCAAAACGTTTTCCCGCAAACCTACCTACTCATATTGTTTGCTAATAACAATGCAAAGTACTGTAACCCAAACAAACGCTTTGCGGAATAATTTTACCCGCCCATTGTATTATTGACGAAAAGGTCACTGAGCCTCTGCCTCTGTGCCGCACAAACTCCTTTCTTCGGAAACAAAACTTTGCGCACGCTGTTCACTCTAAAATATTTGATTACATCGCTGACATAACCGCCTACCTTATGACCGAAAAACCACTGATGTAACATCCGAAAGTACCGACTATCCGCCAATGCAGCAACAACAGTGACTTAAATGTGTTACAATTACTTAACGTCTCTTGAAGAAGAAGTGTAACGGAGCCCCAAACGAAATGAGGCAACCACAATACTCGTTCCGTCAACTTTGTTTCTTCTCTGATTTCCATTTGAATGTTGTTGTGGAACAGATGACTGATCAGACCACGCATCCATGCAAGTGGCGCTGAATGCATCGGCCAAAGCACAACACAGGTAGGCAAAGAGGCCTATACCGAGATCAATGTGCGATCTCCGATGCAAGATAAACTCAGCACTTAGCATTGGGTTCGTTTCCATGCAGGGCTTTAGCTTGGTCGTGCTTGCACAATTTTACGTTATCTATTGAATCATGTGGGGCAAATGAAGATGGTACCGGGGTGGACCCTGGGGCGTAAAATGTGCGCGTGCCATATGGTTAACAGTATAGTAACTCGAGTGGGAAGGAAGACTTTCTCTGGCGGCTGTCTCAATCGGAGTGTGGCACGAATAGTGCAGTGCGGCTAAAGGAAGTAGTCAAAGAGCTGTGTAATTTATTTGCAATTTAAAGCCGTTGGTTTGACGATTTTAAGCTCGAAGTCGAAGGTCGAATAGATTTTAAGATCATTTCCTAGTGTGTTCGGTGACAAGTTTTCGACTTAAACTGGATTTCTGTGACTATTCATTGAACTAGTTTTAGGTACTAAACAAGAACCCATTATGCTGACAAGGCTCCTGTGTTTAATAAAGCGATTAATCACTGCCCATTCTCCGGTAGGGAACAAAGACTTTTTGGGTTTTTGTCTCCATCAAGATATAGACCACAAAGTGAAAGGACTTCGACATTTGGCGCGGTTTCTGAATTGATTTACACAACGCTGTAAAATAATAGGCAGAGCCTGAGAAGTAAGATTAAACGAGATTGGGATTGAACGAGCGCACCAACGACATATTGGACAGCTGCATAAGCTCATATAAATAAATCGCTTTATAATAAAATCATGTAGATACAGATTATTTTGCTTAGAGTGGGTACAGCTTGGAAGGGAAATTTAAGAAAATTCTGATGGTGCCCTCTTCGGATGGGGTTACTGGGAGAGGTAGTCTATATTTTATAAAAACATGCAGAAACGAATAGAGATAATTTGAGTGTAGACGAGACATTGCGTTCTCGAAGTTTTGCAAAAAAAAAAAAAAAAAAAACAGCTGTGAACTAACGAACTCGAATAAATATTCCCAAGGCTTAGCACGTCGAAAGCTATATCTTCCTCTGTGAATGGGATAAAAATTGCCCTTCATATTATAAAGTAATTCAGTTGCGTCCGGTCTAAATACAGGAAAAATTAAGAAGAGAGTTTCCAGTCGAAGCAACCAGCGATATTTACTAAATGGTTTTCAAAAGCCAAACGGTCGCGTTTTTCGGTTGGAAGGCCAACTTTACAAATTCTAAAGCGGAACCAGGTTCCTTTTTCCTCTGCTATTCAGACAAGTCTGGTACAGCTTATCTTCATCTCATACCTACATATAAGACTATTTCTTAGAGATTGATCAACCCTACTAATTGACTTATCTGTCAAATGTCCCAGTTCGCTGGTGAACTCTTCCGTTTTGTGCAAAAACTCTACCATCTTCATCCTCCTATCCACACCTAAAATTCCCACACCTGGTATGTCCAACCTTCCGTAATACATTTCCTTCTTAACAAAAAGAAACTGTCGTTCAACTTGACGATTCTCAGGGCCCCAAATACGGTGCCTGTCACTGATCTTGTACCACATTCGAGGTTATTTCCCCATTCCAATGGAACTCCTAACTTCCACAGTCTTTGCTGTGTAAACGAGTATACTGTGTTCCATCCTCGACTCGCCAATGTTTGCAATTCAAACCCCGGAAGAACGACGGCGTCGCGTACGTATTACAGCGTCTCTTGTATTTGTCTATCCCACTCAAAGTGAGTGCGAAATTTCTTTTCATTACCTACCGCTGAGTAGCTTAAGCTGTTACCAACAATCGTAATCGCATACCACCATCAAACAGGTCTATCGATATCGTTACCATCTGCCTTCGTAAAAAAGCACCCACCCCTTCTTTTCGGATACGAATAATGATTATGCAAATAGTAGTAATAAATTGAAAAATTGGTATTTCGTTAAAAAAAAAAAAAAGTTGGTTAAGGTCGAACATATTAATTGGGAACTCGTCGCCCGCTATTCCTATAGTGTCTGCGCGATGGTATAGTTCCATTGAGAGCGCCAAAGAAGCTCATGCTACGGCTTAAGGTTTCCAGTGACATGTGTGCGTGTGAATTAATTTGTTCCATTAAATTTTGTTAGGTGCCGGTGCGGTTTGTGGCTTGTGCCACTTAGACAACACGATATAATGGGCGTTCAAGCCCGCACTTCCTATCTCTTTCTACACTTAAATATCTGTGTATCTTTTGTAATTAAAACTTAAGTCGTGCAATTTTAATTTAATTGCTGGATTACAACGGTTCAACATCCGAATGTGTTGAGTTATATACGGTTTTTTATTGATGTAGCAAGTTGTGCCATTTGTTGGTAAGTCTTTTTCCAAAAGACGATACAAATTGCTAGCGCAAACACTTTAAAAATAAACAAGCCGCTTATTCAATCTCGGTTATAATTTAGAAACCTCAGCGCACAGTGTTAATTTTTATTGCCAACAATTTGTGTCAGCCGTCGAATTGGGAGTTAATGTTTTTTTCTTCTCTTCTTCTTTGTGCAACGTGTTTTCGATAATTGAATAAATAAATAAAAATGACGATACACAATCCATCGATATGAGCAATGCGTTTATCCTTGGATCGTGCCAAATTGTTAGATGTAGTTGTTAGTAGTTTTAATCATAATAAATTTCGGCTATTTGGGTAGTTATTAACCTTAGCTAGATGACTATGGCTGCAATTAAGAAGAATAATTCAAAACAAATTGGGAAACTCCATGTGAGAGCATTGCGCACAAATATGGAAAAATGTAAATAATAAACTGACTTAAAGCGTATTAGTTATTTTGGCGCCCTTGAACCCTTGTAGAATGGAAGTAATAAGATTGAAATATTATTAATAACATTTTACAGAAGCGCACACCTATGTGCGCACGCGTAGTTTTGACAAGTTTGTTGTTTATAAAGTCAGTGATACGAGGATGTACTATAGCCGTTCAAATAACATATGCAAATGTGATTGCACGATATCTTCCCTTATGTGCGCATATTTGAAAGAATTTCGAGCCTACATATAATATAAAACCCATTCATAGTTATCTCACATAACATTCTCGTTTCTTTAAACATTGTAATTCGAGCGGTGTGGGTGCTAGTTTTGTGTGCGGAAAATAATTGTGCACTACTTTGAGTGTGCGCAGTCAATTTTGGTGCGTATTCGTTTCGTTGCGCACATATTTTGCAAGACTTACATCCCCAACAAGTTCTTGTTTTCATTGGTGGCCCAAATGTTGTTTATATTTTTATATGCATAATTATGTTCATGTGCTCTTAATAAATAGAGAAAAAATAAAGATTTGCTTTAGAAATTGGTCTTTACGTACAGAGAAGTATTTTACGTTCCGCACATTCTGTGTGCGATGAGGATTAAATTAGTGTTTTATCATTGCTTTCTCATTTTTAAACATTTTTGTGGGCTCAAAAGTGATATGTATACCCTTGGATCAAATATTTTATAATTGTTGATTTTTTTCTGACCACCTGATTTTGTATAAAATTTCTGTTACTCCATTCGATTTACATAATTTGTTCACGCAAAAAAAAAACAACACCCCTCTTCACGCTCAGCACATTATTGCCAAGCCAATATTTTCAATTCCAAAACACAAAGTTCTATCAAAGTCAATTGCAGCCACCATACACATTGCAATCAAAATTGAAAATGCCCTAGTATGCGCAACCTCGCTACAAAGGAGAAATAATTTGAATCGCTATTACTACCCAAAGCAAGTTGCGCTGCTAACGTTTCGCTTCTTCAACGTATTGCATAATTAAAGGTGAATTAGGCGTGAAATCTAGTAGCCAAACTCAAAAGCACAAGCCAACAAACGGGCCGACAACACTTACCGTGCAGTGTGCGGCTCTGATAGTTTAACCAACTCAATGTTGTGTACCAATATAATCAGTTAATATACATTCAACGCAACGAACTCACCGAAAGGCCTCAGTCTAGTCGCTTAGAAGGTGAGTCTTGTTGCTGTGTGGCTTGTGTTGTTGTTGACGCGTGTTCGCTCATTCAGCAAACTCGAAGGCGTACAATTTGAAATTTCTATCAAACAATATGCTTCAATGGAATTTTTAAATTATGTAACAATTATAACGTGACATTGTGGCGACAATTATGAGGGACTAACCAGTTTGTGGGTATTTTTCTTGAGTTGGATCGATCTAATCTGAAAACTTGACGAACTGTCAAAGGAGGCATTCTCCTTACTTAAATCTTAATTGATCTTTAGGATATTAGCTCTTAAGAAGTTAGATTTTGCTTAAAACATTACATATTGATGCTGTAAATGTATGCCAAATTCTGTTTATTTAAAAGCAGAATTATGTGAAAAAAGCTTTAAGTACAAAAATGTTCACAAAATTTCCCAACTTTAAGACACCTTACGATGTTTCGACTTTAAAGATTTCACAAAGGCCTTAGTTTTTATACACATCTTGTAATTGTGAGCTTCAATAAGGTGACTTGTGTTTTGTTTAAGTTCAAGCTTGCAGCTTACGAATAACAAATTTTAGTCGCGAGTTTAAATTTATAGGGAAGCTCAAAATTGCGAAATTAAAACTAAGAGTCGAAACTAAAAATGTTTTTAGGCAAGTTACTACTGTATTATCATAAGACACGTTGAGATAATTATTGTTTACAGGCAGTTGTATTAGTGCAATCTAAAGAGTAATCATACAGGTAAATAAAACGTTTATTTGCTGATGGAGATCATTACCTGAGTATCTATAAATATATATATGGATACAAAAGTAATAAGCACAGCAAGCAGCAGAGTTCACAAGGAAATGCATGAATATAATGCCATTAAAAAAAAATTATAAATCCAGCCTGTTAAATTGAATAGCCTTGGTTGAGCCATTAAGTTCCCATTGCAGGTTTATCACTTGAAATTTATTGCTCTCTCCGTTAACTATATTTGTAAACTCTAAAATGAAAATTTTTAACATTTTTAACATTGTGTGATTTTACATTGGTTACATGTATATACATTTTAGAGTAAAATTCAGTATTGAACTGTCAATTGGACGTTAGGGGATTGGTTTATCTCGAAAGCCCTTTGCATACGAGTGAACTTAACATTGTTTTCCTTAATAAAAAAAGACAGAGTTAAATATATTTACTGCTAACACATGAGTTGCGTAAAGTTTTTGTATACTAACTGAACTGGCGTCTGGGAGGTTTACACTCGGAAATCAGTCGCTGAAAGCTGTCAATCTTCGAGAAATTGGTTGATATTAGACCGTCATATTGCAATCTCTTTTTGCTCCAATGCAGGTATCTAATTTTTCAACTGCCCAATTCCTCAACTATTCTCTTTATGAAAGTTTAGATTGCCAAATAATGACTTTTGACTTAACAGTCGAAATTTATACCCACATTTACAAACTGCATTCAATTATTATCCCTACTATTCCAACGAGTTTTAATTAAAAAAGAAATAGCAACTATCGATTTGACTGCATTATCGATTGGAGTGTTTCGTTATCAAAGATGGTGAATAAATGAGAGAGTTTCAACTGAAAAACGTAATAATTACCTATTGCGTTTTGTGAATAATTTCGCTGGACTGTTATACAAAAAGTTTGTGTTTCTTTTTTAGCTCAGATGCATCAGAGCTCAAATTTGTGTTTCTTTTTTCGTTCAGCGCATGATCCGAGCGCGTTCTTTGAGCTCAGAATAAATTGACTGAGCAGCCTGAGGAAAAAGATGATAACACATGCTCAGCTCTGAACTAAAAAAGAAAAACGCCTTTTAAAAACTAATAATCTTTGTTTGCAAACAAATAATCAATCAATATATTAGTTTTTACCTACATTTTATCAACCACCAACCACACAGATGATCCATTTAATTTCAAATCAAATGCATTAGGGAAAATGTTAAAGAAAAAGATTACCAACTTGTTGATAAAGGCTGCGAAAAAGTTTTCAACTTTTGTGTGCAAACCGGCATCTGTTAACCAAGTGAGCTGTGCACATTTCCTTACTAATACGGGTTAATGTTCAAGCAAATCAGAAAATGTAAATAAGAATTATTTATACTCATGATAAAAATGTCTACGAACAATCCAAGTTAACTATGTTTAGTAAAACAAGACACATTAATCAAACTAGTTATTTCGGAAGTCATTCCACAAATCCCCGTTTGTCTACAAGTCATTATTACTAAATAATCCAAAAACTGCTGAACCAGCTCAATTGAAATTCATAACGCAATGCATAAGCTCTACTCTGCGTGCAACACTTTATTTCAAAACCCACAATATAACTTCACAAGGAAAATGACTGCCAACTTTAAGCCCAGTCATGCGAATATTGTAGGCAACTATTTTATTTTTCAAGTGCAACACATCACTGTTATTATTATAACATCTACAGGGGTGTTTATATTCATAACTAATTAATGCGATGAGAAATTCAGAAAAGCTCAGCAGGAGTTGACTGATTTTCAAAAGAGCCCGGGGAACTGTTATAAAAGTGTAAAAAGTAAACTGTTCTGTGTTAAGAATTTATATCTTTTTAACTACTGAAACAGCACTGGAAACAATTGAATACACGTCAATAAGGCCTATAATTTATTGACTCATAACACCGGACATAAGCTTATACATAATAAGGATGTCAGCTATCAAAAAGTAGACTCATGTCGTCGATTGAAATGACCCGCCAAAATAAGCACCCGAGAATTTAAAAAGGTCTTCAATACAAATATTCAAAAATAACAAAGCAAAACATATATATCATAAATAAAAAGAATACCCAAGTGCATAATGAAAGACAGAACGCCTATGGAATACCGAGGGAACGTAATACTCTGCATTGGAAATGAAGCCAAACCATTTTTACGGACACAAAGAACATTTCCTTAAATGTGTAAAAAAGTAGTTTAAAAGTTGTGAGTAATTTTTATGGAAATAGTGGGCCGGAAGTCGCCAATGTTGAAAAAGGGGCGGAAATAGAGAATTTTTAAAAAATCATCGCCGGGGGACCTGAGATGAAAAAAGTGACCAAATGGCAACTAAAGTCACACTTCGGTTACGTTAACCCTGACACTAACCGTCAACCTCTTTGTGTCTTAGGGGATGGGCGCAAGATCACCCTTGCGTTTTTCCACAAAACATAACAGTACAAAGCACAAGTTGGTCTGAATAAGAAGGAATCTTGCCTTAACTAATTTTTTTTTTTTCGCTAATCACACACAATATATATTCTAGCACCTCTCTTGAGGGTACCTCATTTAGCAGACCTTTTTTTTCTGGATTAACGTGAACAATATACATATATACACTGTAAGTAAGTAACTAAATGTTATAAAAATGGCCATTTTTCCTGCAATCCCTCGGTTGAAAAAGAGATCCTTCGCAGTTTTGATGAGGCAAGTCGTTGATTCAAGAGGTTCACTTATCACAACGATTTTGTTTTGGGTACCACCCTGCAGCTCTGGATTTAAAAAAAAAACAAGCTGCCGAGCCGGACCTCTTTTCTGTAAACATGACTATCTCGTCCTCGAATAAACTGCTGAAAAATTCCATTTAACACCGAATCTCCTGCAAGCATGAACTATCCTGCTTCGTCGCTAAAGTTCAACTGCATTTTTGAACAGCCTACTCGTACCTCTGCGGCGTACCGCAAAATGCAATCTCCCAATCACTCATAAAATTTTGTGATTTATGTTCTCTATCATCTAACGAACTATCAAACGATCCACCGCACAAGTGATGTTGGTGTCTCTTCGTGTTACCGGCTAATCGATTTCATTCTTAATTAGACGATCAGAGTTGGGTTTGCGAAAAGCAAGCTGTGTCAGCCTTCACCTGCTAATTGTTATCTATTACGCAATGCGATATAAAAAGATTGTTTTTTGTCAATATTCGCAGGCGTCCTTTACTTTGCACTTTGTGAGGGCGAGCAGCTTCTCGAAACCGGTAATCAGTTCAACCTTAACCCTATTTTGCAATCGAGAACAACTGGGTCATTCGAAATCAGATAGAGACCGTACAAGTCATCCAATCTCCTAAGGACTTTCCTCGCATCGTAGACGGAAAGTGACTATATGCACCTAGGTGTGAGACGTTTCCGAGACGTGGGCCTCCAAGTAAGGCGCGTGTTGCATTCGCGGTGCCGTTTGCTGTTTGGCAAAAATCCACCAACAAAAAAAAATAACTCCCGACTGAGTTTTAGTTTCGATAACTTGTTTAGACATTTTTGCTGTAGATTGGCACTACGCATACAAATCGAATTCGTATCGAAATCTAGACGCTCATATAGCACACTTCGTAATCACTCTGCTGAGCTGGGGGCTGGGGGCACTGCCACCTGATTTTGTTGGGTCGCTTCGTGTTTTATTTCTTTTTTCCGATATTTTATGTCAGACTTTCACTTGTGGCCACCGCTCTGTTACTGTTGTTGTTGTTGTAGTTGTTGTTGTTGTGTGTGTTTGCAAGCAGTCTGCAGTAGTTGTGCAATTTCGTAACACCAACCATCGCACATGACTACTGTGCTGTGCGGTTAGCGCACTGCTGCCCATGGGAGGGATGAAAAATGTTGTGCTCTGCATGTAAATGAAAGATTTTTCAGGGGTATATTACAGGTATCGGGATGTGGGACTTTTGCATGTATGGGAACACTATATATCCGGTTTACTACTGTTTTCATCTTGCGTTGCACTGACTCACATCGTACAGTCCCATAGTGTGTGCTAAAGTATGATTATCGTGTTTGTTGGTTCAGTTTTTGGAACCAGTTATCAAATCGGATATTGGTCTAAAAATGCCACAACCTCACTTCGCTGACCGATCGGTTGCAGCAGCTGACCATTATGTAACAGCAGCCTAGCCAGGCGGTCACACTTCCAGTGAATCACACAGATGGCGATCAGGTTTGCTTTGCCAGTCATTTTTGGTAAAAGTCTTATGTGGTTTATACACATGCCTCTGGTGACCTACAAGGTGATTATAAAATCGCGGTGAAGGGTTTAACGCCCGAGAAGTGCTGTTATGCATTTTGTTTGTGCATAAAATGTTGTTAACGCGAAAAAGTACAATTTGAGGAGAAGTTTGTTAACACATAAATGTGAAAGGAGATGAGAATTGAATCGATTTGACGATTTTTTGCTGACCAAAAGTGTTTTTTTCTTTTATTTACCACATGGCTCTGAGATTTAGATTTGGTCCTTTGGGTGGAGCTTAAAAGTCAGCCCTTCGTAGTCTGATGAGGTCAGTTTCGTGGGATAGCCCTTTTAGTGGCACATACCTTCTTTGGTGTGGATCTTTAGTTTCACTACATCATCAGAAAAAGATAAGTCATTGGCACCCATACAGGTTTTTTAATAAACTAAATTTCTAAATCTGATATTTAATTAAATAACTTTTCTTTCTATTGTTTGTTGACTATGCCAGCGTTCATATTCAAGCTTGGTTCGGCTGCATCGAATGAGCTAATTTCTGTATCAACGATTGACACTTGGCTTCATTTTATGGCGGAATGCTGATTCTTCTATATAAACTGTAGGTTCAATCAAACAGGTATACACATAAAAATAAAAGGTCTTAAAAGACTCAATTGACTTAATGATAATGAGTCTTTGAAGATAGTTTAAAAAGTTGAAATTTGTATCCAGTTTTTGTTTGTAGTAGGTACAATAAGAACTATTTACAATATCGGCGATAACATTTTGACTGGCTATAAGAAATCGAATCATTTGTTCATGTTGGTTATCAATTTATTTTCTTGGCGATCGGTCATGAGTGTTGTGTAAAAAAAATTGCCTCCAAAATAACAACAATTTAGGTTTGTTCCAGTGTTCGTATGTCATTTTGATGATTATTCCCTCGGATAATTAACTTTTTTCCCATTTTTCCCTTCTGCATCTAATCGAAATTTCCACTTGAGTCATTTTTAAGGAAAAAAACAAACCTTATTTTCAATATTTTAGTTAATATGAAATTATGTACCTAGTATTAAAAAAGGGCCAAAAATGATCAATAAGGAATTTAATTGGCAGAATACATATTTTATTACATAACTAGCAATTTAGATCGGTTTGTTTTGTGAACACTGAAAAAATCGTAGAAATATGATCTTAAGTTGAAATTGAAACACAATTTTTTTTTTGAAGTTAACCGAATTTCCCACAAAATTTAAATATCTTCCCTTTTTCCCACGAGACGGTTTCTTATCATCGAAAATCCCACGAAAAGGTTAATCTCCCACAGGTTAGAAACACTGGTCGGTTCCCTTACTTACTGCCTCAATATGGCAACATATCACTTTCCTGTCATTGCGAGAGAATTCGCTCACCGAAATGAGATATAATTAAACCACAAATTTGAAAATGTGAATTTTTTCTTGGCGGGAACATTCAAATATCAGTAGAACAAGCACAAATTTATATTTTTCAAGTGCAAGCGTTAAATGTCTTTTAATGCAGAAATTAAAAAGTTCGCTATACGCACAAAATATAAATGAAATCAAATACAAAGTCAGTTACAAATAAGCGTTTGAACGATTTGATAACCATCAGATAATGTTGGGCTAGTATTTCATAATTCATAACTTTTTATGAAGGGAAATGTTTTGTTCTCTCTTTTTTGATCTCTTCTGCCAAACTTATTCGCAAGGGAACGAAGTTTGACTAATTTTGACTAATGTGTTCGAATGCATTATCGTTAGGGAACAGATCTTTTGTTGTAACATCATCTTCAAATCAGCAAATGAAGAGTCATGTAGCCGCGGGTCTGGCTCATCATTAATAATAAAAAAAAACATTGTGCAAAGTATAAATAAACAAATGTGGACTCAAAAATAGGTGAAAGTTGTCTTACGACTTATAGATTTGTGTGTCAAACTTCTTGGTCAAGGCTAGCAGCGTGTATTACGTGATTGAACAGAACCGAGACTCTTAGGTTTAACTCGAAATGGAAATTTCAGTCTGATTCGGTCGACCCCCGACAGACAATATATTCGTTGATAACAGTAGGTCCTAGCAACCTACTTTTATCAAACTCCTCGCCCTTACAGCATAGAAAACAAGGTAAGATGAATAAATTTAACAGAGACAGGTGCACAAATGCCCTCAAATATGAACTTCCCCATCTGAATGTCAATATTTAGCATTATTTAGCATAATATTGGCAGTGATAAAGCCAACTTCTTCTAGAGCCGATGCTTATCTATGCTTTTAGCTCGAGTTGAAAAATTTGCACATAAACAATACAGCTCTCATTGATGGGAAACGCTTCGTGTTAATCTTTTGTGAAAACATTTTGGTGACCTTGAGTCATTTGCCGTCCCAATTTCATGTGCTTGTGTGTGAAAATCGAATACATTGCATAATCAACTTGTATAACAAAGCTTACGTTGAAAGATGTGTGCTACGATGGATTCAACATGAATAAACAAAATTTGAAAATTTATTTAACTTCAGGCAAAATTGGAATAATACTGCAACCATTCCGTGAATGGTTAGATGAATCCCATACATTTTTGCATATGAATTATATGTATGAAAAGACAAAGGGCGATTCGTACTGAAAAGAACCGTTTTTAGTGTGTAACAACGGGTTAAATTTTACCAAGTGATAATGCCGAAGTTCGATTTTTATAACCTACTGGGACTTATGATATATTTAAGTGGAGTACATATTTTGCACTTGAACTGAATTCGTACATTCGACCTTCTGATTAGTTATAATTAGGTAACAAAAAATTACCCTGAAAACAGAAAACATACTCATGTTTGGGATTTGTTAAGTGTTACAACCAATTTGTATGAATATGACAATGAGACATGACCGAGAGTGTGGATGGGTTCACAACCCAAGTTAGCTAACGGCTCTTGCTCAGCTTTTGTCTTTAGGTTTACTATTGAAATTGTTTCCTTTTGTATATTAATGGCCCGGCGGAGATATCGTTTATCCCAGGGGAAACAACTTTATGCGATTTTGGAAACAAGATCGGTATGAAAATTTACAAAGTGGTCTTCTGTCCCTTTCACGGTTGTTTCATTTTTTTACTTGTGTTCCGTAAAATTGAAACATTTGACTTAATTGAGTTTATTTGTAAGATATAGGCAAAATGATTAAGTCCCCAAGTGGATTGAACTTTTTTTTTTTTTTCGACAAATGGAACATTAAGGAAATGGGACGCAATTTTAGAGAAACGATTTTTCGAAATTGAACTGGTCAATAAATTCCATACTGGCATGTAAAACAAAGCTACTCGAAACATTCATTAAAGATATTAAGTTTGCCACACATTTACAAGCTTTCGAAATTTTTTGTTTTCAATTTAACGTAATGTCAAAATGTGTCAAACACACCTTTTGAAACACAAAGCGCTGTCACTTATAATGTTCAAAAATAATAATTGTTATCTTAAAATTTGGGTTCGCTTGTTATCTTTGCGTTTGCACCTTAAAAGCAATATTTCTCGAATCTGTAAACTTTCCGCTGATTTGATTGTGATCAGATCATCACTAGTTGTGGTGATTTTAATATGTTTTTTTAACAATTAATTAACTCATTTGGTATGTAAACACAACCGAAATTTGGTAGGCAAATTAAAAATATTTGCTCTGAAGATAACATTTCACAACTTGGTCCACAGCTGATTGAAACGTCAAACTAAACCTTGTGTAAGTGAATGCTTCAGCGAAAAGAAAAACATTTTTATCCAAATCTCAGTTGTTCGTGGTTTGGTGATAGCTAAAGGCAATTAGAAGAGAATAATTTTTGTACGAAAAGGCGCTGCAGAGGTGTAAAAACCACGTGTAACAACGTTTCCTGCTAATTGGCAGCACTTGAATTATTTTAGTTGGGAAATCATGGTCGAGTTTAACTTAGTAGCTAGTCGGATTGGGCAAAAGTGATAAGCTCTTGGGCAATTGGTACTTCCTGGTAAGAAAAAGCAAACGTTATTGATGGTAGTCATAGAAACTGGAACGCTTTTTGGCATGAGCCGTTAATCTCGTCATCAGCTATTCCATCTGTATCCTTCGCTTTTTCTATCCAGGTTACAGTGCCAATAGGACCCTAATCAAAGTCTTCCATTTCGTAATAGCATAGTATACCTTTCGGTCTTGGTATATATCGGGGAAGATCGTTAGTCAATCGTGCACCTTTTTTCATAGAGCCGGAAAGTGTCAATTAAGGGATAAAAGAGCTCATCCTGTGCCCATAGGAAGTTTGAACAAATGTTTTCTAAGAATGTAGCCACCTCTATCTAAACCTCTCTGAGGTCAAATCGGTTTAACTGAAGAAATAATATTCAGCAAGCGGCTGTTTGTTGTTTTTGTATCCAACAAGTCTTACAGAAGATCCGACATAAGTTGTATAATACCTTACTTTCATCATACAAGCAATAGGTTTACCAACTTTACTATAAAAAGCCCTTGAGGCGATCTGCGGGGACTCAAAAATCAACCACAACAATACAACAATCTGCATTGCAAATGACTTCAACATGTCAAGGTCTTATGCACAATAGCGTCAAATACTTTACACTGTAGTCCAGAAAAGAAGAATAGGTTTGTGATTTGTATCTCCGAAAAATGCTTTCATCTCTGCGCCGCGGGCATCACTCCATTTGGGCAGAGCCGTTCAATTAATTTACTCCAATTACATATATGGAAAACCCTTACTCCTTATGCACTTATCACTTACCTTTCCATTGTTGAGTGGAATTTGCATCACATCCAGTTCTTGATCGTTGGCGGGTAGGGGTACTGCTGATACTATGGCAATAACACCACACAGGCAGGTGAGTAGAACTGTTTGTTGTCTCATTTTGTTAACTATTTCTTATTTCTGTGTGTGGCTATATAGAATCCACTTGCGTTCGTAAATGTTAATCCTTTTTTTTTTTTTCAAAATGCGATTCAACACTGGAAAAAAAAAAAAAAAAATTTACGTTATAAGTCTTAACGATGACGGAACATAATCTGGTTAGCAAGTAAAAAAAACACCCCATCCAAACCAACATGCCATTATGCAAAGTTCTCTTGGGAGATACCGGCTTTCACCAGGCAACCTTGACCAAACAGAAGCTCCTTTACTAAGGGCATACAAATTGACTTAAATCAACCAAATTCGTGGCGAGGCTAACCAATTCTGGCCGAGCGATTAACATTCGAGTGAGGTCTTGAATAATGCAAACATTGGCCAATACTGTATTACGATTTGAGGGTTTTTCCCGGACGCGAACAACATGCCACCGTGTTTGCTTGGACATTAGAGCTGCGCTCTTACATCAGAATCTTGAAAACACATTTTACTGGACCACTCCACCGGTACAACCGTGCTGCACTTGCCAACACAGAGCAAAAAAAAAAAAAAAAAAAAATCGATAAATAAACAAAACAAACGTTAAAAGGAACTGCCTCTCGTTATCGTATAACCAGAATTGACACTCGACAAACAAACGTACAATCTCTCTCTCGTCGATTCGGCTTTTGACGGTGGCTCACAAGTCACACACTATATCGATCTCCCAGGGTACAACAGCTATATCCGTGCGCTTCGGCCAACTACTGATTACTAGCGAATTTTTATCACACAACGTTCACAAAAATAGTCAAACAAAAGACGCTCGTATAGGTTCCAGTTTGAGTTTTAGTTTCGGTTCCAGCTTAGAGCAAGCGCCGAGACGTGTTCGGTTTGATTGTGTGTTTTGGTGGGTTTGAGCGTTTGTCTACCTTGTTCGACACTTGGACTGGGAATGTTCACACCGCTCAGTGCAGGTTCGTTGAAAACTTTATCATCCTCTGCTCCACGCCTCTCGGCCGATGGTGTAATCCATAGCTAGCCAGAGAGACAAAGTGACTAATTTGGCGGTGGTATTACGTGAGAGAGTCGGAAGCAGTCTGCGTTTGTATGGTGGCGAACACATCACCTGGCCTGGCACACCATTATGGAGCGAAGGAAATCGAAAGCTTTTTTCGGTTTCTTGTCCCACATCGCCAACGAAATCGAAAGTGAAGTTGAACTGAGAGTGCGACTGAGACTGAGACTCAAAGCTCTACTTGGTTGATGGTGTTGGTGGTTACACTTTGGATCTCCTCAGGTTACCCATTTGGGAGAGGGTTGATTGCATTGAAGTAGGATCACATACACAAGAGGTGGACGACTCTTGCAAAAGTAAGCCAAAAGGCTTTGTACTCGCTGTGAATGGGGGGATTTTCTGCGCTGATTGCCAATTCAAAACTGGTCTCGGCTCGAATTGTAATTGTTACGCGCAGATCGGGATCGAGATCGAGATTGAGCTCGAGAAAAAGTGCATTTGTGTCGCATATGCATCAGAAGGGGGAATGGCGGTTACAGGAGTTCATTAGGGTTAAAGTTGGCGATGGAAATTAAATGAAATGCTGATCCCTTTAGATATATAATGAAAGTTGTCGAAGTGGAAGTTGTTTTTAGGTTACATCATTTTCGAAGAGGTTCGGATTTACGGGGGCGAGTCAAATGTATGACATTGCAACAAGTTTTGAAGGTAGTTCAACATTTGGCAGGCGTTCTGTCGTATGCGTTCGTGTGGGTCAAACTGGAATTACCAGAAGTATTAAAACGAGTTGACCAAAAAATGTAAGAAAACTCCAGCTTGTCCTGCATAAAATTGAGTGCTGAGGAAAATGATACTCGTATGTAATAGAAGTATGTCGCGAATGGCATTCCTTGGATATAAACACACTGATGGAGTTTAGTTTTAAAACTAGAGATGGGGTACAAGGTGGTATCTTAGTGGACCAAAATAACAGAGTAGGAAATACTGGCATGGCATGCCGGGAATGGACACATGTCTGTCAATCCACAATAAGCAGAAGAATGGAAAAAGTTGTTGACAAGCACTTAACTTACTTGTTGCTTTGTTTTAAATCGTCCTTCATGAAGTGCTCTTAGACCAAGGTTAGCTCATTCAGTGAATTCTATTTGGATGACCCTACTCAATCTTAAAACCGATTGTTTTCCCTAGGGAAGCTGCTATTTTATGCGAAGACTCAGTGTAGCCTTCCGGCTGCTGTCGAGCATAGGACATACACACCTATGTAAATGTCTTCTTTATCTGTGTTGCGCCTGCAAAAATATTGTGAGGAAGCTTCAATCTTTGTCTGGTATCCGACTATGAGGGTAAATCAAATAATGAGAAATAAAAAATGTCAATGCGGCTTAAAAGATCGATCCGAGAGTATACTTAGTTTAAGAGTGCATCACCTACTTCCTACAAAAAGCCATCGAGAGTTCAGCTTAGAATCCCAAGCGCTACCCCCTTTAGATGAAAATTTTTGATGGAAGAATCGCCACCGATTTGCGGAAGAACAAAATGCGAACATCCGGTGTAAGGTTGATTTTATTTCTTTTATTTATAATTCTTAAATGTAAATTAATCAAAACTTTAAGTCTAGAATGTAAGAAATATTTGTGACATTCTGTTCTGAAAGTAAATGCGAATCTGTGTAAGATCCAAGGCTTTTGACTGCTACAACCTTTCGTTTGTGTCGAGTCCGAGAAGCTTGAGAAGCTTCCTCAGGCCTGTTATACTATTGGCACAGAGTACGACGTTTGCTAAAAATGGTGCAGTGCAACAAATCTATGTTTTTCTGCTCATCGAACCTGAGATCTCTCGATCAGTAGGCCAGCACATTAATTGCTGACTATGGCTTATCGTGGATAAAAAAATATGCCCAACTTTTGTTTTGCTATGTTATCGATAACTCGAATGATTTTTATTCAAATTTGCTGTACGGAAACACAGGGTATTGGAAAAAAATAAGAATATTTCTGACTTTGAAAAACATCATCAACAAACAACAAAAACGATTATCCGTTGGTTTGGTTGGCTTTTTTTCGATTAGGTTTCATAGCCCACCTAAAGTTTGGGTCAGTACTACAAAATAGATCCAGGACTTAAGGAATAAACCATAAATGAACTGTAGATGAAAGGCCATTAAATAAGTGAGTAAAAATGTTTTCGTTTTGACAGAAAAGCGGTGTTGGTTTCGCTTTGCCATCTTTCTTTTTATCCCGTGGTGATCGATTTAGCTTTTTTTTTGTTTATTTTTTTGTTCGATCGTTTTTAGTTAATGGAAATTCACTCTAAATAAATAAAAAATGCTTTCCTGTCCGTGAAAAACTACAGTAACCCACAGTCAAAGCTTGTGCAAGTCACTCACCAGAAGGGCTATTTTTTTTTTTAACGTTCGCGTTTTGGAACCCTGAAGTTGACTTACTGATTTATTCCGATTCCCAGTTTGCACCTGTCATCAGGTTAAATTAGCGCCAAAAGTCCATTGCGCGATTAATAATCAAAATGGAATTAAATTTAAAATTAGCACAAGAGAAACTCGTTTCCTTTATAGCATTCCAATGAATATTGTTTAGCCACTATTGAAAAATAACCGACACTAAATCAGTATTGCTGCTCGAACAGCTAATTAAAACCCATTAATTGTTCGTTTCAATGCGCCATAGAGCATACAACAATTACCAGTACTCCAATTGTTCACAGTTGGCGTTGGTCTCTGTTTCCGCCAATTACCACCAATAAATGCATGTATCTTGCGCAAGGCTGTACAACGCCATCGTTTACAGATGTCTAAAGCTTTTCAGGAATAACAGTAAAAAAATGACAAGTCGCCTCACAATCTGCATAACCGAAATTTGGAAATACCTCATCTATCAACGAGACCTAATAATGGCAACTCAATTCGCAAACCAATTGATTATGTGCGGGATTATGTGGGCTAGCGCGAATTTTTTTCAAATTTTCTTCTCTCAGTATTATATCATTCGATTTGAGATTAATGATAATTTTTAGATTGCATTCATCTTTGGAAATGTAAACAAAAAACGAGACAAATGTTGGACCGTCATCGCTCAGCATCAACAAGCAAGGCAGGCTTGAAGGTGTACGTGAAAGTTTGATGGTCTTCGATGGTCACCTGCGGTCATCCGAAAGGAGGTTTGCCCCAAATGCAAATAGTCGATTATGATCGATGAAATAGGCGAACGTTTGCGGGACAAAGCTGACCTGCAACTGTAGTGGTTACGGTGACCTTTCAAGTCATTCAGAGCCATTACAGGGACCAGATATCGGAACGGAAATTGAATTATTCAACAAGAAACCGATAGAGTTTTGTCAATAATCTGATGCAATTCTACCGCCCACTTGAAGGACAACTAGATTCGAGCACAGACATTCTGACTCCGAGCAGTTAAACTTTTGAAAATCTGCTGTCAAACTAATGCTCTTTCTTCACATTAATCAAAGTAGCAGTTCCATCAGCGCGTTGGCAGACAATTATCCAAAGTTATGACGGATAAGATCAGCATAACCCTGACCCATACGTACCTAAGCATCTTTATAAAACTGCGAATGTGTGTGTATTTTTTTTTCCGACATAAGGTTTTGACTTTGGACATGTTTACATTGGAATGGAAATAAAAATACATTTGCGGACATAAAGTAATGAGTCAATCAAACGGCGCTAATGTTTGCGGAAATGGCTTAGTTGATGTAGTTATTCGAAGGTTGAGAGGTTAAGGGATCTGGTTTTGATTTATATTCGGTATTTTCGACGAAAACTGTTCGGAATGCAACCAATTTTCTTTGGGTATATGCCGCGGGGCGATTTATCTCTGATAGCTAGATATAGAGCTGTGTGGAACGTGTTATCGATAACCTTGTAGGTGTTACTAAATAGAACGACATCGCTTTGTAATAATCACAATATTATGAACAGATAATCGTTCTCTAAGTGTCTGTGACTAGAGTAGAGGTATGATTATTGCACTGGTGGCACTCAGGTGCCAGTAAGTGTTGCAGTTCAAATGAATGACTCTATAGCTTGATGCAATCCAATTATTAATCTGAGGTCAAAGTGGAGTATTTTCATTTCAGTGTAGCAGCAATTGGCTTGGTTATTAATGTGGTGTTTTTGTTTCTCGTACTTAACTTTCAAGAGTTGAATTGATTTTGTTTTATAATTAAAGTGAGTGGCAATCTGAAATTGTTTTCAGTCCTTCAGTCAACCTTTTTGTGTTTCCTTGGATGCTAATTAAACTTATTTTCAGTCCACTGCAACATTGATAGAAGGTGGGTGACTTATTTAATCTTGAAACAAATTAAGCACCCCTGAACATTTTATTGTCGCTAAATGAGGCTGAATCTGGTGATTATGTCAACGGAAGAAGATCAAGCAAACTAACCATAAAAAACCTTATTTGCATATGACATCGAACTAAAAGATGGCGCAACGTGCAATACTTCCAGAGAAACGATGCATCATTTGGCGGAGGAGTTTCCCAATAACATCAGCCCACGAAGTGTAGAAATAAATTGGTGCAGAGAAGTTACGTCGAAGATCTTTGCCAACAGGCAGCAACGATTGACACTTTATAGACAGCTCGTCATCAAGCCAGCTCGTTCCTTAGATTGTTGACTCTGGTTATGCGTACCAAGTACAATTCATGCTTTGACACTATACAGAGGTTCTGGGACTATAAGGGTAAAATATCTCATCAGTTCAGTGAGAGAGGACTATAGTCAGGGTGTCTTCTTTATCCGAAGAAACCTAAAATAGCCAGAGCACTTCTTCACCTGATCATATAGACAAAGTCTTTCACATTTTCAAAAAATCTTTCCATTGCGACTCTTACTAGTCACCGATGTTGAGAGTCCTTTCTCAATATACTCCGTTTTGTCCTCATATTGACTAATAGAACTATCTGAATGTACTCCATTTTATCACTAGCTCTACTTCAAACTGACAGCTCGCAGCGATCTCACGATAATGTCAATGCCATAAGCATATACAAAAGTTATTGAACGGACTTTGGGAAAATCTATTTCTGATGCTGGCCTGTTAGTGTCATGAAACAAATTTCAATGAAATGATAGCAAAACAAAAAAAAATATGAAAAATAATGGAATATAATGAACAGTTTCTTTATTGAATCTGTAGCGAGTAAAACTCTTCAGCATCAAAATCCTCAAAAGGATTTTCGAGATGTCCAAATATATTAATATCGTGGGAATATTTCTTTAAAAATGACAGATGGAAGAGGATTGAGAGTCTATACTAAGTGATAAAATGTACTTTTGGTGGTTTTAAATTTAATACCAGGTTTTAACGATAAAGTGAATTTTATGTCGAATAGAATTAGCAAAATGCTAATTTAAAACGGCTTTTTTCCGACTTTAATTTTGCGCTACTTTTTTATTTTACACAACCAAATCTTCAGAATCAGCTATTTCCTAAAGGAGAGATAACTAATCGGCTCCTTAACTTAACTTAACGGTACCATTCCTTAGTCCATGTCATCATTTGCACAGCAGTAACTATGGCATTGCTCTATGCGGTATGGGTTAGGCGGTGGTTTGTTCTTCAATTTAAGTCGCTTCAAGTGATTAGCCGTCGAAATAATCCGCTTTACTGTCGATACGCTTGTTTGGACCCCCTTTTTTATATTTTGCGGCAGAGTCGTGTGAATTTGACGCGAACCGAAGAATTGCTCTTTTTCCAGCTGGGGTAACGGCACTTACTGTTCGCCCTTTCATATTTTTGCCATAGTTGGACTCGTTCCGTAAAAATGTCGATACAACTTTTCGGCTTTGTTGTGTTTTTATGTTTAGCTGTTTGGTGTTACTATTCAAGAGTGAGCGGCAATGTATGTGCCGATCTGGTAATCAGTCGTTCGCACAGAAATGCCGACAAGATCCGGAATATTCTTAAAAGTCTGAATTGTGAAATAAATACTAAATAAATAAATACAAAATAAATAAATATAATTGGGACTTATTTTTCTGCAGTTCTTCTGATAGTGATTTTAAATTCATCGGGCTACCACGCCATGTAAAGCTGCTTCGAAAGACTCCAAAGGTGGACCCATTGCCTTCCGGACTTACTATTGGAGATATCTTTCCTCAGTTCTTGTTGGTCGGGTTGACACAAATTTGTACTTACCTAGACGATGACAATACAAATTTATAGATAGGTTACCCTATCCCACAACTAATATTTCCAAACCATCGGCATTGACTGAGTTTGATCTTTCGAAGACCGCCGTTTCCAGGAACACCGCTCAATAAAGATTCGACAATCCGCATCCCACACTAGATATTTAATTTTTATTCGGAGAAGTCGGTGATTTAAATTCTGTTTATGGTTGACATAATCTTCGTTCGAACCAACCCATAGTTGAACTAATTGTGGTCATCTACGCAACTGTGGCTGAAAGACTGCGCAACCACGACTATGAAGTTTTGTCACTTCAGCCGTTTTGTTCATTTTGGGAGGTGTTAAAATCGAACTTTAGTTATGTCTTTATGGAATGCGCTTTATAATTGTGATATTTTCTGCTCTACCTTTTTCTTTTTGTTACATTCCTTTGGCCAGTGTGTTAAGTGCAATCCGCTTTCAAGTTTTCTTGTGGTTTCCGAATTTTAAGACCTCCTATACATAGTTTTGCTCCATCTCAAAATTGAACCAGTCTTTGCAGTTAATTCTGATTCTTTATATAAAAGAGAGAAAAAGAGTCGGATAAAGAACCTTGTGGAACACCAGGAGTTATATTGTGAGCAGCCGACTTGAAACCATCCAACTCAAAAATACAACTCCTAATCTAATCCCAATAGAGAATTCCTGAAAGAAAAAGTACTTGACGTCAAAGTCTGTTAAATGCGCTTAAAATTAGTGCGAATATTATTACTTGGTCAAAGTGATGGAGATTTTGGTTCAGATTTCCGGCAATCGAAATACTAGTGGACCATGATTTAGCAACTATTTCCGGAATTGCATTAATTAATTGATTAGGAGTTATGGACCAACAGGTTTTATCGAATAGAAAAATGCTTTCGTGCTTATTGCGAACGCAAGTAAAGGGTCCGCCATCTACCTTTTTTTTTTTTCAACTAGTGCTTATTTCGCGAATGGTAACACTTAGCTCATGTCTGATTCGACAGATACTTAGTTTTATCCTTCCGCTGAACGAATATGGTTGTGTATACGCTTGAACAGCGCTGGGAAATATTGCGACATTACTTTGAAAATCATGGTAATGTTGCAGAATGTGTGCGAAAATTGCGTACGGAACTTGGAAGAAGAGAGGCACCGTCAGCTCCGTATGTTTGTTATCTTGGCGGGTATGTAAATAAGCAAAATTGTCGCATTTGGGGCACAGAAAAGCCATTTTACTTCGAAATGAGCAAGGAGTGGCCGTTACAGTCAATGGCGATCGTTATCGGGCCATGTTGAACGAAATTTTGTTCACAAAAATTGAAGAGGAGGATATTGGCAACATTTGGTTTCAACAGGACGGCGCTACGTGCCACACAGCCGAAGCTACACTCGATGTTTTGCGCCCTGTTCTTGAAGATCGCATTATCAGCCGCAGAGCTGATGTCGTTTGGCCACCTCGGAGCTGCGATTTGATACCGTTGGACTATTATTTGTGGGGTGCCGTAAAAGATAAGTGCTACGCCGACAAGCCAGAGACAATTGACGCTTTAAAGGACAATATTCGTGAAGCCATTGGTGAAATACAGCTGCACACAATCGATAATGTGCTTAAAAATTGGACCGATCGTGTAGGCTACTGCATGGCCAGCCGAGGCAGCCATTTGAATGAAATTATTTTCCATTATTAACCGGAAGGATTGTACTTTCAAATAAAAAAAGAAATTTGAGAAAATATTCAGTAGTTTTTTTGTATAGCATTTTCAAAAAAAAAAGTTATTTGGCGGACCCTGTACTACCCGTTGGCTTTTATATCTTTCTTAAAAATTTAAATTCTTTTAATTCTAAAAATGCGCAAAGTTTTTTTTTAAAGTCACTTTCTCCGAGTGCTTCAAAAGCGAAGGGATTTTTGACAGTAAAACTTAGGACGAGTAGTAAACAAAAGTGTTACAAGTATACCGCACTCAGCTCTAGGTTTACTTTTCAGACCGATTTAACAGATTTACTCAAATAAAATTGGCAATTTGTCTAAATGCTGCTTCTTTTCAAAGCCAATAACAATTATTAATACGTCGGCACTTTTATACCCCGTTAATTTGTTGGTTGACAAAAGTGGTAATACAAATTTTATCACAAAAGTTTTCTTGTCATTTGAGACGAGGTCTCAACACCGCTGCTTATACCGTGCGATGATTCACGTCACGTACAGCCTATTGTGCTGTACACAACTCAAGCTGAAGGCAACTTTTTGTCCACCATAATCGCTGCAACAAATTACATGATTTATGAACTGCTTTATCATTTCGCATTGATTAGGTTCAAAGATTTACAAACTGCCTTTAATGTCCGCATAAATTGGCAACCTTTAAGGTGAGCTATTACCATTTGTGTTCTTGCTTTGATGTCAAAACCATCCGGTTTTAGATACCAGATGTAAATTGCCATTGATTGAGTTTAATTGTATGGAATACATTTAACAGTTTCGCTGGCGCCGATGTTTTTTGACCCAACAAAACAAACTGCCCAGCTAATAACATCGGAACTAGTAATTTCGCTTTTAATTCACCATACACTCAGGATAAGAGGTTAAGCGAATCACTAGATTTGTCAATGACAACGGCAGCAAGGTTTACCTGCCGTCAGTTCCGTCTCATAATTCAATTTGGGGGGAAAAAAGGAAAACCAAACACGAATTAAATTTTGTCGTCGGTGATTTATTGACCCGCTTTTTCTGGTAGTTTCGACCTTCGGATCGATCTGATAAATAGTTATCTGTAAAGTACTTGTACTGCAACGACCAGGCGTTGTTAGTTTATCCTCCGTGTGATTAAGTGATATCCCGCAGCCTCATTCATTTGTGCGTGTACTGTGTATACCGACAAAGTGAAAGGCATTGCGATTTCGGATTGTTCAATCTTGGCCGCTGCGAACAATAAAACAATTTATTGCGCAATGTTGGCGCCCGCGGGGATGAATTTTAGCCGTTTACCTACTGACTATTCACAGGCTTTTATCACGTGCAGAGGCATGACGTCCCCCTAATGGAATGAGATACGAAATCTCATCGGCAAGTCGGTGTTTTTCGGTCTAAACATTGCTCTTCGACCGTGGCGCGCAATTAACTCGGCTTAAGGGGCAGATTATCTATGCAAATGCCAAAGTGACGGAGATTTTTGCTAACCACACACTAATATCTGAAAGATGGGACAGTAAATATGCAATACTGATAATCATCATAGTCGCTCTGGCGAAGGACAATAAACCGAGTTAGGGACTCATATCTGTGCCGGTGATAGGCTTTAAACTACTTGCGGTTAGTGGACATTTTCGCTTTTGCATCAAGCTGAAGCTGAACTTTGACCAAGAGTTGTGCCATCCAAGGCAGACTATTTCACGTTTATGTTGCACATTATGAATTATATATACGCATTGGGTAAGCGGGCTAATGAATTTCTGAGTTTAAGGCTCACTTTTCCGGTTTGTATTTGCATTAGGCTGTGCCAAAAAGGCCACCCCGAGATGTTATGGTGAGCGGTTCAGGTGTCGCTAATTAAATCGCTTTTTGACTGACTCCAATGTGTGACTTTTGGAGTGTTTGGTGGCATCACACCTGGTGAGTGTTATATTTGGCTATAAAATATTAATTTGTGGTCATAAAGCTTTCATTTCAATGAATTTTTGTTACCTACGTAACAGTGATGGTTTAATATATAGGACAGCAGTTGTCGCAAAAAGTCGTATCAAAGGTTTTCTTATTGTTCAGAAATTATTTATTTCAGCGGAGGACTACCAGTTAACCTCAGCAAAATAGAAATGATGCTCTGAAGCTTTTTTCAATGAGTTTCAGCGTTTTGCAAGTCCTTACCACTTGCGAATCTCTGCGGATAAAACTGCCCTGTGAAATTGTCTCAATCAAGCCGTTTGGTATAAGTTCGTAGGTTCCTTCCATTTCATTTGTTCCTAAAGCAAAAAGGGACTCAAGTGAAGAGTTGTGAGAACCTAACCGGAATAGCCTATGTACCTGTAGCGTTGGTTGATTTGTTTTTATACAAGCACCTATCAGCAGCCCCAAGTCAGAAAAGTCATATTCTCGGTATAAGTGGCCAGCTGTGTCACGATGTCATTACCTACCCATATCTCTGACATCCAATTCAAACGAAGCATTGCGACGTGAAATGAAGTTCGCCCAGTAAACATCGCAGCACAATAAGTGAAACAATGAGTGAAACTTGAAAACTCATTCGAGCGAAGCCGATTATAGCTGCACATGTGTGTTTTGTTTTCGAAGCGTTTTGTTCCGCTCAAGTGACGCTACAAAATGCTGCCTCCGATACAGAGAGACCTTAGAAGTTCAGCGAACCGCACTCTCGAAGGAGGATTGCTCAATGTCACATCACAATACCTCCCAGTTGCATGCGTGCATCGTATGCAGATCTCTGTTGTGATCCCGAATGGATAACAACAAAGACGGCTTTCCCGTCTTGACGTGACGATGACACAATAGTATACGGTCGATATTTTTCTGCCACCAGGAACGCCCTGTCATTTATGCTCCCATTGTTTCACAATCAGTCAATCTTGCGTGTCGATGCCAGAGATCTGGAATATATTGGTTGACAAAGTGGGTGGCCAGCTTAGTGGTCGGCGGTTTTTTGAAGAGGACAAACAGTTGTTCCATCATGTATCGAGTCTTGAGATTAGTCCTGTTGTTCGGTTTATTGAGCGCGATTAGCACGTCACCGCGACGAGTTCAAAAATTCAAGTTGGATCCGAATTACTTGAAAGCCATGTCGGCGTACAGAAAATTAGAGCCGAGAACATCATCGCAGGAGTTGAAAACAATCACAACCATTGGGATACTAAATGGAGCCATGAAGGCTGAAAAGGAAATGGCGAAGCATTTAACGGATATTGTCACGGATTTGATACTGAATACAAATATGGCGGATAAGCCAGCGGCCATGGCGAAAATAGCAAAAATCGAGCAGACCATTGAACGGGACAAGAATGCCGTCCAAATATTGACGAGTGCAATGGATTTCGCTACGAAATCGTTGTCCATGAAGGATTACAGGGAACAGCTTGAGAGAACTCTGCAGGAGCATAAGAGTAGAAAGCGTGAAATAGGCACACACAAGGATGTGGATATGAAAATGTTGAAGGCGAAGATTTTGGAGCATTTGCAGAGCATGCAGGAAGCTATTTCCAGTAAAATTGACAGTACTTTAGACTATATGAAAGAGAATAAGGAACTGGATGGTTTAAGGGCTACAAGGAAGAGGAGCGCCATGGATGAAAATAATTTGCAGACTCTGTTTGAAGAGGTAAAGTGAAAAGGAGGTTATGTTCGTGGGGAAACGTGACGGAAGTGGTTTTCGTATTTTGTAGGACAAGCTCGAGAATAATTTGGTGGCGGAGGAAAATCGACCTCTACCAGAGAATGACAAGGACGTAAATATCAACGTGGACATCGGTACCAATGATGTGAGTTACAATTTGAGCTTCCAAAAGGATACATTTTTACTTTTACTAACAAGCAGTTTAATGAGTTTTTGTATAGTTTAAGTGACGAGAGAAAAATTGTATGTGTGACAAAAATACAAAATTAAAAAAACTGGTTTGAAATTCAAGTCTGGAAAAAAGACCAATTTCACTTGGGTGATATCATGTAACCTAATGTGAAGAAGAAGAACAGTCTGACACTGGTCCCTGTTAAATATGAGAGCGTTCAATCAGATCAGTTTTCGCGGAATTTAATTTTTAGTTCATCTAAAATGTCGTATGCAGGGTTCAAAAATTCAGTTTTTGAAACATTCGCAAGTATTTTTTGCAAAGTTCTTGCAGTTGTGCCGAATTAGAGAATAAATCGAAGATATAGCCTTGGTTATGAAAATAACTACCTACCTAAAAATAATTCTAAAATAATGTTTTTTTTTAAATTCCGACGACACAAAGTATTCAATTTTTCTTATATTCAACCAAGTATCGAAAAGTTCGATTCAGGCTTTTGAAGGTAGCACAAGATTGTTTCTAAATGCGTTTTATTTGTTTTTAAGAAATTGTTACATAAACCACAAAAGCGTGCAAAACTACTTTCTTTGACGATTTGCTAAGAACGATATAGACATTGTCTATGCATTTTGTTAAAAACACAAAGCATGTCTATTGATAAAACGACCTTTTTCGAAAACATATACTTAAATTTACTGCAGTGGAAAATTTTCCAAATGTGAGTTTATTTATTTTTATTGGGTATCAAAATTTAACTTAGATTGCTTCAATTCAACCAATCCAGCATTTGGTAAAAACGAAAAAAATGTCCGCAAGCAAAAATTGTTAGAAAATTAGAAAATTTCCAATTTTACACAAATCTGAATTAATGCGGCCTAGAAGTCATCGGACTTAACTTGTAAGACACTTTTGAAAATTAAATTTTTCTCTTCAGTTTATTGCAATTATGCAACTTTAGCATTTAAGAAACAGTTTGTACTAGTTAAGGACGCCCACCATTCTGCCAGCTGATTGGCAATTCAACAACATGGTTAAAAATTGACGAATTTGCGATGTAATATGTTATGCAAAAATATGTTTAAGTTTTAAGAATTTGTAATTTATTTTGTTCTTTTTTCGCCAAAATTGCTAATTGCGGAAACCTTGCGAAATATAGGTAGATCAGTAAAAACCTCTCAAAGGATGAATATTGTATATCGACAGACGTCCAAACTAGCATATCCGATGTGCTGCGACTGGGTTGCAATTTTCCGAAGATTTTGTCAAAATTGCAAAGTCATTGGCCAGCATAGACAAATTAAAAATGTAAAATTTCAGAAACCGAGAGAGAAATCTCTCAATTTCAAGAGAAGTACCCGACCGGTTTTCTTAAAAAAAGTCTAGCAAATGTCATTTGGACACTTGACAAGGTTCTCCCTAAATGCAGCATCTAGAAAAATAGTTGGAATTGAATCTTTAACAAGTTAAATACCTTTTAAACTTACCATTTTGAATGCGCTGATATGTTCTAGCAGAACATTCAATTATAACTACTCCTCCCTCCGACATCGTTGAAGCCAAAAATAAATAGAGACTCATCAAACTTTTGAGCTGTCACTAGTTTTCATTTTTTATTTTTCCAAATTCGTTTTTTTTTTAATTTTTTCAGTTTCTTAGCAATTTCTTTAATAATTTTACGTTTGCAAAAAAGTACCCGAACGAACCTAATTTTTCAATGTTCGGGAAACGTGAAATTGTGTAGTGAAGAGCGGGACTAGAAGTTGGATTTTCGATTAAATTTGCTCCTGCTACAGTTTTTACAACTGAGTAAGTTGAACATATTTTTAAGCAAACAGCTGTAAACAGCTAAAAAATTCACCCAAAAAGTCCAATAATGTCTGCTAAGAAGATATCAAAATAGTATTGCATTTTGAATAAAAGTCTGGTGGCCAATGACTATAAAACTTGTGTCAACTGTTTTTAAGAAAATTTATTCAAAAAACTTTATAGCAACCAAAAAAAAAATAAAAAAAAATCACAATTCACTGTCCGAAAAGAACTAAAAAAAAAACTAACATCTTTTCTTGCTTTTTGATTTTTGTTTGGCGACCTTTCTGGCTATTTGTTCCTAAAGAAACGCTTAAGGGTTCCCCTTAAATTTTTAAATGTTACAACATACCCGTGTTACTGAAGTTGCCTATTTACCAACTCACGAAAAATAGTTTTCATCCAAATTTGATATTTTTAAAAAGTCCAAAATATGCTACTTTTTAAAAAAATTAAAGTTTTTTTCTTAAGTTAAAAATTTGTAACTACTAAATTTTTAATCAGTTCCAAAATATTTGCCCAAAAAGTTAAGGTTAAAGTTAAAATTTCTGATTAAGTCTCGTTAAAAATAAGTGCTAGAGGGATGGCATCGTTCGAAGCAAAAGCGACTAAGCTTAAGTACTCGTACTCACAGCAATTTAGGTCCGGTTTGTTCAATCTTGGTTATATTAAATCATCGGCTATTCCAGCTGATAACCAGCGAATGTGTTCAGCAGAATATTAACTAATGATGCTACGATTTTCAGCGGTTGACGAGATTTAACCGATGATTTTTTGTAATATCTGATGAAATAAATTGAGATCAAGCCCAAAAATGGGTGAACAATTTTTATTGGTTGTGGAACTGATTCAGTTTTGTTCTCAAAAACTAAGTTTTTCTTTCACGCCAGTAAGATTTTATTTTGTTTTTGAAAAATTCCTGTATCATCAAAATTTGACATTTTTGTACTCAACAGTGAAAATATGTATATTTATTAATAAATTACATAGATAAAAACACACGGAACCAGAAAACAAAAAATGTAACCATAGATTCGGCTAATCACTGAATTTACAAATAAATTGGAAAAATAGAACGATTTGCCGCAAATCTATGGTTTGGCCACCATAGATTTGTAATAGCAGGTTAAGCCAGCTGTGAACAGACCGGCCCTAAGTTCTGATATCAAATTAAGTGACAGCTGGATTGAAAACGGATTCAGAGGCTTCCTTTGTCACTAATGTAAATCCGACCGCTAAATTGAAAAAAAAAAAAAGTCAGAGGAAATATTATTCCCAACTGTTAATTTACAGTCAACGTATTTTTGTCCAAATTTTTCTGCCGCATAACTAAATTTAAGTTTTCACTAAACCCCTATCCCATTGCCTATAATTAACCAAGGTTGTAGAAATAATCACAATCGATGACAACAAGAAAGCGAACCAAATCGATGACTCCGGAGAGGGTATCGACATCGGAATGCCCGAAGGAGTAATGCCCGGTGGTCTTGTGGGCCTCATTGCAAGCTTGAGCGGTGTGAGTACGATCCGCAACTTGAAATGCAGCCAACTAATCGTCAATACTTTCAGGGTGAAGGAGGGTCTGACGTGGGAGCTTTGATTGGCGCTCTGACAGGAGTTATATCGCAATTATTCGGGGTAAGTACAAACTCACTCTGCGCAGTCGAACATAGACTTTCATATCCCTTTGCAGCCGGGCGGGTTGGACATTGAATCGCTTATCAGCACAGGAACGTCGCTGATCGCTGGGCTACTCGCGGTAAATATCAGAGTCGCCATTGGTGAAACACATTTTCTGAGCCAAATTCAATTTTAGGGCGATCGGAACTTTGGAACCGTCATTGGGGAGTACGTTGGAACTGCGTTCGATGGTCTTTCCGGAGGCGGCGGAGCGGTAAGCTTAAACCATGCACCCAAGTCGATGAAGCTAAAAAACAAATTTTCAGATAAACAATGGAAAATTCATTGGCAATCTCCTGGGGACCATCCTGGCATCACTGAGCGCTGTATTTATCGTTTTCATGACTTTTCTTTAGACCTGCTAACAAGTACTAAATTTTTATGGGAATCACTGTAACTTTTGGATTTTTGGTTGCACGGGGTTGAGCGATGAACGGCCAAATCGACTTACTAACATTTTCCCTATTCCTTCTTCTTCAGAATCCCGAAGATGACGATCTACCACCGCAGCCATTGGTGTTTGTCCAGAGCCTGATTCAAAGTTTCGGTGCAGCTAAAAATCGTGCCGGTGCGCCTGACGGTGAAGCAGCACCGCCACCACCTCCTCCCATGGCGGGATCTGACTCCTTCGGCTTCATCAAGCAGATTGTCTCCGCCTTTGTCGGTGGCGTTACCAGCTTGGTGCTGAATGCATCACTTGGCGCATCTGGCGGATCCGCCCAGGCCTCAACATCCGCGTCTGCCAGTTCATCACATCCGAAACTGCCTCATTAACCTACTTGGCAGTTAGGCTGCTCAACACCGTTTTTATTTAGGGATAGTACAAACACATCCACATAAGTTAGTGCATAAGCTGTAAATATTTACTTTTTATATCCGAAATCTGTGTGTTTGTCTCTCTGTGCTGCATTTGATTCGTTTTCTTGCTGCATTTCTCCGGCGCGAAAATGAAACCAAAAGGCAAACAAGCAGCTTTCTGCATCGTGAAAGTATAAAGAAAGGGAAATCTGCCATACCTCCACGCGAAGCCGTATTGATTTCGATTACAGTAACAGTACACAATTTCAGCGCAATTGGGAAAAATCGAAAGTCTCGCTCTCGCATACGCACTTAGTTCATATGGCGCTCCTTCGTTTTCTTCATTAGATTTTCGTGTAAACGTCGCGTTGCCGCCGCTCCGTATCACTTGGTAATGTGGAACTTTCGATTTCAGCGACAACAACGACGAAGGCTATGACGCACTAATCATTGGCATTGACCAGGGTCTGTGGTAACAGCGAAATTTCGAGGCTTACACTTTTTTTCTCCGTTTTAGTTTCGAGACGGTCTTTCTCAAGAGTCGGTTGCATCTTGAAATTGTTTAGTGAGAGAAAAAAACCAACGAAAATAATAACTTGTCATTAATTAATTAGCTTGGTATAAGTCTGAAGTGATCCGTGAAGTCTACTTTGTCGGCAACGCAGTAGATACGCTTGAATTGGCTTTTGTTGCTATTATTATTTGTTGTTCGGTGGGTGTGCTGTGTTTTTTTATTTTGTCGTGCAATTATCTAGTGCTATCCGGGCTACTTTTTTGTATCGGGAAAGAGAAAAGACATCGAGTGAGTGAGAGACTGACAAGAAAGAGAAGGAGCACTCGAACGAATTTCAACGGTAATTTTGAGTTTTAATGGTAAATTTTTGTGTTGCACAATTTTATTTTTGGCCAGCGAATGCGGAAATAATTTGTTTTTCTCTATTCACCGATGAAAGCGGTAGTTGAGAGAGAGAGAGAGAGAGAGAGAGAGAGAGAGAGAGAGAGAGAGAGAGAGAGAGAGAGAGAGAGAGAGAGGAGAGAGCTTAAGTTTGGTGTACTGAAAGTTTGCTGTGTTAGTTGGGTGGTTGTCCTCTCCACGGTGGGGTGGTTTCCATGAAAAACAAAAGAGTTGATGTGCGAACTTGATTGGAATCAACTCGGACTACCTTCACTTGGGTGCAGTTTAGTTGGAATATCTTGCTGTACCAAAGAGGCACAATCATATGTCGTAGGAAGTCGTTAAATGCGACGGCAATTCAATAGTAGTCACGGCGGGTTAGTGCTTCTCGATCAATACAAGGAGGGCAGGCGTGCTTCGGTAATTGGAAATCTTGTGTTATTGCTGGTTAGCTTTGGGAAACTATGTAGCATGTTGACTTAATAAGCTCATCTGCTTGAAATTTGTCGAAAAGTTTCCCAATTTGGTGGCTATTAATAGTAAACAGTGGCTTCAAGGCCGCTGCTATGTGTTTAGAGCTAGAAACTGTTGATTGGTATTGACTTCAAGCCAAATATGTCGGCTGATGACGAAAGGTTCGATAGTTGAGCTCACGCTCAAGCTCAAGGTGGAGCGTGGATTATTTTGAGGACATTTTTGTTTCGTTTTGCTCCTTAGGGTGTTGAGTTTACTTAGCCAAAATGGTTTGCTGGTAAGAAGGGCGTTCTTCATCCGGGAGCCTTGGCCTAGAGGATTATGCTTGATTAAAATTTCACTACGACAGACTCTAGATGGTTACAAGGTTTCGGTGGCCTTATGACTTGTTTTAAATAGGGAAAAATCTGGAGAATTGATTAAACTCAGCAGAAAACAGTGACTATTAGCATGGGGTTTACCTTTTGGACATTTTCTTCTGCGAAATAACGTAATGAGATGAGGTATAACGAATATGGATTCATGAAGGCCCCTACTGTGACGACCTAAAACTCTCTGTCAGGAAATTGCTTAGAAGGAAGCACCTACTCGGCAGGCACTTGTTCGACAATTTAAAGGAGGTTGATTTCTCCAACAAAATCCAGACCATGGCCCATTGATACAGAACATGAGTCCATATTTCTGTTCTCTAGGGAAAGTGAGTGTAAGGGTCAAGTGTTTAAGATTCTGACCATAAAGGTTCTTTTAGTGATGAGCTCACAACTCTTACCCAACCTTACCTAGAGATGTAACACTATTTCAAATTACTAATCGATGAAATCAAAAATGCTGTCGTTGAAAGACGAATTTTCTCTTTGTCGACTTTCCAATTCATTTGACACCTTCAATTCTCTGAACTATATTTCATAAAACTTATCTACCAACTATTCAATCAGTAATCAGCAAACGAATCTTGTGGGTAAACCCTTCTTTTCCAGAATGGAGTGGAGTGCCTCAAGACTCAGTTCTTTAGTCATTGCTTTTCCATGTCTGTATAAATAAATATAGGAACTCCAAAGTCTGTGGAACGCGCATGCTTTTTCTCATCAGAGACTCTTCTTTATTTGAGGGTCCATTCCGAAGAAGTGTCCTATTTTTAGAGGTCCTTTAATACCGAACTAGTCATCATTATTCATTTTCAATTGAGAAGGTTCTACTAATGATGACCTATTTTATGAGGCTATTAGACTTTTGTTTCTTTTTACACCTACCCTGAGTTGAGGGGGCAGAAAAATCGCCTTTGCATCTTACGAAACGAAAAGAATTCACCACAAACCAGTCACGGTGGATGAATGCTTTTTGCACTCGGAACATGAAAAAACGTGTTTCTTTGCAACTGCACTTAAAACACTGCCACGTCTTACAGCGAGACCTTCTCCACTTAAAATAGTGGCAAGTCTTACAAGCTAGACCTCCCACAACTTTGAAGGATTGGACTTTGATACAATTATAAAGCAAGTGCGCTACATCCCGATTCGAATCAGAACCCAAAAATTGCTTTAACGGCCACTTAAGTGAAACAAATTCGCATACAATTACAACCGGTTACTGCGAATGATATTCCATTTCATGGTCAGCAATTTAACAAAATGTCAACCGTAAATAAGAAACGCATTTAAAACATGCACTCTCATGCCCCACACACCGATGGTTCATCCAAAGACACGATAAATTATATCAACGTGCCGTATAACGCGAAATGGTGATTTTGGCATTGCATAATTCATCTGTCAAATTTATATGATGAGCTGTAAATCTTCAAGCATAATACTACTTAGCACATCGGATTAAGTAAGCAGACATCAATAACTAGTGCCTTATGCAATTAGTCGTTACAACTATCTAGCATTCATTCGCACGTAGTTTGTATACCTTTGGCCATTGAGAACCGGACAATATACGATCATTCGAATGGAGTATAATGACTTACGCATCATGGCATGTGCTTCTTGGTATAATTGCAGTCATAATTGTGATTGCATTTATAGCTGCGTAAAAGGAATATATACAGCGATGTGCCACTTTCAAAGTTCACTTAAAGAATAATTTCAAAGCGCCACTATGTGGGTTGTGTAAAATGCAATAAATCAGGAGGTAGAGGGTTCCTCTTTAAAAACACTTCATTTGTGTGCTCCTTTTTGTAAAAATACTTTTCCTTTGTAATTCGAGTGGCTGTCAAGAAGTAAAAGTAAGCTCTTATCCAGAAACAGACCGCCGCGGATAAGGATTATGAGAAAGAAGAGATTCAGCTTTCTACAAATTCAAAGCTGACCATGAGTCATGCACGACCAATGAAGAATGAGAGGGCAATTGGATGTTGGAGCTGCAGAAATACAACTGCAAGTTTTCAAAGTGCACATTGCCACGGCTACTGTTGTGTCTCATAGTACTTCAAGGACGGGATTCCACACAAAAGCTTTCAGATACTGCTACCGGTTAGTGCTCATCAACAAGGAAAAGAAAATGCATTCACCTTTGTGAGTACATCTCTACAGTCGTTCGACGGGCATGATCTTTTACATCCGAAGCAGCAGAGGCTTTATTGAAAATAAAACTTTTAGACTAGGAACACATCCAGTTCAGATCGATTTTATTTCACAACTAACTAATTTTTTAGTTTATAACAATGTTCGTTATAGTCATTTACATAATGAGTACCACAAAATGAACTGTGTTGCCAATGCTGTAATACTACGAATCACTAATTCAATTTCTAATAAAACTTACCACGCTTACAGACGAGTAAAGTGTTAGGAGGCAATAATGCGACTTCCCTTCAGAAGGCCAGAAGGGTAACCAAAAATCAGAGAGCATCACCGAGTTCACAACTCAAATCATTATTGGATTTGAGGCCAACGAATAAGCCAACACCTATTGTACCAGAATACTTAGTGAGATGATTTTTCGACTCACTAGAACAGTTTTTGAAGCATCTTGTAGAATGCAAATGACAAAAGCAGTTCAGATATTGGGATAGGTCAATTTAATACTCGACAATGCCTTCCCCTTCGATGATTCGAATGATACTTTTTCTGCGATCAATACACGAGTCACCACTGTAGCTCTAGAGCACAGAAAAAACTAAACAATGAGGTGAATGTGCTCCTGGATTCAATGGAAGACCATCGTCTGGGGAAAGGCAACTGAGAAAGTAATTCTGCTGAGCTGACAGATCACATAAAATTTGGGAAAGTCTGAGCTGAACTTCATAAGGGAAGCAGTCAAATGCTTACGGTAGGCCTTGACATTAATAAAAAATAACAATTTGGGCAGCGAATACTTGCAGACAATATCACTCAATGCATCGAGGAATTTTCATATCGATCACGAACCTCATTCTCCTGTATAGGGCCGAAGTTCTTGGGTGGACAAAGTATGTGACTGATGGTCTCACTGCAGCGAATAGAGGAAAGAGGGTACCAAGAGTTGTAAAATGGAGATCGGGCAGTGATGCCAAATTCCAAGATATATATAAATAAATTGATGACATTCCTTCTTAGGTATGACTTCGGTGATATGGGCGCGGCAGTATTTTCGAAAATTGCGGAAGCCTTATTTTTGACTTGTTCTCCGATCTTCTGGAGCCATTGTAAATCGTAAGTCTGTTCAAAGTGAAACGGCAAACTAAAATGAAACAAACCAGCTGTTTGACATCAAATTGGTAGTAGCTTGATTAATTCTTGACTAGTTAAAGAAGCAAACCTCTTCGAAAAAACACACTTTATAAGGTCAGACGTGCGAGAAGTAACTTACGTTTCAATCGAAACTGCTTCAACAAAGTAAACAATTTGTTCTCGATTTTTGCGGTATCACAAGAAACTTAAAAATGGTTTTGCTGAAAGCCACTTTAATCCAACCTTATTAAGGACGTGAAAAGGGAGGACAATCACATGAATACTGCTCTGTTTATGTCGGTACCCTTTTTAAATCATCTGACTTTAGTCATAGTTTAACATAGTTAAGGTAAACCTAAACCTGGGCAAATAAGACTGCACATTTATTGAAGAAGCTGGTGTTCTATTGCGTATTGTACCGAGAGCTATATACAATTTAATTATTTTGGAAAGTGGCCTTAGCGTATCACACAAAATACCAAAAAATTACTGAGTGTGGGAAAGTTTATTTAAATATCTAGACTCTAGAGTCATTTTAGGCGTACAGCAAAGGCTCAACACAGACCGCCCTTGGATCCAAGCTAAATCCGAAATATTGTACTTTCGTGGTAACTGAATATCCCACTAATGCTTTAGACCCCGCAACCTCTCATAAACGAACTTGAACTGTCAAAAAGTAGATTGGTACTTTTTGTTTCATTGTACTTTGCTCCTAAAAATATTTTTTCATAATTCGCTACTGCTCAAAGGGTCTTTCCTCCCTTACAATCTCTGCCAACAATCCAGAAGCAGAAGGAATAGAAAACAATGTGATTGCGGGCATTAGGTACAACTAGTTTCCTTAAGCTGTTCAGAGATTTATGAGTCGCACTAAGCTGATTTTACAAGCTTTTGAGTTTTACATTTTCAGACCGAGTGTTCTTTTTGATGCAGGCAATACTCGAAAGGTAAGCAGAGATAGCACCTGTTGTTTCGAATAAGTCTAACAATCGATGAGAGGGTCATCCCTGAAAATACAAAATCAAACCCAACATCGGACTGAGGTCCTCAACAGCAGCCTACGAAACTCATCCTTCCTTCAACAACATTTAAGAGGGCTATTCGTCTGCTCTCATATATAATAGAAATTTGTCTTCGCATACCTGCACTCTTGATAAATTTGAAACTTTATAATTTACGTAGCTAAAAAGACTGCAACTCAAAAACCGGAACTCTGCCAATTAAATATTTAAATATACAGTTCGTTTGGCAACTCTTTTGTTTTCCCAGCGAATTCAGTCCAATTTCACTTAAATGGGCCTTTAAAAACTCGATTTATTTTTGGAAATCTCCTCTCAGTGTTAGCTCCTGTAACTAAAACACAAATAATTTCCTAAGGCTAACTTTGAACATGCCTACTTGATGAAATTTCTATCCTAATTGTCAGCCAAGGTTACGCAAAAAAAAAAAAAAAAAACAGAAATTTGCATAGGTATACCTCATTAAATCAAAAGATTTTTATGCAATCCCATCTAGTCGGGTCGTGATTAAATTTTTTTAATAAGATCACAGCCAAGATCGGTATCAAATTTCGCTCAATTTGGTTACTCTGGTAACAACTCTTATGAGGTCAGTCTCGGTTTTGCTTGTTAGCATAAATCTCGCTGCTTATGATGCAAGCCATACATGGTGTATTACGAACACCATCTGTATAAGTCACTGCACTGCATAATCGTGCATATAAGCCTTAAGTAACTGTGACTATTAACCGAGACGTGCTGACCCTTTAACACTCAACTAAGCTATAGCCAGCCCATCTTTCCATGAACTTGTTTTGGTGTTTACCTTAAAATAACTTTTTTTTTTGGAGAGAATTCGAAATAGAAAATGCTTCCGCATCGAAAAAAAGCAGCCTTGGGCAATGGAATGACGATTTTCCAGACATTAAACAACAATCTCATGAATACTTGGTAGAGGTAGATACCTACGTACAGCATTAGGTGGCTTTTGGGGAAACGATTTTCCTTCCGCATTTGTATTCGAATAGAGCACTCAACATCGTGCTGATGCTTACATGAAATGAACTGATGCTCAGACCGGTTACCTGGAGTCGTTGCATAATAGCAAGAAAAGGCAGATGGATGGAATTGCCAAAAAAACACGTCATTGGTGACCCACTAAATGCCCGATGGAATGGACCTACCACAAGAAAGACGCTAAAAACAAGCGGGTTTATTAACATCTATTATAAAACGGCCAGACCATAACGATGTTCAGATGTATGCGTGTGCGCGCATATTCACCTACATTTGGTCTTAGTTCTCTTTACATTAATTAAATTTTGACTATGACAAGCGATTTTTACCTAAAAGCGAAAGTGTTTCTTAGTCCGTGGTCGGTCAATCGGTTGTGTTGACAAAATCAGTTAACATTAGAGTCGACATGGCTGTGGGAGCAGTGCTAATTAGTTTGTATGTGTGACCGCACAAAAAAATAAAACAGAACTTTCAAGGCTGCGCAGATAGCGTCGAGCGTCGATCTTGATTTTTTGGTCGTATTTGACTGCATTTAACCGCAGAGAAACAATTCAATTTACATTGCAAGTTAATGGGAACACCAATAAAACTACAGTTTTATAGTGATCAGGTGGGCGGATACTAAACGGGTATGGTGGCAGCACTTGCTTTCACCAAATCGTTTGAAATCGCTTCGAATTGATTTCATGCTGCATTCGGCTTATGACATTGTGCGAGTGATTCATTGTTTCGGGCCGTTAATTAGTTATACAACATTGGTCTGCAGGGAAAATCTGAATTATGATTAATCGATTGTGGGGCCAGTATGTAGGGCTTTGGGCTGTTTTAACAGAAAAGAGCTTTGTGATGATATCACTGAACAAAGTTAAAATTTGTCGGTCATTGGGCTAATCGCTCTCTGAAGCTTACAAGGACATGTGGCTTAATAAAGGGGATCGGGCTCAATCTGGTTTTACAAGTGGATCAAGGAGATTAGTAATGGAAAACATTTTCTAAGAAACCAATGCATATCGACATGGAATGATTAACGGATTGAGAATGGCAGACAGCAGCGATGTTTTGATCGTGAGAAGTATTACAGATTTTTGTTTGTGTCTTGCTTGGAATAGCGGAAAAGCAATAAAAACTGCGACCAAGCCGGAACCGCACTTGTAACGTATGGTGTGTTGTGTAGTGGTGTCGCTATCACTCCAATGGATTTTATATGCGTAGAAACATATATTTGTCACGTGTGTTGTGTTGCAGTATGTCACGTTATGTCAAAATTGCCCCTGTTCCGATTGCGTCACAACGCTCTATGGCGCAATAAAACGAGACAAATATATTATCTCTAATTGCCAATGTGAAAGAATGAGTACAAGCTAACTAGGAAGCGACAACGTGAAAAAAACAAAACAAACAACATTTGAATTCATAAGCGCACAGCACATTGGACAAGCATTTGCAGAATGCGACGTTACAAGTCTGGTGCCGGCTTTACAGCTTGGAGCATAACCAAATCATACTGAAACACCCAACTCGCAATCCTCTTTTGCCGCTAGCCCCCTCAATATTTTTTCAAATTCCGCCATTTTGTTTATCTGTATTATGTCAATTAAGATCCGCATGCGGATTTGTCATATTTTTAAATAGTACGAGTACAAAAATGCGCTTAAGAGCGTAGATGTCATATCGAACTTAATTTGAATGTTATTTTTTGTAGCACTCGTTTGAAATAGGACAGTTTGAACTTTAGTATACTTTTTTCATTGTTAGTATTGTAACTACATACATATTTCTAAGTTTCAAGCAATTTTAACTTCGGAGGTATTTATACTTTCTTACCAATAATATTTAACCCCTCTTAGGGACTTCCACCCTTAAACGATAAACGAGTTATTGGGCCAAGCCCGAAATCTATTGAAATAAGGAATTTTTTTATAATTATTGTAATACTATTACCATTTACAACTACACATCCCTATGATAAGTGGTTGAGAACTTATATCCCTTAAGGAAAGTAAATGCTTTTAAATTTCACCCATTTTAACCAATCTGCAATGTTTAAAATTAAAGCAGCTAAAAGGTACCGTGTTTTTAGAAATCATGAAAATACTATGAAAGCACAAAACAAATAAACATGATTACCTACTCGTTTCATATCAGTGTTTCAGATTTATTTAATAAGCAATTCAATAACATAATACAAGGCAAGAAACAAAAGAGTACCTATGTTCGTTAATCGATGCTGGCTACATGCAAAGGGATGTGTTGGTAAGTCATGTTAAATGGAACTCTAAATCTTCTGAAATAGAGCAGTTCGCGACAACGTCAGTGTCACATAAGAAGAGGAAAAATCAAGATGACAGCTACAAAACTTGAAGGAAAACAGAATAGGTTTTTGTATGTAGCATAATTCTGTTAAAAAAAGGGACTGAAAATTATATAATAAAGTGTAAAAAAAAACAAGGTAAAGACATTGAAGAATTGAGAAATTATATTTATCAAACGTATTTGGTAGCAACTGAGAAGTTTAACTAATGGGAATTGTGCGCTTTTTAACAATATTTGAACAAAACACTACTCTGGCCATTATAAACCAGCTTTGTTATCCTACAAGTTTTTTTAACACTCTATTGTATTTTATTTATCGAGTCGTATTTCGGCTTACCCATCGTATTTATGTTTGTATAATATTAATCGTTAAAAATTAAATCGTAAAAATATTTACGAAATCGTAGAAATTGGGTCGAAAAGAGCAAATATCGGAGCGTCGTATTAACCTTCGGAAACCAACATTTTACGATAGTACAATCACATAACAACGCTGTCCGTGTGACATGCAAAGCCATACAAAAAGTACAAAAAAAAAATGGTGCTAACAATGTGACAGAGTTCGGGAATACCACATTTTAACATTACTAAATGCTATTGGTTATTGATATTATGTAATTGAAAAAAAAGGCGATTAATTTTATTTATTTGGTTAGTAAAACTATTTAAAGGAGATGTTCTATATACTAGAAACATATTAGGATAAAAATGGTTTTGTATTTTCCGCTTCTGAATATCATTAACTTCGATTTCGTGTTTGAATGTTTCTTAAATAAGTGAAGAAAATTTCCTCAAAATGTTTTTATTTTCCCTCAACCAATCTACATTGAAGGTTTTTAAGGTTCCGTACCCAGAGGGAAAAAACGGAAACTTATTAGTTTCGCTTTTGTCCGTCTGTCCGACCACTAGACCAATTTTGTACCTAGGTCTATCTTAGATACTAATTGACCTAGAAGGCTGAAATTTACTTACACACAACATCCGGTATAACCTCTAGTTAAACGACAAATACCAATGGCAGCGATACATCGAGTGGTCTTAGAGTAATAAGGGATTTAGTGAAAAAAATATTTTCATTCGCACAAAAAGCTATTTATTTCTTGATTTACAGAAAAATGGATACATACCTTTTTCTTAAATTAAATGGATACATACCTCTTTTGTAGATCACGCTCATAGCTATATTTGTGCCGAAGACTGTTTTGTAGAAAAGTTAAAATTTTAAAAGATATTTACAAAAAACTGTCGATCATTGGTGTGTTCTCTTAATCGAATCCAATTTGAATTTTTAATGAATACTCAACTCTACTCATTCTCCAATGGATACTAGTTCTCATCCACACATATTGCTGTTTGTTCGCAGTTTCCAACTCTAAAGAAGTGCGGAACCTTCGGTGCGCGAGTGACACTCGCACTTTGCCGATTTTTTTTTTATAAATATCTTAAGCAAAATAACACTTATTCGAATAATTTAAAATTAAACGGATAAAATTATATGTACGCTGCCAGCAACTTTGGCGACAGCGGAAATGGCTCACATTTCTTGCGAGTGTGTTGGTGAGTCGGAATCTATCGCATACCGCAAAACTATAGCTTGTAGGCAATGAAAGGAAATCCGGCTGAAGTTAGTGGTCTCAGTCAGTTTTGTTAGGACTCTTCTCTTCATTTATTCCACGAAGCATAGTAATTTTTCCCATTTTCCGCATTTCACAGCATTAAAATTCCCTTAAAAATCCCTCGATACTTTTGTTTTTGCGAAAAATTCGAACTTTTGAAGTAAAGTAAAGTAAACGGAAACAAAAATAACTTTGAATTAATCTTTATTGTGAATGACCCGCTATTTCGGTAGCTGTCACTTTTGAAGCTTTTATTCTTTGACATTTGCCAAGTAGAAACTACGCCATTACTAAAAATGGAACGATACACGCTTCAACAACGCATTGAAATTATTAAAATTCACTACAAAAATGGTAAAAATCTTGCAGTCACAGTTCGCAAAACTAAAGCATTTTTTGGTCGTCGTGAAGCACCTTGTCGGACCGCAATACAGAAATTGGTGGAAAAATTCGAGCTGTTGGGACAAGTTAGTGATGTGAAGAATAAAACCCGTGCACGTCACTCAAGAACAACTGAGAATATTGCTGCTGTAGCCCAAAGTGTTGAAGAAAACCCAGGTTTGTTCATTCCTCGTCGTTCTTTGGAATTGGACATTCCACAAACGTCATAAGACCGTATTTTGCATAAAGACTTAGGTCTTAAGGCTTAACTTGAGTTAACACAAGAACTCAAGCCGACCGATTGCTGATTGGGTCCTTGAAATCCGGACCGTGTTATCTCTCGAAGAGGTGATCACAATTGGGCACCGAGATCTTGTGATTTAACACCTTGCGACTTCTTCGTTTGGGGCCACGTGAAAGATAAGGTCTACGCCAACAGCCCAGCGTCGATTCAAGACCTCAACAATAAAGTTCGTGAGGCTATCGAGGACATAGGCCACTTTGCGATTTCGTTATGGAAAATTTCATGAAAAGGATATGGTCCTGTATGCGTGCTCGTGGTGGCCATTTGGCTGATGTTGTTTTCCATTATTAACGGCATACCTTCCTCTTTATTATGAAATAAACATCCGATCATTTATGGCAAAATGCCATTTTTCTTTGAATACCAAAATAACACCTCTTATTGGAAAACCCTGTACTATGGCTATTGTTTGTGGTACAAGAAAGTTTTCGTAAAAAACAGTTTACAAAATGAAAATTTTTATGGACTCCCTTTCATGGTTAAATGTAGATTTTTTGATGAAATCGCAGCAACAATTTATAGTTTGAATGTTTTTTGTTAGATTCCTGAAAATCTCACGATTTCGTGCTCCTTCCCTGTATCCCACGGAAGGCTTTTTAGGCATCAAAAATCACACGATATATAGGTAAACGCTGATCTCAGTATGGTTTGTCTAGTCACTTTATGACGACTGCAGCTGAAAGCTACCTGCCGCATAAATTCTGTGATTTTGGTTGGAAGTCTTATTCGTTGGTGACGGAAAATGTAGTTACGATCACATTTCCATATTTTTTGGGTTACAAATTTTAGGTCCACAGCTTAAGCCAGCTGAGTTGAGATTGAAAACTCATTTGTTACAAGCTTGGGAATTATTTAAGTTATTGAAAAGATGACATAAAATATGGCTTGAAAATTGGCTCAAATTGTTTCGACATAAATAAGCAGTTTTCGACAACTAGACCTCATAACAATAGGTTTTTAAATACTGCTAATAATGCGTAAGAAGAAGTTTCATGTCAAATTGGGTCAAATTGTTCGAGGGATATATTTCAGTATGAACAAGAAAGTACCTAATGGCGTTTTGTAGTTTCGAAGGCATAAAAACATTGGCGGAAAATAACAGTCGGATAAAGCCCACTTTAAAACTATGTTAGTACTTGACAATGTCTGTCAAGCTTTCTAATTATAATCGACATAAAATATTTATAAAATATAAAACCACAAAAAGTACATTTTATTACTCAGTATGGACTGTCAATCGTCTCCCATCTGTCATTTCTATTGCAAGATTGAAATTTTGAAGATTTTTAAAGAAATGTTCCCAGGATATTAATATTTTTGAAGATCTCGAAATGTTTAAATGTGTTGGACCTTTAAGGAAAACAAAATAAAGCCGGAGCAAATCTTTTTGAAGAGTTTTATGACGAAGAGTTTTACTCGCTACAGATTCAATAAAAAAAACTTCTTTCTTGCTGTAATTTCATTAAAAAAATTTTAAAGCAAATTCCAAAAACTGATTTTAGAGTGCACCCATGATTCCAGAAGCTGAATATCAAATTCTTTGTCCTATGAGCTGGTAACCAAATTTTAAAAAGGCCGAGGTCCCAATTTTTATGCGAAACCAGACCAATGTTGGAATAGTTTAAAAATCAAACGCGATTTTATGCAGACATACTGCCATCGAGCTCTAAGGGTGAAAATAAATACTTCTGAGAAGCAAAAATATAGAATTCAAAAAGCGTGAGGTTAAGCCTAGCAAGTGCTACTGAAAGGGATGTTCGAAAGCTGTTATTAGAGGGAAAGTCGACTTTGAACAGAAGGCAGGGACCCAAAAAAGCCACTGGAGTTGATGAATGAGGGAGCAGTGGTAAATTCATATTCCGTGCTAAGGATTTAGAAGGACACTGCAGCAGACAGCTAATCGGCGGAAACGGGCAACAGTTCGCTGCGAGGCAGTATGATCTGATTACTGAGCTGCGGCCATTTCGTCATTTGGTTCAAGTTTTTTTTGGATATTTCTGGGTGGATGCAGCAAGCTTGCAAATATTGAATTAATTGCTGTGAACCAAAAGCCCCAGAGTCGCTAGATGGACAGATGTATTAGTAGAAGCAGCTGAATTACATTTTAGAAGTCAGAAGATTCTCTTTGATCAAGGTATACAATTGAGGAAATGTTGAATAGTTCATGGCGCTGACAGCGATGCTTCTAGATTCTTAAAATGTTCCGTATCGTCATATTCAATTACAGAAGACTGGTGGCAGCTTCACCAGGAAGGCAACTTTTGTTTCGTATACGATATGTACCGACTTTATGACTTTATTGTCGAACGAACTGTGCAGTGATGTACCTACATTCAAAGCTGACCGTAGTAAAATCCATGTCACATATCATCCGCTATTAAAAATTTAAGCGAAACCAGGACGTGGGCATTAAAATGCACATACATGCGTGCGAATGATTCAATATTGAATTGTTTAAATTTTGCCTTAAGATCTACTAGATTCACTTAAGGAGTAGTTCGCTAGCTTTTGATGACGTTTGTTCCACTGGACGAGATTCAGGTGCATCCGCTATGAGCGGTAGAAGGTACATTGCCCTTGGATATATCTGTAAGACTTTGAAATGTGTGTATCCCAAGCAAACCATTCTCTTTGTCTTCGGTAACAACAACTTGATTACCTTCTCACTAGCCTACAAACTGTAAACCTGCTACCTCATTTCAATCTCAATCTACTTGTCTACATACCAGTTGCAAATGACACCGAAAATAGGAAATATCGATAGTAAAACACTTCCGTGGCTACACTTTACACCTTTGTAATTCACAACGTTCCCGTGGCTTGCATAAGACGCGTTAAAAGTTTTCATTGTATCGAAAACCAAACTCTGACCATCAACATATCAGCGCGAAAGTCTTGCCACTTTAAAGTGCAATAAATTTCTGGTTTTCTGGCCACCAGAGCACGCACACCTTTGAACCCATTTTGCAAAAGTGGTGCAATAGAACTGGTAACGCCTTTCGAATACTCGCAGTTTCGTCCGATTCTTGTTTTTTACAGTCGCGCACAAAGCAATTGGACATTCGCAAAGCAGTTGTGCATAAATGTGTCTTGCTAAAATAAAAAAAAAAGTTGGAACACAATCACCTGTCCAACCGAGCCGAAGACTCGATAGCATTCAAGAGTCGATCGCGGCCAAGGACTTACATTTGCAACTCATTTCCATTTTAATTACTTCACAAAACCACTCGCAACACTGTACTTGTGAAGATAATGTCTTGGTCTTAGCAGTTGCAACGCTTAACCCGCAGTGAGCCGAGTCGGTCAGTCCGATTCTGGGTAAGTTCACAGTGGTATTGTTATATGCACAATTACACGTGCTGCCTCATTATAGATCAAATGAATTTGCGATGACAGTTAGTCGGCCATTAAGCTGATAATGCCAGGAAATTGCTTTCTCTAACACCCTGCCGTTAGGTCTGAGGTCTGTTTCCGCCCTTGAAGCGCAATTCAAACTGGACCACTTAAGTTGTAAGCTGGAAATAAAAAACGTTATTGCACCTAGAACGGAGTCAAGTCAGAAAAACTCTGGACATTGGCTGTTGACTACCAGATCCGATGTGCGATTTCAATGAATTCTCGTTCTAATAAAACCCAAAGTGGGTCAGCTCTTGCAAACGCATGATTCGCAAGAAACTCGTTCTTTACAAACAAGTCCGTCGCACTGCATGACTGCGTGTGCATAAGAAATGCACTGCGAAACGCACTCGAAATGTAACTCGATAATTTGGTGCTAACTTCATCTCATGTGTCAGGCTGAGAGTTATGCAAATCATAAGTTGCTGGCTGCTTCTGCAGTGCGATTATCTAATGGACAATGGATATGGATACAAATGAAAAATTGATAACTGACCGTAGGGTAAATGTGAATAATTTGCGAACGGCATTTTGCGACTTGCTGTTTAATTGAAATGCTACGAATTGAACCGATTTGGTAAATAAATTATATATGCAGCAAGTGGTGGAGGTGTTGCGTCAAGTGAAGGACTGTTGTTGCGAAATTTTCCGTTCGCTATTGGGAATAACTTGTGCATTTAATATACAATTGTTGTGCCTAAAGGGTAAACAATAGATTTGTGCAATATTACCGATATAGATAATGCAATAATTCCACCTTACCTTACGCTTACCATCATTCCATGTTCTCAGTTGTTAGTTGGTGATAGCCACGTGTCAAGTAAAGGGTGATTTTTTAGCTGGTTTGGTTTTGGCAACACTGGTTTTGACAGCTGACGTGTGTTTAGTACCTTGTGTCACTGTCAAACAGCTTCAGTTTGGTTTGCAATTTAACCATGGATCGTCTTACAAATGAACAACGCTTGCAAATTATTGAATTTTACTATCAAAATTCGTGCTCGGTTCGAAATGTTCATCGCTGCTTTTTTGTCGAAAAATTGTGTTCAGCGATGAGGCTCATTTTCGGTTGAATGGGTACGTAAATAAGCAAAATTGCCGCATTTGGAGTGAAGATCAGCCAGAAGCATTGCAACAGCTACCAATGTATCCCGAAAAAGCCACTGTTTGGTGCGGTTTATGGGCCGGCGGCATTATTGGGCCATATTTCTTCAAAGATGATGCGAATCGCAGCGTTACTGTCAATGGTGAACGCTACCGAGCGATGATAACAAACTTTTTTTTGCCCGAAATGGAAGTTCTTGACTTGCATGATATGTGGTTTCAACAAGACGGTGCCACATGCCACACAGCACGCGAAACAATGGCGCAATTGCGAGGCGAGTTTGGTGAACAGTTAATTTCACGTTTCGGGCCGGTCAATTGGCCGCCTAGATCGTGCGATTTGACACCATTAGATTATTTTTTGTGGGGGTATGCCAAGGCTAATGTGTATAGGGACAAGCCCGCTTCGATTGACGCACTGGAAGCCAACATCCATGCATTCATTCGTGAGATACCGGCCGATAAGTGTGAAAGAGTATGCCAAAATTGGACTCAGCGGATGGGCTACCTGAGACGCAGCCGCGGTCAACATTTGCATGAAATTATCTTTAAACATTAAATTGCAAGGTTCAAACTATCGATTCAAATAAATATTTCATTCATTTTTTCGAATTTTTTGTGTTTTTTTTTTTAAAAAAAGTTCTAAACCTCTTAAAAAATCACCCGTTACCTCGGATGGATAAAAAAAAAAACTTGGAAAGAACTGGGTGTCATAGTGGACGCTGAAGGTTCGAGGAGTACTTCCAACCAGCGGAGTTTCTCTTGTTTCAGACAGCAGGCGAATATAGTTTAAAGCAAGGGTGAAATTATTTAGTGTTAACCCTTATTTATGATTATTTGATTTCGAATTCGAAGCCAAAGGATTGAAAAAAAGTTGGTAGCGGATGAACCTCTTAGAATGTGTGAATGGTGGCGGTCATTTTGATAATTATTTTTAAGAAGGAATAGGGTATTATTTGATTTCAGAGAGGATAAATAAAGGGCACAGTTAAATAAAAAGAGCGTATCATCTTTTAAAAAATGTATTTTTTTGTAGGTTTTTAGAAATATATATTTTTTTTTTTCAAATCTAAATGTAGGTTCATATAAATAAGGAGATCCTTTTTTAATTAATTTAAATGAAGAGAGGACTCATCTCGCCACATCACGCTCACTCACGGTTGCCACTTGGAAATAAAGTTTGTGTCCAAAATTGGAAATAAAAATGACCAACTGTAGCTATAAATGACCAAAGTAATTTAAGTCCGAAATATTTGTTAATACAGAACAATCAGACGAAAAGAAATACGCTTTAGGTTGCATGAAAATTGAAGTTGAACGTCTTTTCTCATTTCGTTAAAAAAAGGACCAAATGGAATAAGAGAGGACCATGTGACCAAGAGGAAAAATAATGACCAAATTTGGTCACAAATGACCAATGTGGTAATTGTAGGCTCACTACCGCAAAGACTTTCTTTTAGTGTTTAAGTGAATGCTGAAGTGGCAGGAGTAGAGAGTAAATACATAGCTAACATTTATTTTAATTGTACAAATTCTTTAGGACACTGCAAAAATAAATTCCCAATTTTCTGCAGTATTTTTTTTTTGCAAAAGAAAATCAGAGATCTAATCGCGACATCCGTGAACCAGTTATGCGTTCACGGAATTAAGTCGATTTCACATGCGAAACAAAAACAAATTCCGTCACCTATTGCTCGCTCACGGATGACGCAATTCGACCCCAGAATTGTTTAATAATTCGACCTACAGATAATTTAAAATTATAGCCTCTGAATAAAATAACCGGTTTGTATTATTTGTATTTGTATACACAGGTAGATGGATGGTTCGAAAATATAGTTTACGAAATGGAGTTGAAATTACTTAAGTTTAAGAAAGTATTTTTAAAGGATGGAGAGAAAAAGGTAAAAAGTAAATTTGTAAAAAAGAGTATTTTACTGTACTCTATAAGAGTGATAGATTATAACGTAATCATGAAATAGGGTACTCTGTTTTTGAGTAAGGTTGGCAACACTAGTTTTGATTCCAATATGTTCGTACACAGGACATGCCACTTGAAGCTGAACAACTACCCAGAACCCAGGAGATATAATTGCTATTCATGAAGTATAGTCGGATAGACCGCAAAGAAAGATCGTGAAAATCTGAGACATCTGTTATACCGATTTGCTTTAGAGAGAGGGAAATTTGGATGTCGTTTTCCATAAGGTTTAGCATTGTCGTTCCCTACATTTGAACGTCATTACGGACACTTCATTATTTACCATTTATACCACTTGTAATGTAATAATTTGTATTGGTCTTTTTGACAGATGTGCAAATCAAAAGAGAACAGAATAAACGTAGCTGGCAACCAAATTGTAGCAAAAAAAGCGGAAAACTAGAAGCGTTTTAGTTACATAATTTAAATTCAGTAGCGCGATAAACTTCGCGCCTATACCCTATTTGAGGAAAAGGATTACGCAGCCGAAAAGGTGTTTAATATTCGAAATAAGACGTTAATGCCAACATTTGGTAGGGCAGCTCATAAGCCTTCTTTGGCCAATTAACTGTAGCGAATTTACTTATCCATAAACATCTCTCGGTATTTTTAAGGGACTCGCCTGTCTCCGGATTTATAAAACGTCATCACCATAGTCCATCGTGCGAACGATGCTTAACAAATTCTGAACAACACTGCCAGGAAGTCAGGAAGTTACGAGACCATTAATGATTCAATGTAGACAAAACTTAAGACTTTTCCCCGGATGAAAAGGATATGAGGGAGAAAGAGACTCCACAGCTGTGCCAAGTATGTACAGGCATCTGCCTTTGTAATAGGGTTTCGATCTTTCACCTGTCAGTGTTTTGCGAAAGTTGACCGTCCACCAATTGCTAGACAGATCGTGAAAGATACCAAGAACCCCTTTATCGATTTTCACAGCCTCTGCCAGACCAATTACACGCATCAGTGGCTTACTAGTTAGAGTGTTGGACTTCCAAGCGAGGGGTCTCAGGTTCGATTCCCGAAAAACCAAAATTCCATTTAAAGGTGTTTCCACTGAGCCACCTCTCGCGAACGTCTGACAAACATCCAAGAGTACAACTGTCATGGTTGGTTTCTCAATTGGCCGTTTGGGCTCGGAATAAAATTGCAAATCCCTTCCATTTGTCAAAAAAATTAAAAACTAATGATTATGAGAAAGTAGGCCGAGGGTCTCTACGGACCTGTTGCGACAACTATTTATTTATTTTAAGTATACGGATGCATGTGTCTAGGGAATTTCTGCGAAACGCAATGACGGATAAGACTCTGTAACGTATTAATGTCGGTAACGAGACTGGACGCCTTTAATGTCACAAAAGGTACAAGATTAAGCGATGCACTATCTTGCGACTTCTTAAATATCATACTTGCAAACATTTTGCGAAACTTAGTAGCGAATCCACAAGGAGCGATATTTCAAAAGCGAACACAGAAAGCTGTCACTCGTGGTGTTATGAGTTCCGAAACCGCTAAGCCTGCTCGTAAATGGTTTAAGTGGTTTAAAGAGGAAAACCCCACAGTATGTTGTCAACGCCGGAAAATCTAACAGATCTTCAATGCAATGTTGAGCTTAAACCTTAAGGTAGGAAGACGTTAGATAAAGTAGCTGCTTCCCGCCTTCCTACCAGAAAACACAATCACCGCTCAAGCGAAATTTTCAAAACACTACTCACAATCCTAGAGAAGGAAAATAAAATGGAAGAAAGGCTCAAAACCAACCCTATAGCTGGTCATTTAAAAGGAAAATGAGATCCGGCAACTCTTATTCAAGACTTAGCAACAACGGCAATGGATATAAAATAAAATAAAATAAATCCCAGGCGAGGGATGACATGCCCCGGCCCTATTTGTGCGCTTTCTGTTTTAATTTAATATGAATCTTGAGTTTAGAATGTCGAAAATAATAATGCCAGTGTTTATTAATAATAGGCTTCATATTGAAATGGTGACTTATGAATTTGTTGTTTTGTTTTCAAGCCAAAAAATGTGTTTTTTTCCTAGAAATAAACTGGCGATTTTGCGAGGTTCCCTTTGAGATGGTCATAAACTCATAATCCATTCGAAGTTAATACTGTGGAGCATTTTTAAAACTAATTTTTATGGATCTGATAAATGAATTAAAGTCATTCATGGATTTAGGGTATGTGAAGCCCTTTGTCCACGCTTATTTTTCGTTTCCAATATTTGTCTCAAAAAGCTATCATATGAAAAGATTCTGACATTTGTTTTCATATTGTCATGGATCGAAAATCGAATTAGTCGTGAACGTGTGGAAACACTTTTCACTTCACAATATCACAGAACACGAATTGACTCCCAGAAGGCAATTATCAGCCTTTCATTCGGCAACTGTAGGTGACGAAATATAAAGGGTTTTCCAATAAGAGGTGTTAGTGTGAATGACCCGCTATTTCGGTAGCTGTCACTTTTGACGCTTTTATTCTTTGACATTTGACAAGTAGAAACTACGCCATTACTAAAAATGGAACGATACACGCTTCAACAATGCACTGAAATTATTAAAATTCACTACAAAAATGGTGAAAATCTTGCAGTCACAGTTCGCGAAACTAAAGCATATTTTGGTCGTCGTGAAGCACCTTGTCGGACCGCAATACAGAAATTGGTGGAAAAATAGGAGCTGTTGGGACAAGTTAGTGCGACGTGCACGTCACTCAAGAACAACTGAGAATATTGCTGCTGTAGCCCTAAGTGTTGAAGAAAACCCAGGTTTGTCCATTCCTCGGCGTTCTTTGGAATTGGGCATTCCACAAACACCGTATTTTGCATAAAGACTTGGGTCTAAAGGCTTATAAAGTTCAGTTAACACAAGAACTCAAGCCGGTCGATCATCAACAATGTCGTGTCTTTGCTGATTGGGTCCTTGAAATCCGGACCGTGTTATCTCTCGAAGAGGTGATCACAATTGGACACCGAGATCTTTTGATTTAACACCTTGCGATTTCTTCATTTGGGGCCACGTGAAAGATAAGGTCTACGTCAACAGCCCAGCGTCGATTCAAGACGTCAAAGATAAAGTTCGTGAGGTTATCGAGGACATAGGGCAGCCACTTTGCGATTTGGTTATGGAATATTTCATGAAAAGGATATGGTCCTGTATGCGTGCTCGTGGTGGCCATTCGGCTGATGTTGTTTTCCATTATTAACGGCATACCTTCCTCTTTATTATGAAATAAACATCCGATCATTTATGGCAAAATGCCATTTTTCTATGAATACCAAAATAACACCTCTTATTGGAAAAGCCTTTATAAGGATATACGTACATACGAAGCGCACTAGTTATATATGTTTGGTTGTTCAATGGCAGCTTGCGTGTTCAAATCCCAGCAACAATATCTATGTAAAATAAATAAAAAGTTCGCCGAAACCGCAATCACATAAACAGACTGCAACAATCGAACGAGAAATGAAGGGAGTTCGCTCGCTTTGTGCACCGCATTCCAAAGGTATTCAAAACCAAGAAATAGAAATGATTGCAACTCAAGAAAAAATCTAGAACTTACTCTGTTTACCAAGTTGTTAGTCAATAAATTTGATTTCGCTTTTGGTTCATATTCTACCCATAAAATAGCAATTCGAAATAAAAATGTCAAACATAGAATTGTACCTATAGTAAAGTTCCTACTAAATTTATTCCTACCCAGTTAAAGCAATAATGATCGTACCTAAAAAAAAGGTTACGTATACGACACAGTCAATCATTTTATTTGCATCTCGCTTCCTATCATAAAACGTAATAGTCTTGAATTGTTGGATCATCTAACGGGTAACTATAGTGCTGTCCTCACCTTGCCCACTCGCGAATTTCCATAATTTATGACCTGCTCGTTGACTTTGTCCGTCTCCAGTGTTACCCATTTGAAGTAAGTGCGCTCGAGCAGTAGTAATCAATTTGAAGAACTGCTCGAACAATGACATCTTGAAGATGCCCAACATCTGCTTTTGCTTTGTGGTTCAATGTCGCAGTATTTCCCAACCAGACCGAGCAGTAAAATCAATTACCTCCTCTCGTGAAACAAACTCAAAGGTTAGATCTGGACTAATAACTTTCGAGATAGCATTCAAAGTCAGTTCGACCCGACGGTGACTCATGAGCACAACTCGAACCGAACTCCTAAGCAAATAATTGTCTGCACACAAACGTTCTGCGCCCAATTACCCATTCGACAGTAATTATGCGTGTCGCACTCATTTACTTAAATCTAAGGCACTTTGTACAGCAGAAACCAATCTGCACCGACCCCAATGGATATCTATATCAATCTTGGCTTCAGCTTCTTAATAGCAGTCATTTGGTAACCCAAAAAAAGAAAAAAAAAAATGTATACCTACATTGCGCCAAGTAGTTCGCAAGCTCCAATTCGGCGCACTTCACTTGTATTAGCCTCTAAGCCACCTTGGCGTGCGCGTATTAAAGTCCAATTGCATTGACGTTCAGATGGTTGAACCCGTGCCCAAAGTAATCCATATTCTCTCACTCTCACCGTGGAGATACGCCAAAGAGCGACTTTCAGATGCAGAAACTGCAATCCGAGCTTTTTTTGGCGAAGTTTTTCTTATGCCTCCATCCCGACCACAGCCGTCACGCACTACCACAAGTAAGTCCAGTCTACACATAGATCCGTTGAGTAGACGGCCTTCCTCAGGCCGCTTGTGTGTACTGCCAGCAAGTTCGGCTGCGGCGGTGAGTTTTGGTGTTGGTGTGTCGGAGCCAGACCTGAGACCAAACACCACGAACACCGTGTACCCCCTAAATCGTACCCAACACTTTCGTTTATAATCATTTCGTTGGAGGTTGTGAACGCGCTAGTATCGCTGAGCTCCTTGTCACTCGTCTGTAGTTGCGATTCTGTTTTTTTCCCCATTCGACACTCGTTCTCTTTGACGGTTGGTGGCTCGCAGTTATCCGAGATACTTTAGTGAACAATTTCTTGTTTTTCTTTGCAGTTTTCCATCGAAGCACGCACGCACACCAACACACAGCAATGCAGTCGACGAGAAGTCTTTGTGTCCTGGCCATCCTAGCCGCCATTATCTGCGATCTGACCTTTGCCCTGCCCAGTGTAAGGGTCAAGCGACAGGATTCGACTGCTGTTGCTGCGCTGGAGGAGCCCAAATCAAACGACCTGAACCCGATCGACACACAGGTAAAGATACTATATCTATGTAGGAAAGTGTTTGCCTGAAAATTGTCCACCTTTCCCATTGTGCAACACAAGTGGCTAGGAAAGTGTATCCAAAGCAAAGCTCTAGGCGGCAGGGGTGCAGATCGTACCGACTCGTCGATGTAACCCAATGGTGGCGCGGTGGTCTGACTAAGCCTGGCGAAAGTCGTTTCGCGCAGTTTGTTGTGATTTCTTCGTTTTCTTGTTCAATTAATTATATTTCGTTTTCAATGTTGCAACCCGTTCAAAGAGATAACACAATAAAATCACAATGCATTGGATAACACCTTCGGAGTTGTGAAAAACCAACCAACGGATTGTGGGGAGTTTTATAACCACTTGCTATTACATTATGTCTAGTTAAAGCGGTTTTTTTTCGGTTTTTTTTGTTATTTTCTGTGTGCCGCCGGACAATTTGTTGGTCGAAATAAAACAGAGTGACACGCGAGCTGAATGGCCGGACGAGAGCCAATGACCAAGTGGTGTTGACGTTTCGAGCATCTAACGACCTTGACGGTGCGCGCATAAATGAATTTTTCTCTGTAGTTTGTTTTCGAATGAAATTATTATGTCAACGGAGTAGTTCGCTGGCCAATCGATAAATGTTATTACTCAATCCACGGTGTTAGTGTCGCTGATAACGTGATATATATGCAAGACGGGTGGCTCTTCGCGAGGCGTTTCAATGTTATTCACATTTTCTGTTTCGTTTGAGCGTTTCAAGAACACTACGCGGGCCCAAAAAGGTAACGCAAACAGGCTTCGCCTAGGTCGTACACATTGAAATCGCCATCGGTAGTAGTAGAGGCATTAATTGGTTTAAGGTTGAGTTTGACGTTTTCTATGAGCAACTGTAAGAGATGGCACGCGTTTTGATTGATTTCAAGGAGGCCGGTTTTCGGAGAACTCAGTCGACCTTTGGAGTAATTATCAATCGGCCCTTGGGTGGTGATCGTTTGATAAGTGTTTTTGTAAACCCTGAATGTTGGTCTATGACCTCTGATTGGTCTAAGTTTGTTGGTGGTTGAATATAGTTTCAAATATAGCCTGGGGGTGCAAAAACGAGGTAAATTCAGTTTTCCATTTATTAAATTGAGATTAAAAGAATACTAGGAAGACTCTCATATGAAATATTGGACAACAGTTCACCTTTTGGAGGAATATCCTGGTGTTCTGATTAAAAGTAGTAGGAATCCATCTTCAATCCTTTTAATATATGAAGTTCAATACCGAATTTTGTATATTCAATTCGTTTAAACAGTTACTTACAGCAGAAGCTGGCGATGATTTCAGAGCTCAGTAGCTTGCTTATCATATTTTTATCTGTACGGAATTTGGCAACGGTAAATATTTGTGGAAAGCTTTTACCAAAATTTTCGGTTTCTGGGTAGATTAAATTCATTTCCCACTTTAAGAGAGATTTTGGCACGTATTTCAAACGAGAAGCTGTCAACAAGTACAATTTACAAGAACTTTTTCATTTAAGTTCTCTTTCATTGTTAGGGTTTTGCTTTCATACTAGTTTCATACTTGTGGTTACTATCTAAGCTAAGAAACACCGCCCCACTGTAGTTTTAAGCATTCTTAACGCACTACCTCTTAAATTTTAAGCTTTTAAAATTAGTTGCGTGAAGAAGGGGTTAAACGCACTTATTTTTCAAATGCCTAAACGTTAAATTTTAACATTTACACATATATTTTTTAAAATATATTGTTGCTCAGAAAAAAACGTTGAGCTATTAATGCGAGCAAAATTATAGTTCAAAAACATAAGCCCGAATTATATGAGAACTATGCAAAGGCTACCTAGCCCCTTCTTTACCAAAGGGTTTCAATTGCAAACATGATTCGAAAAAATATTTAACTATTTTCTACTTGTGTTAAAAATGAATACTGGACAAAAAATATCAGAAGAATGGCCAAAGACTTATTATATTTCATATAACAAACTTTTTTCAAAAATATATACAAAAACACATAGTATAATTGTCATGTTGCTGGAATATTAAAAAAAAATAGTTCAAGTCTCTTTAGCATCTTTGAGTTGATAAAATGGTTTCATAGATTTAATAAAAACCATGAACATATCCTTGTAGCTCCCAATGTGGACTTCAGGTCAAGAACAAGCTTTGAATCGACTTTGTGAAATTTTTGGATACTAATTTCTTTTCCAATAAGTTGGATTTTCTAGGATACGACATTCTAATGCTTTCGAATTGGTCAATTTTTCCATTAATTATATAGTTGTTCGATTTCTGAAGTTACAGGTGTGTGAAAAACGACGCCAAAAGTAGAGGTGCAAAGGAAATCGAATTTTAGACATTAAATTATTTTCATTGAGTGTCAACAAATGTTAAACAAAATCGGAGGTATATGTTTCCATATTTTAGTACATTAAAAAGGGAGTTAAATTTAGTTCAACCCGCACTACGTTCCGTTCATTCAGTTCTTTTGGTTCAAACCTATTTGATTGTGATATGGAAATTGCTACCAAACTGCTTTAAATGCGCCTCTTGCGTCCCTCAAATTCATCTTTTTTAACCTAAGAGGAAATGGAATATTTAATGAAGTAGGTATTTAAATTCAAATATCGTGTTCAAAATTTGTTAATATGTTGAAATCTTGCAGTTGTTTTTTTTTTAAATTCAAACTATAATTTATTTACTTCAAACAACTTTCAAATTCGGAGTTGAAACGAAATTTATTAAATGATTGGTTATATATTTTCGAATTTAAGCTTTTCAAGTGCGATTCAAGCCATCGTAAATAGTTATTGCTAGGACGTGATAATGAACTAAGTTATCGAACTGGAAATGGAAGTGAAATGACTGCCTCTGCATTTTTAAGCTTGAACACGTACATGAGAAATTAAAATGTTTCAATCTCTGGATCGATCTTTTCAAAAAATCCTTCCATTTATCTCAAAAGTCGTATTAAAAAAATACTTTTACTTTTCATTTCGTTAGATCCGCAACTTGAACTTAATATATAAATTATATTGGAATATGCAACATTGCTATTATTAATTTTTTTAAAAGCCACCTTTAATTTTAAATAGACTAAATGTGTTGTGCCTTATTAGCTGTGCATTTAAATAAAACATTGCATCGCATTCAAAAGTCTGCGAATGAAGAAAGGACTTACAAAGCCAAAAACCTGAAACTAATAACAAAATGTTGTGTGAAAATATTGAAAGCCTTAATTTTTGTTTACTTTGATATTATGTTGTTGTTTGAACTGAGGAAAGCCGTCAAAAGCTAGTCCGAACAGACATTTTTTTCTTAGCTTATCAAAGTGCAGAGCTGCATGTTTTGAATAAAATTTTGAAACTCACCTTTTGTAAGTCACAATATGCAATTTTGTGTGGAAAATTTCGCCATTGTGAGTTCGACACATTTAGCCTGGACACCAAAAACGATTATTAAAATCGCGGATTGTCGTTTGATTTGAAAGCTTCTCGCACCATTTTTAAGCTCATAGTGCTGCCTTGTATTTTCATTTTCATAAATTATGACGTATCCATGCACGGCGTGAGGAAAAGGAAAGTGGCAGTTTTAAGAAACAAAACAATGTCATGTTCATATTATCCCTTGATATGCCAAGAAATCATTAACCACATTTTATAGAAATATTGCTATTTAATGTCTGCAATTCTTTACACTTCGAAAATTTAAAACGTGCTATTAAAATTTAAATGACTAATTATTTTTAAGTCAAGATATTCAGGGATTTTGTCGGGCCAAAGTACACTAATAAATTTTATTTGTTGTTTCCAATTATTTAGTAACTAGCTAAAGAAATTTGAACTTGTGTTTAAATTGTCGCCGTAATGATCAAATCTGAAACAAATTGACATTAGGAGTTGTTAAGCATTTATAAAGGCTATCACTTACTGGTATAATTAACTGAATTTGTTGGACGTTTATTACTTCGACCACAATGTGCTTTGATTTTTGTTTTTGTTACTTGAGGCTGTAATTTCTGGTTTCGACAGATGTTTACAGTCGACTCGATCCTCTGAGCTTGAAAAATTTACCGCGGCAGTACTTACGCAAGTATTCTTAATAGCATTTACTTTCTTTAAGCTCACATAATCATGACAGACACACTACACTTCTTCCTTTCTCTTCTTCGCTTTCTGTTGCTCGTGTCTAAATTACCTAAAGGTAACTACAATTTATCCGACTTGTTCAATAGTCCTTTTAAAATGCTTTACTCTGATTTTAAACCAGTATTAGCTACCTACAAAGATAGGCATCAATTCGTTGAACGTTCAGCTTAAAAATGCTCTTTAATGCGCACAAAGTCTTAGCTTAAAAGTGCTTTTAACACGTTTTCACTTCAGCACTTACTAAAATCCGCCTAGTCCTTAGCAAACCCTCATGTATATAGTTTTCCTTAAATCTTTCATTGAAATTTCCAGGAAAGCGATCTAAGTGATGTAGATAGAAATAAAAGAAAAGTTCCCGATGCCGCCTTTGAGGCTAAGAATGCTGTTCTTGGATTTGTCTTTGGCGTGAGTAATAACCCCGCATATCGTTGGTGAATTTCAACTAAACGTCTCTTTACCCCCTCTGTAGAAAATCGACAGTCTTTTAGATACCAAGACCCGCTTAATAGACCAACTGGACAAGAGCAACGTTGAAAAGAACAAGGAATACAACATCGTATCGCCTGTACCGATCCGTGATTTCCAAACCCTAATCTCAGCAGTTGTGTCGCCAAAGATCCGAGCTGTGGGAAACCTTGCTAACGACCTCACCACCGGCGTTCTAACCACATTTACAGCCCTAAGTGGCGGCTCGTCGTCCGGTGGCACCAATAACGCTCAAGCTGGACTGGGTAATATTGTGACGAAATTCTTGAGATTCTCGGGGCCAATTCTACAAGGATCATCGGGCTCAACGACAGAAACTGTACCAGACTCAGAGGAGGATAACTATTAAGAGCGACTTGCGGCCTCTCTCTTTAGTGGTTGTGTACGCTAACTTATGTAGGATTTCGATTTTGTACCTAAATTTATATTGTAGTGGATAACTATAAAATGTATATTACGATTGTATATGTATGGAATTATTATTTTCTTTCTAATTTAATTTAAAGAAGACGTTGTAAATTTAGTTCAAGAGAAAAAAAATACAAGAAAAATATTCCTATTTCTTTTTTTTTTTTTAGTTTAAGTCCACCATACCCATTTCTTTCAACAAAAAAAAAAAAAAAAATTTAGGAATGGATATTTTTGAAATAGACATACTCATTGTAAAAAAGAATCATTTTATTGGCTGTTTTGTTTTCTATTGATAATAAACGAAATGTATTGAAATGTTAACTAAAATTGGTTTTTCACTTTCGGAATTTGACGATTTGTTTGGGAATTTATGCTTTTTGACAATTTTGACCAACTTTTCTGCGCCTTGGAGCTTTGCAAACATTTATTTTCATAAAACAATTGACCGCACTAGTTGACAACATTTTGACGATTTTTCTCACTTAAACCAATTTCAGGAAGACAACTTCATCGACGGCAATCCACTGAGGAACGGAAGAGCTATACAGGGCGGCAATGGAAAAGACGACGATGTGCCCGAGTTTAACAGACAAAGTGTTTCATTGGACATTCCAGACATGTTGTTCAGTCAGTCGTTCACTACACTGACTAACGTCTCGAAGATTGCGTCGAGGTTTATAATGGTAATGTAATTTGTGTTATTTTCTTTTAATATTTGTTCAAGAAAAGGTAAGCAAAGGTGTGGCGGGGTCACGCAATCGATGATCGAACTATAATGGTAATCATATCATAAATAATCGTTGTTGGTTAAGCAACAATTTCAAATAAGTCTGTGGCATAAGTAAAGAAGGTGAGGCGTCGCAACAGGCGCTTCATAATCGTATTGCTTTAGAAATGCTTCCACTTTAAGAATGGTTTGTTGCAGTTCGCTGCTGTGGCCATATAAATTTAAACAACTACAAATCAATAGTAAAAAAACTTTCAGGTTTCTTGAGCAAATCCAATAAGTTAATTGTAATAATTTACCCTTGAAAGGTAAGAGTTTCCTTGTAAAGGACATGTTGCTCGTGTGTGGCATTATTGCATCAAATCATTAGTTGACACAGAAAAATGGATAGTACTCCTCCACGGAGCTCAGAGATGGCGCTTTAGTGCTTTTACTCAATATGTAAGGTCTGTAGACATTTTGTCATTTTCCACCAAATGATTTTTTTTTTTTTGTAGGAGAAGTAGCCATTTTACTTCTTTCCACTGCTTTATAAATTTTGTGTTAACACAACGCACCGCGCGAAAAAGCGGCAGATTAAAGAAGATATTCAGGCGCTTAAAACTTCTTACTGAGTGATGCAATATACTGCTCTTTATGTAACAAATCTAATGTATTCGAGGCAAGCACTTTTATTTGTTTTCCTAAGTTCACTGCACAGGAACGCAGTGACTCAAATTAACTGGATTTGTATAATTTTCCACAAACCTATAAACAGAAACGCGTCTCTATTTTTCAATCCTACATAGCTGTAGGGACCTTACAATGGTCTAAGTGTGTCGGCTAGCCGACAGCCACTTCAACCTAGCTGTCCTAAAAATAGTACATAAAGTTGACTCTATAAAAAATTTATTTAAAAACGCAAAAATTAAACAAACTAAGTTTCACCTATCAATATCACTTAAAAGAATTCTTCAACGATTCAAACCAAATCACATAATACACGTATTATACTTCCAATTATTTATCTTAATCGTTTACTATTCGAACGACCTGAAATATTTTGTAGATCGTAGTTGTTGTTCATGAACTTTTTTAGTACCTAGTTAATGATTTCGCCAGTAAACCCGGATATTGGACCAGAATCGGGCCCTAAGGACACGATTCACGAGATATCTCTCCAAATTGAGATAATAAAAGCAAAACAGAGACATCTTACTAGCACTTAATCAAACGCTTGCATAATGTCCGACTGACGGATGAGGTAGCATAAGTTGTTGTACCTTACTTTCGCTGAGAAAGGATGTTTGCTTTTAGTCTCATATCAAAAGCATCTTCAGAATTTAATATTTCTGTCTTTCTTTAGCGGTTGGAATCTTTAGCATGGACCGAAGTCGAAAAAACCAATAAAAATAAAAAATATAAAAAAAAAGTATTATAAAATTCACCATGAAAATAGTGGAGTCCCTGGCGAATCGGGTCCTTACCTGTAAGTTTATTTATAGTTGAAGAGCCTATGGTAGTGGTTTCATCTGGTTCTTGTATTAGACAAGCTTTTATTAGTTGACGGCGAAATGAATTTTAGTGCAGCAACCACATGGTTTTGGAAGCGCTATAAGTTTGTGTTTAGATATTGACTTGGTTCGAGTACAAGCTAAGCGAATGTTTTTCCAACTTTTGTTACAACCTTTCACTCTTCTTTTTAAAGAAGAAGACTTGCGAGCTTTTGACTTCGATTGTGTTACGCAGCATTTTTCAGTTAGTTTTAAATTTGATTTCCATTTGCATTCATTAATTTTCTGACTATTGGTCTAATTTATATTTCCAGAACTCTGCAAGACGTTATGCGCGGTTTGTTCTGTTCTTCAAGCCACTTTTTGGTGACTCGCTGACTGTTGAGGGATACAATCCACCATCAACCACAACGGAGAAGTCGTAGTGTTTGAATCTGAATACTTATGCACTTTGCGAACTGCCCTAGAATTCATAAATTAGATGTACCTACAGTTAAAATATATTATTTCCTTTTACTTTTTTATATTATTTGGTTGTGTTGCTTTTGTAGTTTGTTCGACGGTGTTCGATGAAATAAATTATTTATAATGTTGAAATGATTATTATTTGAAAATAAACAATTTTCGTGTTTTGGTGTTTTTCTTATTTAAATAAGGTCGTAAAATGCAAGCGAAAAAGTGAGGACAGCATGTTTTTACGGTACAGAGTTTATTTGTATGGATTGATTGAAAGAACAATTCGCAAAAATGTATGCCTTTTTCTCAAAATTATTCCTCAATGCCTCAAGCATCGGAATTATGCATAAAATGTATATTTTTGGCTCATCTTGTATCACAGACTACTGCACAAGTCCACACCTTTGAGAAGGAGGGTTTTCCCTGATCAATGAAGCTGTACCCCTTTAACAGGGTAACACTATCATTTTCACTCACACCAATCGCAGGTGTCATAATTGATCCACAGTTGTTTGAGTGTTTGGTAGATTTGCTTCAGTATAAGGTGCAGTTGAATTTCACTCAGAAATGACTATAAATTTAATACTTATCATCAGTTCATTCCAAAGTTTACTGAAAGGAACTAACTCAATTATACAAAATTCAATGTGCAAAATTTGTAAAGACAAGCCAAGGTAAATAAGAAAAAATAACACAAACAATATGAAATTGATAATAACGAGTATTTAAACAAAATAGAGATATTCATTAGTTCATTCATTTTGTTGTTATCTAATGTCGTTTACGATTTGGCTTTTCAGATTTCTGCTGCCAAATCGAACATGAAATCCTAATTTTATTGGTTCTTGTGTGTAGGGATTCAGCCCTATCGAGGCATACGTTCGGAACGGAATTTTCTCCGATTTGTATGAAATCGGAGGGATTCCGTTCGAGATAACACTTACTTTTGACAGCTAAACTGCAAATTTGTTCCGAAGCTCTCCGACAACTAATTGCTGCGGAATATTTTAAAGTGAAATGAACGCGTTTAAATGCTTCATTTATTTTGTTCCGAAACTGATCAGATTTGACTTTCGTATCGGATTTTTTTCCGAACGGATATCTCGTGATTGAGATGGCGCAAAACAAAAAACTTTTTCACTTGCACTGGAAATCCATTTCAATTGATTTTTACACATTTTCATTAACGCATTTCGAAATAATTTAAAATAAAAACCCGCTCCCATACGCGTAAATTAAATAATTCAGCTAAAAAAGCAATCCTTCCAACAATAAACAATTCGTAACCGCCAGCTGTCTGTCACAAACATTGGTGTTAGTGAAAGTTTGTGTAAATCTGAGAAAAAATGGAGATCTATCAAACTTGATCTGAGATCAAAAAAATATTGGGTTTTTTTGGCAAATCAAACATGCTTCACTCGTTCGATGAAAAAGAAATTGATTTTTTCTCTATTTGCCAAATCGAAAACGATAAAAGGGATACATTTTGTTGATCTAGATGTGCATACTTAAAAGCGAACTATAAAAATGCAGCAGATTGAATTATTTGGCAAGTAGATTTAAATTTGGAACAAAAAATCGGTAGATCTACTGCCGAATTGCAGCAAAGTGGCAGCGCAGGTAACAGGCGCTCATTGGTGACTGTATCAACACATTGTATGCTTACGTATTCGTGTTTATTTCGAGATTTGAACTAATAGTCAATCCTAACGAATGTCTCTATTCGTTCGAATGAACTTTGTGTATTTCGAGATTCGAACGTATCTTTTTAAAATGTATTACTACTAATATTTTGACATGTTAAAGTCTGAAATTTGAATCTGAACTTTTTTAGTTATTTAAATGCGAACTCATATTATTCAAGTAAAACATGAAAAGAAGAAGGTATAATATTTAAAATTAAACTTCAAGTTCTCGCTTTAGCTAATTTATTCAACTCAAATGTGTTCACACTACCTTCAAAATTTGGTTACTGTTCCATAAATGCAATCACATTACAAACGTTTTTCCAAGTAGTTGCATATTTACTTGGAGGTACATATAGCTGTTCAGCTTTTCCGCAGCATCCTTCGAGAAACACTTTGTGTCGATCGGGTTTGTTGAAAACTTCTTTGCAGTCTCAGGATTTATCTCCATCAATTAAGCCAACACATGTTTTGTTCTTGCTTCTTCGCATGCAAAGTATGGTGGTGCTATTTCTGCTGAGATCTATGCGAAAGCACGCACACAGCCGGCTAGAGTTCTTTTAATTTTGTCTTTTCTTTTAGTTTTAAATTATTTTTAAAACTAAACCCACTTTGTCCAGTCAGCTTTAAAAGGTATAAAAACAAAAAAAAAACGATACACGTTTGCTGGAATCTTTGTTAAAGAAAACAAAATATCGAGCGACAACTTTGTGGCTAGCTACCCACTAAGGTTTGTCTTTTTGTTTCTTCATATTCAATTCCGCATAATGTTTAGCACAAAATCTCCGCCTAATGCCATTTTTAGTACAAGATAATACAGCGCGCTCGCAACATAGAACTAGTTTTGTGGGTAAGGTGGAAAAGTAGGATAGCTGTAATTATTTTTATGTTAACATTCGTAAAAAAAAATCAACCTTATAAGAGTTTTTCATTTGTGAGTCCTCACACAGACCGATTAATGGCTTCACCGACATAATTTTCATAATAAAAACGAACCATGACTTCGAGGGCCCAAAATCCACACCAAACACAAATTCTCTCTGTATGTATTGCCACTCTTGTTGAACTTCGTGTGGGCGGGCGTCGTCCCACATACGGCAGTTTTGCTTGACAACATTCATTCAAAAATAGATAACAATTTTCATAAAACAAGGGTACCAACTTTTTAGAGGAATCCCTAACTCTCCACACTTACCTACCCCAAATAAAGTAATCAAACCGCCATTTAACAACGAAAAATAATCTCGACAAAAAAAAAACGTCCGAAGCCTTTTCAATAACAACAGCTTAACAGCAACCAAATCTATTCGCTTAAGCGAAGTCAATTATGCATTTCTAAAAATGAACACACAGATTAGCTACACATCAAAAACAGAATTAAATGTGCTTAAAAAAAGCTACCCCTGTAATGTGGAACAACAATGCACTTTGTTTCTCCCATCATTAGTCCACAGTACCAGTTCATCCCTACTAAATAGATACCAAAACGTTGCATACCTATCTGCAAAAGGAGTTCCAAAAAAAATGAATCAACTTTCCGAGCATAATTACAGGCATACTGAATAATAACATGGGCTTATTTTTTGTATTAGCCATTTTTTGTTAAAACCTTCAACATACATCACTAAGTATTCACATAATTTGAATAATCACTAATGCAATCCCACATTAAACAAACCAATCTGTGATTTCATTAAAATAATTAAATACAATATACATAGTTTGCGTATCTCTCCCTTGAGCCAAAATGTGCAACGTGATTCCGCTTACGTAATTTCGAATAGCCAACCGGCGCGCGGCGACGATGACGTTCGAAGCGTTTGCAATTGAATTCAATTTGTTTTGTTAACTACAGCTAAATGTGGTTCCGTCGTTTCAAATGCATAATCGCATTATTATGCACACGCACTTTTGAGCTGCCATGCCACCACCACTTCCCCGGCTTGACAGGTTGTAGCTAGCAGCACACGCACACGTCATTGCGTATAGCATCGGTCGGTCATCCATGTCGAATAGTGATCCATAATGAACGAGTAGAATGCCTCCTGGATGATGGGCACAAAGTGGTTAAGTACCAGCAGTGTCACGTGTCAAATACGCTTATCAATGCGATTGTGGCGAATATAAGTTTCATCACGTTTTCCGTTGATATGGCGCGAAATTTGGATAAAAATGTGCACGTATGGTATTAAGTTGGAGAATTTGTATGTATATGACGACCACATTGCTAGCTATGGACGGTCCTATGTGGGTGAGATGATTTAAAGGAGGAACGATTGCCGAGGTAAGTCTGCATCAAAGTGTTCGTGATGTGACACAATTTGGGGATAATTAGGGATTGCATCGAAGCAGCGCCGCTCATGGATATGTATTTAGTGCGATTTCGATTTAGTGACTGTCGCATGAATGTGCTATCTAATATGAATTGCGTCATATTTAAGCAGAGATTAAATAAATGGACGCACACAATTATTTTGGATGGTTCCATAATACATTTGAAGAAATTGCATTGACATTGAACTGCACTCAATTTAGGTTCGAACCGTATGAAACGGAGTAATTTACCTTTTGCATTAGTGCTGCGTAGATCATGCTTTAGGAACTATATAAGTAAGAATATTTATAGAACGTTAAGGTAGCAAAATAAAAATAAACAAAATCTGATAAATACCTACATAGTGGCACTTCAAGGCCTCATACTCAAATTGTTTATGAACATTTTTTCTTTTAAAGTTATTCACACAAAATTTGAGTTATTTTGGGTAGAGTTTCTAAATATCCAACAAAAATTTTAAGTATTTACTTTACTTTACTTTCCTAAAGAGCTCGATGCGATTGCTTGTCGTCTACAGTATTGTTTGTAATTTCGCTTACACGCCCGCTTTACCAAAGTGGACGACCCAATGCGAGTATACAAAAATATTTTCAAACAAAATATGTATAGGTGTTTTGAAGAATGGCCAGAGATAACTTTTATTCTAAATTTCGATAAAATTTCCAAGTTTTGTCAAACTATAAAAACCCACTTATTAGGATTTTAGGAAATCGGTCAACTCTTGCAAACAATTTGTGTATATAAATGCACTCTTGGCTGAAATTGAGTTTTGCTGGGGAAAAGTTTCACCCATTGTTAGCTGTACGGAGTATTAACTCCTCGAAGATTTATTTTTGATGGTCAATGGATATCAGATTGAATAAAGATTTAAGAAACCTACGACAATTAGACAGACAGCCATTAGTGTTGCATTCAATATATGATACAGTAGAATAAGAGTACTTACTTTCTTAAAAATACAAAAAACAAATAAATATCTAAGGGTTTGTCCAGACCAGAGAAACATTTGTTTAATAAATGTTCATTAAATGTATATAAAGTCTTTCCGAATTGCTTTAGAAACATTTCATAAATATTAATTAAACATCCCTTAAATATTTCCTTCAATCGACATCTATGAAATGTTTGTAAAATGTTTGTAAAATGTTTATGAAATGTTTAATTTTTATCCATTTTTGCAAAGCGGTAGGATTTTTAGCAGAGTGCTTCAACATAATAAAAAAATTAAAAAAAGAAAATAGAAAGAAGACCAAAAAACAGCGTCAAAGACATTTTTTTAAAAGTCGAGCAAATGAATAACTTCCTCATTACTCCAAGATTTTTTTGACATTTTAATTATTATTTTCAAAGAAATTCAAAAAGCAGCGCCTAACTTCTGCCCGGAAACTTGTGATCTTGTGAAACGAAAATTATTTCTCGTCACGAATGGGATACCTACTGCGAAACATTTCATAAAAACGTTTCATTGGTGTCCAGGCCAACGAAATATTTAATAATGTTAGTGAATTATTTATGAAACATTTATTAAACGCTAATGATATGTTTGGTTGGCCTGGACACACCTTCAGAGAAGAAATAAAATATAATTTATCGTCAATACTAATAACAATGACGCATGTTGCCACAAAATTTTCTTCTGCAAGAAGATACCAAACCAAATACATTTTTTTATCTATATCTATTCAAATACATAAGAGGCACGTGTGCATGCGTATGTGTTAGGTACCTACGACATTTTGATAAAAGAATTTCCTAGATCGCGTATCTAAAAATATTATATCGAAGAGCAAACACATCTAATATTTTTATCAGATCTAATAATTATATTTATACAGTATACTCATAGACTGAAATTGTATAGCTAAATGAAGAAATTCATTTATTCATTTATTCAGCATCCGTGGTGAGCAGCCGACTTTGATAGTGAGGCAGTGTAAGCGAAAGTAAAAGTGATAAGTAGTGTTTTTGGATATCGAAATCCAATAAGCCATTTGGCGGAGCGTAGCATCGGCTCTAAGGTGTTGGCAGCATGCATCGTATGCATCCCTCAATAGTCAGAGGTGGTAGTATATGTGGTGTCGCTTCACCACCAGAATCTCCTCAAAGCATTGAACTTTTAAATGAGATTGAGACGCTTTTTCGTTGCTTAGAGCTTCAATCGGAAGGCAATTATTTCGGACTTGGCGCCGTAATACAGATCCCGAACGAGCAGACGCAGCTGGAGGAGTACGACCAAGTTCTTTCGACTACCGAAAAGCGCAGTGGTCGCGCTTCTCCAGAGTTTTAAAGCGCGACATACGCTCATGCGAGATCGATCCACCGACAAACAGGAACTTAACGAACGATGAGATCGACAGTCATTTACGGCAAATGAATGTCGTCATCAAACAGACAATGGAGCGGACTATCCCTCGGGTAGGACGTTCCACAGACGAAGAAAAAACTGAAAAGTATCGAAACGCAACAATCGATGCTCTGTACAGACATAAAAGTAGACTGCTCTCGAGGCTTAAACGGCTACACAGACAGTTCATCGACAGGAACGATCCCGAGTTAAGAACACTGAACTCGATGATCAAAAACTTGAAACAGTTGAAGACCCGCAGGAGAGGGTGGATCTGATGGAAGCTTTCTTTGAGACTGTGTATACGGTGATCAACCCTGTTTGCCGTAACCACGACCTCGAGGAGAGGGCCTTTCATAACCACTTTTATCTGCGGACCGAAATTCAAGGTTGGCGATCCGAGAACAACGGTTTCACCGGTTTCAATGACGACAACCGTGCAAACGGCACAGTCGCCGATGAAAATATTGATCTGTTCGTGAGTAGAGATGAACTTTGGTGCATCTTTGAATCACTTAAAAACAAAAAGTCGGCGGGAGTTGACGGTGTCCCAAACGTCGTATTAAGACACCTGCCGCTAGAGGCGATAGATATCTTCGCCACGCTATTTAACAATGCGCTGAATAATGCATATTATACGGAGCAGTGGAAAATAGCGGTGGTACACCCTATCCCGAAAAAGGATAAAGATAGGACGAACCCTGCTAATCTCCGGTCAATTAGTTTACTTCCGAATGTTAGCAAGGTATTCGAGAAAGTCGTCAATAGATCTCTTTTGAAATGGGTTGAGGAAAATAAGATCATTCCGGACAACCAGTTTGGCTTCAGAGCGGGGCATGACACTATTCATGCCGCGTCGAAACTGGTTTCCGACATTCAGTGGAATAAGAGTAAGAAACAATGCACGGGTGCCTGCCTGGTCGACTTTGAGAAGGCCTTCGATACCGTATGGTTGGAGGGGCTCTTCTATAAGCTGACAAGAATGGGCATTCAAAAACTTTTGCTATATATGATTTATAACATGCTTATGGGAAAAATCATATTCACATATGGATTCTGAAAATATATAGGTATAGATATAGATAGAAAGTTAAAGTTAAATACACAAAATGTATTGTATGTCCATATTTATGTACTTCATGTTCATATGTATGCATTTATTAAAGGACCCATCCAAGCGGGTACATCCAACTAGTTTTAAATAAAACGATAATAAGGAATATAAATAGTATGTTAGTTTAAATAAAAGTTTTCAATAAAACTTCATTTAAAATGAAAAAAAAAAATGAAAGAAATTCGGAGAAGTCTCAGATAACTTTGACTTAAAATTATCTTAAGCAGTCGTGGCCGAGCGGTTAAGGCGTCTGACTAGAAATCAGATTCCCTCTGGGAGCGTAGGTTCGAATCCTACCGACTGCGAGGCGGGTTTATTTTGTTTTAAAATTAAACTTATCATTTTGATGTTGGTAACAAATAATCAGACATTTTGTTTTAAGACCCGATTCGATTAACTAGTTGCTTTTGTTAAAGTTCTAAAGCATTTTTAAAGTTTCTCACTTCAATTACGGTGACAATATTTTTAAATTCCAAGACAAGTTTTCAATTATTCAATTGTTAATTTCATTTAATAAATAGGTACTTTCTAAAACAAAACTTTAATGGAACACCTTTTTTAGTAATAGATTATTTGTTTGCCCGTTGAGCAAATTAGGGGACGTTTGCATTATCACTTTGTTGTTTGAATTTTGGTTGTAATAAGGTAACGTTACTGTCAATAAGAATTTCAATTAAATGTTAGATAAATAAAAGACAAATTGAAATAGAAAAACTTTTCAAATACTGTCCGAAGAATAATCACTCTACTTTTTGACACAAATTAACCTATGACTAAGGTCATTTAAAAATTCGCGTAGTTCTCCTTTTGACAGGGAGGCTTACTTTTTTGTATAAACGTCAAAAAATCTAAATAAAGCATACTTTTGGTATAAACATTTTTATATACGTTCAGCAATAGGGGCGTCTTATTGAACATTATGTTCCGGCCATGCAATGTAAAGTAATCCATTAAGTATTGGATCTGGTGCGGGGAAATAACTTCACAGGGGATGTAACTTTATCTCGAGTGGGAAATAGTTTTACATTTTATTGTAAGGTTATTTGCCACTGAAGGTGGGCACCAATAAAACTGTCCCAGCCATACTTGTAAAAATCTGTTACAAGCATGTATATTTTGTTGTATGTTTTGACTTTTATTTTGATCCACCGATTTACTAAATCCCGCTGGCTGAAAGTGAGTGGCACTGAAAGCGGTTTCCTAGTTTAACAATCACCACTATCGAGGTATCCGTTCGGAACGGAATTTCCTCCCACTTGCTCGAAATCGGAGGAATTCCATTCGAGATGCCCATTCCGATACAACTTCCGGAAAATTATCCGATGACATACAGCGTACCTTGCCCCATTGCGTTTTACTGCGTTATTTCACTTTCTTTTTACAGCTAGATGGAAAATTTCTCCGATACCGACAACCAATTGCTGCAGAGTATTTTAATATCAAATATATGCTTAATTTATTTCGTTCCGAAACGGATACTTCGAACGCAATCTTCGGCCGAGTTACCGCATCCGTGAGCGAGCCATACGTCACTGAATTTTTGTGGATTTTGAAAGCAAAACAGTTACAAATTCAGCCATGTAAAGGTGTTATTTTGGGTTTTCAAAGAAAAATGCCATTTTTTGAGATATATGATCGGATATTTATTTCATAATAAAGAGGAAGGTATGCCGTTAATAATGAAAAACAACTTTAGCCAAATGGCCACCACGAGCACGCATACAGGACCATATCCTTTTCATGAAATTTTCCATAACCAAATTGCAAAGCGGCCTATGTCCTCGATAGCCTCACGAATTTTATCTTTGAGGTCTTGAATCGACGCTGGGCTGTTGGCGTATACCTTATCTTTCACGTGGCCCCAAAGGAAGAAGTCGCAAGGTGTTAAATCACAAGATCTCGGCGGCCAATTGTGATCACCTCTTCGAGAGAGCACACGGTCCGGAAACTTTTCCCGTAAAAGATCAATGCTTTCGTTGCTTGTGTAGCACGTAGCGCCGTCTTGTTGAAAGTAAACGTTGTCCAGATCAATACCATCCAACTCCGACTATAAAAAATCATTAATCATCTCTCGATAGCGCAATCAATTCACTGTAACTGTTGATCCAACCTCATTTTCGAAAAAGTAAGGTCCAATGACCCCGCCGGTCCATAAACTGCACCAAACAGTCACACGTTGAGGATGGAGAGGCTTCTCAACAATAACTCTTGGGTTTTCCGAGCCCCACATGCGAAAATTTTGCTTGTTGACGTAGCCACCGAGGAGGAAATGGTCCTCATCAGTCAAGATGATTTTTCGATAGAATTCCGGATCATTTTCATGCATTTCAAGGACCCAATCAGCCAATCAGCAAAGACACGACATTGTTGAAGCGTGTATCGTTCCAGTTTTAGTAATGGCGTAGTTTCTACTTGGCAAATGTCAAAGAGTAACAGTGACAGCTACCGAAATAGCGGGTCATTCACAATAACACCTCTCATTGGAAAGCCCTTTATTACTCGATCACGAATGCGGTAATTCAACCCCAGAATTGAATACTTGGAACGCAATGTCTAGATGACTCACATTTATTGGTTGTACCTTTTGTTTTTTCGTCTGTTGTTCTTACTGTTGCTGCTGCTGTTGTTGTTGTTGTTGTTGCTGCGGCTGCTGCTGCTGTTGCTGCGGTTGCCGTCTCTGTGTCTGTTTTATTTGTTGTGGTTGTTGTTGCTGCAGTGGCTGTTTTTGTGCCAGCTGCTTCTTCTGATGTTGCTGCTGCTTAAGCAGTGTTTGTTGTTGTTGCTGCTTCTGCTCTTTTTGTTGTTGCTGCACAGCTTGCAATTGCTGCAGCTTTTGTTGCTGCCGCAATTTCTCCCTTTTCTCTAGGAGCTCTTTTATCTGGCGGTCTAGCTCGGCTTCCTCGTCGTCCTGATCGTTTTGTTGTTGTTGTTGCTCGTCTGCTTCGGCGTCCAGTAACTGGAAGGCATTACCTTCGCCCCTGTATCTTCCCTCGCCACCCTCGGATTCGTAGGAGTAGCTGAGAGAGTCGTCGTCCTTCTCCTATGCTGACGAGGTTGCACGTGACGTCATCTCATCTGCCTTCGACTTCCTCTTGAACTGAAGATTTGGTGTCGGCTGCAGTTTTCTTCGTCTTTTTTCCGTTTTTGTTATTTCGGGTGACTGTACCTTCGTCAATGCTCCGGTATTTGTTGATGGTACTTCGTTTGTTGTTGTTAGTGCTGGTACTGCACCGGCACTAGTTGTTGTTGATGTTGATGCTGCTGCTATTGGTGCTGCAGTAGTTGTTGTTGTTGCTGCTTTGACCTGCTTGGACCCTCAGCCACAGGTGGTTAACCCTAATTAAAATGTGCTGGCTCAGCAATAGGGGCGCGACTGTGTACAACGAGGAGTTTTTTTTTTAAATTTTACACGATGTATGGTCGATCACCAAAATTATAATGATACAGAGGTAGTTCTAGTTATACCAATTGAAATGAATTTAATTACAGAGTAGTCGACATGTATTTCGACCAATTAAATTTTATATGCAGTCGTGGCCGAGCGGTTAAGGCGTCTGACTAGAAATCAGATTCCCTCTGGGAGCGTAGGTTCGAATCCTACCGACTGCGAGGAAAGTTTATTTTAAACTTTTTTTGTATTAATTCTGAAATCAAATGTGCGTTTTACTGAATAAACATTAATTGAAATACGAAACTTAAAAGTAGTACCTACATTTGCACGCTCTCTTCTTGAACGTGCCATTCGTGGTAATGATGTTAAAATATGACTTGAAATGATTGAGTTAGTTCTTGAACAATGAACATCCTCATTGTTCACTGTTCAGTCTCAGTGACAGTCAGACGTCCCTAAGAAAGACTAATATGTGTGCTTATTAAGTGATGTGCTCTGCACTGCAGCGCCTCTCGTCATTGAATACAACACATAGGGTGACAACCTCATGTCAGTTGCTTAAAAAAGTTCGTTGGTTTCTCGAGCCTTATTCTCCCTTCTTTTTTCCTTAAACAAAGCGTATTTGGGTTCAAAGATTTTCTAGTGAACTTTATGTACATTTTTCTTCCACCGATTTTTTTCGCATATAATACTTCGTATTGCATTTTTTTGTAAATCATTTTGAATGTACTTATTTTGCCTTAAGTCCTCGAAGGAAATAAAAAGTTTTCACAACTACCTATTCGTTTTCTGGAAGTTCCTTTTTTTCCTGGTACGAATGGATGAGCCAAAGTTGGACCGTCCAATGGCATATCCGAATAAGTGTCAAATAGAACAGCTGTTCTTTGTAAATAACTTCCTTTAAAAATTCAATTCCAGTGAGAAAAAATGTTAGTTTAAACATAATTATTAACAAATATGCGCACAGACGAAATTGAAAAGTACGTAAATATTTCTGCACTTGTTCAAGTTATTGCAATGGCTGCAATGAGACCTACGTTTCTAGGTATTCCTCTTTGAGATACTCACTAAAAGAACTCATCCGTGTTCCGCAGCACAGAAAAATAACAGAACATCAGAACACAAAGATCTTTCAAAATGTAGCTTGAGAAACCGATAAATGGGTGCGCTTAGTTTTGACAGAAACATTCTCAAGCAAAAATTTGATTGAGAAGAAGAATTGAGAGAATTTTGTACTGGAGCTAGAATTAAGCTCGAACAACATTCTAAGCTATAGACAATGAAATCGAAATAATAATAAAGAAGTCAAGTTGTAGGAAGTTTCTTGAGGAGTAAGAAACAAACCAAATTAAATATTGATGGATTTAAGGCCGAAAGGCAATAATTTTAAGGATACTGATGAGTTTAGAGCGCTCGCTGAGAGCCAGAAAGCTAGAATAAGATAAATGTTAGCTTTAAATTAGATTCAATCGTGTTTGTCTAGTATGTAAGTTTAATTAAAAGTATTGCACAAAATTACATTTTATGTACAAACCGCTATAACATGGGACTTATTTTGTATTAGCTGCAGCATGTCTTCACTAGTATCGAATTTTCACTCATTTAATAAGCCCCTCTTGAAGATATCTGTATTGTTACTATAGTGTAGAGGTCAGGTTACCAAAAGCGTGCGTCCTATAATGCCCGCTCGACACTCTATACCATGTCTAGAGAATGCATTTGCATAATGTGTAATATTTTACCCAAACCCATACAATTCAGGTCAATCCAGTGGCAAACAAAACATTATCGCAAAAGCTTAGTCAGCTCTGAGGCCTTCCGAAACACCAAACCTGCTTCGCTGCACAAAACAACTTTCAATGCGCCGCTCTTTGCTGGTGTTTACTTTTCAAAACTAGTAAATAGTTAACACTCACTAGACGGCAGTGACTACTAACCCGTATTGCAATACATGGCATTATCCGCATTTTGTACGACACCGTCATTAACGCCCACTTCGAGTCAAGTACCCTCCAGCAACTGCATTGCATTCCGCTGCTGTTGTAATGAAAAGCTACCGCGTAGTGTTCCAATTACGTGGATCGGCTGCAGTGCTACGCTACGTGAAGAAGCTTTACTCACTGAATTTCCCCAAAAGAAAACCACTTACCGCCAGACCAGACAATTAAAAGTCACACTCGAGCGTGACTTGGCGTCAACAGCATTATAGAGAATTCCGGTGAGTCCTCAGATTTGCGATGCAAGCTTTGCTCCGATTTTAAATTGAGGTTTATTTAAGTCGTTCTCACTCTCTGCAATCGAAATAGTTGAGCACAAAAAAAACAACAAATTATGCAATAACTCACCAGCTGGTATGACGTTGTCGCTCGCGCTTCGATTGGAGCGGCTGTTTTGCCCCAAAGCGAGTACTCGTGCTTTGAAAGACTTAGACTCGGTTCGTGAATGCGCAAGTGTGTGTGTGGGGCTTGCCTTACAGATCCGTAGAATGGCTAACGATTCGTACATGGGCTATCGCCTTCGCTAGACGTGCTCTGATAGTTCGTAGTCATTTCGCTTGTCACTCGGTTTTCTTTTTGCAGTTGATTCGGCAAGCAAACACGAGAGATATACCCAGCCTTTTGGATATTTTTACTGTAGTAAGTTGGCGATTAATCCAGATTTAGGTGCATGTGTTGTGATAAGTGAAGTGTAACGCGTGTGAAAAATCAGTGATCTAGGGAGTATTCCATTCTTGTGTGCACTTCAGGTGGACTACCTGTGCTTTTGGATACCAGCACATTCTGGCAGCCATTTCGAGGTGACCAAGGTAAATGACATTGGGCAGCAACTTCTTATCTGGGTGCTTTTCAATGCGGAAGCTACGAGTAACTTTGTCATATTAAGTGCGATTAGTATTCCACACCACGGGCTTCCAAAATCGAAATCGGTGGGAGTACATATGGCTAGGTTGTAATGAGTTTTATTTGTTTTGCAAGCCCAGTTGACGCTTTCCACTGCTGATGGGACAAGGTTTACCATCGTTTCGCAATATGCTATACCTAAATTCATGGAGTGAACATTCGTGATTGGAAGGAGTTATTTTTATAGGGTTTAAATGGAGAAGTATCGCCCTCAGTTGGCGATAAGACAAGGGATTCTTTGAGGGATAGCGGGAGGAGGTCTTTTGTCTTTTTATGTTCGGTGTATAGTGTAATGAAATCCAACGGCGGTATCCAAATCAAAATACCAACTGTGGAAGTGGCTTTCATTGTCTGTATTTACAGTTAGTTCGTCTTCCAGACGGTCTTCGCGGTTTAACAGCCAGTAAAAATAGTTTCCAGTCTTAACTTTTTGCTGAGTGTAGCTCTTGAGATATCAGACATGTTGCGCCTTATCAATACTTACCTTCGAATCTATATTTTACAAGTTCACAGTGGCTCCATTTTCCATAGAAATTTCACAATTGTGAGCTTCCGTAAATTAAAGGTCGAGACCTAAATTGATTATCAGTACGCCACGATGTGTTTTGCAGAGATTTTGCAGAGCCGAGGCTAATTAACTTACTATCTTAAAGTTAAACCTGTCTGTTCTGTTCAATTTGGCGACAATGCAAACTTTTACTAAATAAAGCCTTCCTTAAGAACTAAGCCCATTTTTGCAAATTCATTATCAATATTTGCAAGCGCATTAGTGACAGCTTTCTGAGTTGAGAGTGTAGCTGAGCTGAATAGACTTTTGGAATACTGTCCTTGTGCGTTTCGCAAACTGCTTTCAAGAATGAAGTCGAAGAAGACACATCTAAAAACTCCCATTAATGATGTGAAAAAAGGAATAAGGTATCCGATTTTGCATTCAACGGTGGGACTGCATTACGATGAGAGTGCTTTCTCTCGTCGCTGTTTACCTAGTAGGAATGACACCATCGATCTCAACTCCTCGGGATCTGTCGCAGTTTGAATATTTGCTGTCTGTTGCTGATTTTAAATAAATTAGTAATCGGGACAAGAGGGGTTATAGGTATCCAATGCCAAGCTTCTCACAACCGTCTATTTCATTTCATTTTTGGGACGAATGTTACACTATCAGATGTTCAAGAGACAAAAAAACCTTAAGAGGTAGTTTATGTTGTTGACAGGATCTAAAACAGCACTAAACAGGTGAACACGGCTGACTGGAATTTTATAAAAAACTATCGGACCCCAGGCTGCTTTGCTAGGCGTTAAAATTTAAATTTTTTCAAACTATATATTTGGCTTCGTTGTGTCGAGGAGCTTCGATAAATGTTTATGGACGCCTAAAAGATTATCACAATGAATTTCACAGCTATCCGAAATTTTTCAAGCTTCCTTCCATCTTTACATCAAATTATGCGATAAAATGCAAAATTTCGTAAAAAAAAAACTCAAATTCTTAGCCATTTTCTGGAATTTCTCGAGTTTTGCGCAAAGAATTTTTTTCCCCTTCGAAAAGCCATTCCGGAACAATTGCATACAAAATTCCATACAAAAAATCAATTTTCGATTTTCCCAAAATTTTCATTCGTGAAAACCTTCTCCTAACAATTGCGACAACTGAAAAATCGGCCCAGCCGTTCTCAATTGAAGAATTTCTATACTTCTTTCACACCATTTTTATAAACACAGATTCTAAGGAAACTAATGCCTCTTTAGTAAGCGTCTTAGCGTAGCTTTGAGATCTATCTTGTGGATAAGGCTTGTCTCCTCCGCCGTCTGACCTACTCTAGGAATTAACTTGGTTCTAGATCATCATTCTCATACTAATTCTCATACTTATTCCATAAGTAAACTCTCCACTAAGTCATCTACGGCTTCCTTTAATGTCTCGATCGGTCTAGATCTCTAAACTAGATGGGCTTAAGCTTTCATATGTATTTCAAACATCACTTGATTGTCCTGGAAGCAGATGCCGTTTTGCAAACAAGGATGACAGTAATAAGTTATATTCGAATTTTTGTCAGTACATTATTGGAAAATGAACTGGATTAAACCCATAATTTTTGCAACTATGTTGCTAGTTTTGGAGGTCTGTCGTTTCGACGATAATCGTCTGAAAAATTACAGAATCAGTGCCCTGGCTTTCATTGTTCATGTTAATAATTCTTCGCGGCTTAAAAGACTGGACAAATAATGTGTCCATTTTCTTGAGGTTTACTTAAGCCCTTTGTGGTTTTTATACGCGCATTTCACCTATTGGAAAATGTTTTGTTGCTTTTTCTTATAAAAATGCCAAGCTTAGGCTTTAAGAACTTGATCTTGAGAACTGATCTTGAGAGTTTTGAAACCAATTTCCATGAATGATGCGACACAATCTTAACCAAGCCCATGGACCAAGTTGTTCTTTGTAATAAGGTTTTTTAAGTTTCACCACTGTAATTTGCACTTCGAAGAGTGACAGCTACATTAAGTCCGGGACCTGCGGACTAAGTATAAGGCTTATGGTGGTTGTTGTTCTTTGAACCTATAGCTCAAACAAAGTATGACGGTTCTCATACGTCATAGGTTCATCGCAATTCTCTATGAATCAAGGAATCCATCAAACCTGCAGGGCTTTTTTATACATTTTCGAAAAACTTTGTTAGAATGTATTTTAAGTTCGACATACCTTTCATCGCATAGGCGTGTCAGAAGTTTTATTTTCAAAACGCATTATGAAAGACCCGTCTCTTATTAAAGCTCGGCCAGTTAATAACAAACAAAGCAGCGGCTATTGGACACTTGACCTCCCTTAAGGCTTAAAATATATATGACGTCCATAAATTTTATGTCATAGCCATTTACTGCTTTTTTAGATGTTTGAAACAACTTATAAACACTGAGCAAGACGTATAAACTTTGAATCCATCTTTATACGTGGGTATAGTGCGATGTCTCACATCTTCATAAATAGATGACCCAACACTTGTTTTGCTAGCGCCCCAGCAAAAGTAACAAATATAATTCATTTCATAAATAGCATCCATCCTCAACCACTTAACAAAAAAAAAAAACAGTTTTAATAACCCTCGATTTAACAAGAAACTCAACGAAATTAAGCGCTTTTAGCCGAAACCGCGTCTGGCTTTATGACCCGAAATTCCATAAAAACTCACGCAATCTATGCAGCGTACCATATTCGGGTTTAGCATATTTTTTTTTGGATAAACATCTGCATGGCCTTGGCGAGCTATTTGCTTAGTTCATTTGCATTGGTATCGGCGTCGGTTGTAGCTCAGTCAGAGCGACAAGATATGACGGCGACTCCATTAACCCAATTAGAAAGGCCCGCTTGCCTTCGATGGATACCAGCCGAAGCGAAGGTTGTTGGTTTTTGCTTGTAAATCTGTAAGAATCAGCCGACCTGTTGGCTTACCCACATCAGTTGGGGGTCTGTTTGCTCAGCAACCTACTCTGTAACAGCTTCATCGCAAATATTGCATTCGCCTATAAGGCCTATTAGCACATTAAGCGCAAACATTGCAATAGCTGTTGATCGAGCTGAAGTGTTAAAGTCCACATCGAGATTGGTGCGATGCTATTATCACAAAGCTCAGACGGCAAGCATTCAAATTGCAATCTCTTCATCGCACTGCAAAGATCTGGTTGGGGGACTTTTTCCCTGAGTTGGTAACTACTTCTCGACTTGCATAAGATGCAATTGCATGGAAGAGATGCTCTTCTCTTGAAAAAGCAAATCTGCCTCTCTGTCTCAACCTGCTTTTGATCGACTCATGGCCTTTCGCAATATGCCAGTCACACATTGTCTCACCTCTGGCTCTTACTCGCTGTAGCTGTGTGTGAACTGCGGTTATGGAGGTCGACAACACCTGTTAATAGGACAGCGACTACGACAGCTCAGCAATATTGACTGTGTTGGTCGATGGCTTTATACCGGGTTATGGGCCCGGCGCGGCGTTACGCAACTGGCATCACATTTTTTGACGTCCGATCGCGGACGGATAAACCAGTTGAGCAACTAATGTTGACACATCAGTTGACTTTGAATTTTGAACGTCTCGCGTCGGCCCGGTGTTTGTTTAGGAGTTCCAATGATTGGAAACAGACTTTTTTTGGGTTTCTTCATTTGGCGGCTTTATTTGGCATGGCTAAAGAAAGATGGTGGGTATATAATTATGTGGAGTCAAGGTCGGGTGATTTATGTTTCGCTTTGTGTTACATTTTTTATTTTATTTTTGTGTAGAGGAATTGGAGCGATGAATCAATGTGTGCTAAATGGTATTTGGAAATGTGTTTTGATTAGCAAAAGCAAAGGTTTTGAAACTAGTTCGGTCTAACTTTGAGCGTTTTGGGAACTCGGTAAGCTTGAGTTCGGATCGGAGACTAAAATAAGCAATGGATACATTTGTGAATTCAAAATTCAGATTCTGACTGATCTGGACTTATTTGCTGTGTAAAGTTACTTAAAGATTGAAACGTTTTATAAACGACATTTTGGGGGCATACTCGTTGAGCAACTACTGTTTAATATCCACCGAATGTAAAATGAGACCATTAAAGAGGTAAACTCAGTGAAGAGTATGACAAAATGAAAGCGATCGGTCTTACCAATTGTGTTTCTATACAATGGCGCAAAACTGCAGTCGAAAAACGCTCATTTTCAAAATTCTTCTTGTCCAAATCAACATGAAATACCGCAAATCTGTCATAACTGATTGTACACATTTATTATTTCTCTTCAACATTTTCAGATTCTTACAAATTTTCCCGTCAATTTCTAACCTCGTATTGACTTTTGAGACTTATTTAAAACTAAACCAATGGCCAACTTAATGTGATAAATTTAAACCATCCCACCCACTCTCTGCTTCCTGTTTTCTATCAAAATCGTTAGTAATTTTCACACTACCTAAGGGATTATCAGAAAGCCAACACTAACGGCTGCAACTTACAGATATTAATGTAACCGCATACCATCCTTATTTGCACAAAACAAATACGTCTGTTGAAATTGTGTAATAAAATACTGTTCTATTTGATTTGGTTACCCCTGCATGTATTTGCGTTTTGAAATTCGATTACCTAATCGATTTGCACAAACTAATTGCCTGCCTACTCCATTGACCTGCTTGACCGGTCCCCGAAGTAAAGGGGCTGCTGCAGAAGATAATCCTTTATGAACCGAAAATTTACCCTGCTTCGTCCTTTACATGCAAATTTTGAAGCCTTATTATTCAATTATTCTCGTTCGAATGCACTAAGCTGCATTACCTGTTATCTAATACACATTGACGTAGTGGAATATTCAATAATTCACAACAGGATGCTTGTGTTCTCCTAGCGCCATGGTAGTTCTATGCATATGTTGTGTTTGTTTGTGATGTGAGCTTTATATAATTTATATTTGGGAATTCATATTGAAATGCACCCACTCGCTCGAGCACATTCATCTACACATTCGAATTCCAAATGAACAAAAAGGTCGAAAAATCCTAATACAGATAAACAAGTAAATGTCGTATGCATGAGTTCGTTGGCAATATGAATTATATTCAAATGATGAGGAAATGGGAAATGGTGCTGGGTAAAAGGACGTCGCAACTCCATATGAATGCAAACTGATGCAGATTTTCAATTTACAAATTTTTCAATTTAACATTCACACTGGCAGAGCGGAACTGTGCACGATATTCCGGTGTACGAGATTAGGTATTTTAATTTACGAGAAGGATTTCATAAATCCGATGCCAAATTAAACTGATTTTTTGGAAATTCTATCTATTTCTGTCAAGCATTTAAGAAGAGCGGAACTATTATGTTCGACTGCCCTTTAAATAGGAGTGTGGGATAAATTGCAAAAAGGATTATAAAAGAATCACGTACCTAGAGAAATGATATCGGTGCGTGTATTTGAAGCATCTGATTATCGTATTAAGGAAGGTATCAAAAAAACACTCTGGTATGTAAAAGAATGCAGACAATAGTTTGTCGGAAAATGTTCAAACTAAATGCACTCCAATCCTATGTTTAGCCGTACAAAGTTTAAACAGTCTGGGCCATAAAAGTGTGACGAACGGGGACGTATCGTTGTAATCCGAAAAGGAATGTGAGCCCAAAATTTGTATTTCATAGTAGCCCACAATAAGTGATCACAAATATGACGCCAATCGGCCGACATAATTCATTTGATAGCACAAAGCCCCGCTTTACAGTATAAAGCGAAAGCATAAGCAATCATTCACCCAGCTGGGCACTTGTCATTCCAAAACGATTTCATGAACAGCAAAATTCTCTGAAAGAAATCGAAGCTAAGGGCATCGGCATAATTATTCATCCATGACTTTAAGGAAAACAAATAAAGACAGCATTGTCGGCTTCACGGTTTCATTAATAATAATAATAATCAACTTTAATAGATTTGAGGCATGAAATGAGTATATTAGAGGTTAACATTTGGCCTCTTCTTCCTCGTTTCAGTTGATTAACATTTATTATTACAGCAAACTTCAATGTCATGAACTTGGCTGTCACGAAGAGCCGCAAACTCTCCCAATTGCGACCACCATCAGTAGAGGAGAAACAGCTCCCAGCATTTTATATCCACAGGGTTATATCCAACACTTAGAAAAAAAAAAAAGATTTTGAGATGTTTATTTAAATTGTCAGCTAGAAGAAGAATATAACAATTTTGTTACTTCAACAATTTCATTCTTAGATCCAAATATTTGATAATGTTTTTCTATGAGTGAGGTCACATAAACGAATGCAATTCTTTGTTAGTATTTTGAAAGCATAGGGCGTCTTTCTTTTCTTTTCAAGTTCAGAGTAGCAATTCCAGATTGAGGGGAAAAGCCCCAATTTCGGCGGGGATTTTTTCGAATTTAAAGGAAAGCTAATATTTTTGCTTTCCAGTTATTTCCATTCTGACTTCCATTTTTTCATTTATTATTCCAAATATTTGACAGCTTTGTGCCTGACACAACAAATTTTTTGTTGTGTTGCTGTAAAAATTGTGAAATTAAATGAAAATGGATACAATTTGTCAATTTCTGTATTCGGAAAATGAAGAAGGAAGGGACGAAAATTTGAATATAAATGTTCAAAGAAGATTGTTGTGAAGTGGTTCTTTTGGTTTGGTTCAGCAATTTTAAGCTTCTTGTTTTTATTGAATATTTACATTTGCACTAGGTCCGCAAAACAATCCGTCGCCTAAAACTTATTATGCACATGATCCGAAACGAAAAACCCCATACAAAAGCAGCACAACGATCTCATCAACGGAAAATTTCGCTCTCCTTTGCGTTTTGCAATTCGTAGCTGCTGCAAAATAATGGCGGAAAAGTAGGTAATTGTAGTAGATTGCTTGGTACAATTCTCCACTTTCTTTTCGCACACATTTATTGTCCGGGACATTATTTACTATTTAGGAGGTATGCAGCCAAAATGGAAAATTTTGGCGCCAGAAATACTAAAGCTCAAAAATGCACCTTTTTTTTTTTGTTATTTATTGGCACATTTATTCTGATTAAATTTTTTTGAAAGACGTGCAAAATTAAAAATGGGCGTTCAAAGCAAAAATTCTGTCAGAAAAAAAATTCCCTACGAAAATACGAAAATAATTAAAACAAATCAACTATCACTGATAGGACTCCATCAGATTGTACAGTAAAGAAATTAAATATTTCAGTGGAATGATTTATTTTATTTCTGTGGAATTAACTGAGTAGGTGATCGGAAAAAGTTTTTCGTACGGAAAAATTTGGAAAATTTAAGGAAAATTTCCTAATTTATTTTGATAAACTTTATAATTCATAAGCAATATTTGAAGACCAAGATTGAGTTCAACGATCAAGTTCAAGTGGTCAAAAAAAGCTAAAGACAATTTTTACGGTATCGTTTTGCGTATGGCTATATGTAACTGGGGACTTAAAAATACCTATAAGGAGCCTAAAAATGACCAGACTAGTAAATAGTCTAAATTAGGTTAATTCCCAAATGACAATTTTAAGGAACCAGCGAAAAGTTCGAGTATCTATATCGGAGATAAATAGCCGGTGATGGCAACACTGCTATTTGTGCAGCAGCTGATGCAACTCCACGCAAATTATTTTCCGCTGCCTTTTCGCAGACGTTTCGCTGTCCATTTGTAGACCACCGGAAAATTTCGTTTCACACCATCTGCATACTACGCATAATCACCTATTTCTTTCAATGCAATGATAAAAAATGACGTTGGAAAGAGCTTTCGCTTTTCATATGTTCGAATGGAAATCGATTCGCTTTCTGACACACAAAAATTCAAATTCGCCATCAAAAGCTATCCGCCGCGCTCTCTGGAATGGGCCCCTAAATCGAGTTCTTTCAGAGCGATCGGATTTATTAATGAAATACAACTGAGCCACAGCTGTCATATGACTATACGTTTTAAAATCTCCTTCCTCTGTCTAAAGTCTGAACCAGTGAAAATAAGCTGTGCTAAAATTTTTACTCAGACAGCTGAATGACAGCTCAGTGAATTTATTGTAAGCAAATATTTAGTGCGTTCTGATCCAGTGCTCCCAGACTTGAGGACTGTTTTCCCCCTTTTTTTATGAGGAAAAGCTTTAGTTTTCCCCTAAGTCTCGAAAATATTAAGAAAAACCTAAAAACTGTTACTGTTATTGTTTAACAAGCTTAAAATACGAATTTAACATGCAAATAATAATGCTTTCCTTTTGTATTAGACATCATAAATATAAGAACGAGTGAATTCACACAAAAATTCTTACTGAATTTAATCTAAATAAAGTGTGAGCATTTCATTCTGAGTAAACTTTGACATTTGCTTGTAATGAAAACGCATTTAAATTTTACTCTTAATCAGTTTTTGTTTCACAGAAATTTTCGATTTGTTGTTCCCCATTTTTAAGCTTGTCCTTGTTTTCCCCTTAAGCTCTGATCATGGTTTGAATGGAAAAATAAACAAATTCAGATCTCTGATGTGTCTGAGCTAAAAGAGGAATACATTTTGACAGTTTAGGTTCTTCTCTGTAGTAAAAGAGAAAAATCCCTATTTGCCGAAGTTACCGAAAAAGGGAATTTAGATGAAATTCATACGCATTTTTACTTGTGATACAGTTATTTTTACTTGTGACACTATTACTATCTGCAAAAAACATCGCCCAAATTTATTTCGTCAGTAAGCTTAACTGTATTTCAGTAAACGTTGGCTTACGCTTGGTAAACACTTCTTTTTAATAACTTCAACCAAAAGAGCTCTATGTAAACCCTTTCTTTTATTATACCACAAGGACCACAGATTATCACTCATGTGAAAGACTGACATACCAATTCCTATTCCTCGTCGTGTCCACCTTCCACAGCAACCGACCCCTTTCCGACTTCCCTGCTTAAAAATAACACCCCACCTATATCCTTTATTTCGCTCCAAATTTGACTTCATTCTTCAAGGTCATTACTTTCATTTTGACATTTAATTAAATCCTACCTGTGACTGTGACACACATAGCCGGCACTTACGACTGCAAGACCCCATCATTTGCGTACATGTTCTTTGGTCTGGTAACCTGTTGGTCCGTTGACACTGTTTCGCTTAACGTATCCCGCCTTTTGAACTTGCACATTTAGCCACATTAACTCCATAAAATCTCAACCAAGTGCGAGGCGGAAGCACACGCAAACCTAGAGAAATAGATGCATGAACTGCCAGCTTCCACCAGATGAGGGATGAGGGTCTTTGTAAATGGCAGCCAGCTGCCACCGCACCGCTTTCTGTGTGTGTTTACATCATAAATGCCCGAGATCTGAATAATGAATGTTAATATGCGTTATGGCGTGTATGTGCGGGCCAAGCCAACATGATTCCAGTAGCTGGCTGAAGCCCGAGCTATAGACGCACACCGTACAGGGATACAGGGATGCGAGAACTATACTCCTCCCTCATACTATACACTCATTCACAATTATTATTAATATTAACATTGTGACGGCTGGAGCTGGTCGTGGTCGGTGTGTGTACCTATATACTCCTGTACGTGATTACGGACAAAGCCATAAATTTACTGGAAGGTGAAGCGTAGTCGAGAAGTGCACATAATACCGCTCGCTCTGCCGCATACATAGTTCTACTATAATGATGACCGAGGAAATTCTACTTGCGTGTGTGTATTCACACTTGATCCCAGAATTATTTATAGCCCTGTCCTGTCCTGTCCAAAGAGGCAATGTGACTAAATGACATTTAGATTGAGATAATTCAGCAAACGTGTTCGTCTCGAGATTGAAAAGTTTTAGTATTTTGACCCAGCCAGCATCTGGGAGACTGCAATTCGATTAGTTGAACGGAATTAGAATTGTTGGCAAAACTTTTGTGCTCGCAATGATAATTAAAATGTTCTCGAGAGGTTCGGCTCGAAGTACGAGCCCCGTACACCGAAACAGAAGAGGAAATTTTTCGATTTGGCATTCTTTGGCTTTTATGAGTTTCCGCAGAGTTCAAGAGTGTCCATTACGAAGTGCAATTGCAAGTCGTCGGCCACTCGGTGCTTTTGTTCATCTCGCTTTAATTTTCCAATATCAAGTGGAAGTAGGCCAGTCCTTGGAAAACTTTTCAACCACTTGCGGAGAAATCGCCGGATGTTCCACTACACATTGCTGGCAGGTGCAACGTGCAAGATCGTCTTACGTGGGTTTCGAGTGCGGTTCAAATGAAATTGGAATCTTGATGAGGTAGGAGTGGCATCACTTAATAACCATCATCTACCCTGGTTTAATGGCGTTATTGATTAAGAGGCAGCCGATGATGCGAGCGAGGCTTCGGGTTGATGATGGCGGCAACTCTTGAACTATGCCGAAGCGAAATTAGATTTCACATGGAAAAGCAGTCAAATTAGTTTGCAAAGAAGTTTGCTTTTGTCTCTCTCAGTGTAGTACGGCACACGGAATTGTAACTCAGTGGGAAGTGAATTTGAATTTTTGCGCTCAGAAGATGCGGTGCAAGGTGAAGATTGTGTGATGTTTGCACGTATGTTATCACAAGAGTTGTTAGTAAAGGGTTTTCCAATAAGAGGTGTTATTTTGGTACTCAAAGAAAAGTGCCATTTTTGCAGATAAATGATCGGATGTTTATTTCATAATAAAGAGGAAGTTATGCCGTTAATAATGAAAAACAACATCAGCCAAATGGCCACCACGAGCACGCATACAGGACCATATCCTTTTCATGAAATTTTCCATAACCAAATCCTCGATGGCCTCACGAATTTTATCTTTGAGGTCTTGAATCGACGCTGGGCTGTTGGCGTAGACCTTATCTTTCACGTGGCCCCAAAGGAAGAAGTCGCAAGGTGTTACATCACAAGATCTCGGTGGCCAGATGTGATCACCTCTTCGAGAGATAACACGGTCCGGAAACCTTTCCCGTAAAAGATCAATGCTTTCGTTGCTTGTGTGGCACGTAGCGCCGTCTTGTTGAAAGTAATTGTTGTCCAGATCAATACCATCCAACTCTGACCATAAAAAATCATTAATCATCTCTCGATAGCGCAATCCATTCACCGTAACTGTTGATCCAACATCATTTTCGATAAAGTAAGGTCCAATGACCCCGCCGGACCATAAACCGCACCAAACAGTCACACGTTGAGGATGGAGAGGCTTCTCAACAATAACTCTTGGGTTTTCCGAGCCCAGATGCGACAATTTTGCTTGTTGACGTAGCCACCGAGGTGGAAATGGGTCTCATCAGTCAAGATGATTTTTCGATGGAAATCCGGATCATTTTCATGCATTTGAAGGACCCAATCAGCAAAGACACGACGTTGTTGAAGCGTATATCGTTCCAGTTTTAGTAATGGCGTAGTTTCTTCTTGTCAAATGTCGAATAATAAATGCTACAAAAATAGCGGGTCATTAACAATAACACCTCTCATTGGAAAGCCCTTTATTTTTGTGGTTTACGTGTTGCGTGCTTCAAATGTTTTTTTATTGTTTTGTTTATTGTGTCGTTAAGCGATTTCGTTTACAAAAATGTGCGAGAAATCATTAAATTGAAATGTGAAAGCTGTCGGCGCGAATTAGGTACCTAAATGGCATGAAAATACTTCGCATTAGGGCTATTTTTGAATAGCCTCGAGTATCACAGTCTAACAGTCTAACAGTCGCATGTACTTAATGAGGTCAAGCGATGACTCTGTCTTGACTGCTTCTCAGGGCACTCATTCCGTAACTCTCGGAACGATAATCGTTTGCGTGATTGGAGTCAACGATCTCGTCATCAATTTGCTTTCCGTAACTCTATCACTATCGTCTCGTTTATCGTTTATTTTGTACAGAGAGAGACCATTGAGAGCATGAGTGTCCTTCAGAGACCCCCAAACTGTATTGGAAATTTGAATCAGACGTCGTTTAAAATGTCATAAAGGACTTTTTCGCAACAATTTTGTGTTTGATGCCGGCAAATTTGAGAATTGCAAACTGGAATTAATTCATCTTTGTTCCTCAGTTTATTAATAACTAGCTGGGCCGGCTAACTTCGTTCCGCCCAAATGCGTTATTGTAATTCAAATAATAATTCCGAGCATGCGCAATTCACATGCTGCTTTATGTAATTCGGTCAATTCAAATTCTGTATTCCAAAGTTATCTTAAATATAATAGAAATAACTAAAGTACCTATAGCAATGTCGATGTGTTTCAATCAAACCGGAATGATTGACTTGTCGGCCAACCTTCCGCTTTTTCACTAACGTGGTTTACGGTACACGACGTACAAAGCGGACGGTTTTGCTCACGCGTGAATACGCCACATACAATTGACCATGTGAGAATTGAGAAACATGCGAATTCAAGAATCTATGCCACAATTATCCACCGATTGTCCTTGCGACTTATTATTTGTCATAGTGAAAGCGAGACGCATGGGAAATTGAAGACGCTTAAGAACCAACGGCAAATCATTCTGAATAAGCGGAGTCCGCGGAATTATAATGTTTGCCTTGAATATTCCAGTAAAATCGTCCCTTCCATGACATTTGATTGATTTCAGATTCTGCACAATCAAATCAAACGTGATCCGTTAAGAAGTTTCGGTGGATTTTGGTTGCTCAATTAAATTATAACTGAGCCGACTTTCGATTTCAAATTGTGTAGCAGTAAGCACGGAACATCCAAAGAACTTAAAAATTGAACAATAGAAATAAGTTTTGTGATATTGGAAGTGACACTAATCTTTTTTCTATCCAGTAGAATTTTTCAAAGAGCGGATCCCCATACAAAGTTCTATTCCCAATGTCATCCCTTTAAACTTCTATTTTCACGACAAAAAGAAGCGTGTGCCCTTCCTTGGGCCAATATAAATCCACCAAGCCCAAAATCGTAAAAATCGAATGATCCGTTCTCGAGTTATGAGTGCACACACGGACGTCAGTCTCTTTTATTTATATAGCTGCACCCACCCGGTTTTGCCCGTGCCTTTCGTTTGGACATATCGCGTCTAAAACTATCTTGTCTTTTAAACTGGAACCCACAATACCCATCCACAAAAATCGGTTCAGATTACCTGTTACAAACAAACATTACCTCTTTATTATAATAGTGTGATGTGATAACAAATAACAATTAAAAATGTTATTATTGATAGGTTAGCTACACTAAAGAGAAGGACAATTTTGATTGCTTTGATGGATGAGCATCCCGACTTGTCCAAGGGCTAATATTTATCATTTTTAAGGTTATTTTCGAAAAGGTTTAAGGAGTTGAAAATATAGCAAGGCCGACATTGGGAAACCTGTAGTCGTCGTAGCTCAGATTGTGTGCTTTCTAGTGGATGGTGCACACGATGATCAGGTTTCCACTGTCGTCTTAACTTTGAAGAAGTTACCTGTTCTCTACAAAACTAGTGTCCGCTCCTTTCAAAGCCTCAGTCATTAAGGCATCCGAACTTCAGAAATGAAAAAATTAAGACTGCATTATTTTTTACCATCCTTGTAACTACCATTTTCAAGAGTGCTTCACCCAAAAGCTATTTACTTTGACAAATGTTTTCCGATGGAAGCTGTGCGTAAAATTGCATTTGCAGTAGCAAGCCTCAATAGAATATAAAGGCCCATCAATCATTCCATTCCATATGGCCTTTACGACTTTCTTGACGGACGTCATTTTAGAGGTCCGATTTTTTGGGATTTGGTGATATAAGCGGGCAGCAATCTCGTCGAGCTTTCTGGCTCATTGAAATAAAGTAGACATTTAATGTAAGGCTTCAAAAAAGGAATCTACCTAGTGTCATGAAGTTAGTTGAGCTCGGATATCAAGACGCGGTACCGCTTTCCATTGATACCATCCAACAAAGTTTCAGCTCTAAACTTACTACGAGGAGACATAGGGATCGAAGGGGAAAAGACGGACGCGCATGCAAAACAGGGGTCGATTGACAAGATGCTGGCTTCAGAGCCATTTTCTTCGATTGGTAGAGGAATGGTCGAACAACTGTTTGACAGATTTATCGTTAAATACCTGAAAAGGTGTTCAACCTTGGAACAAGACACTCCTTCGTTGCAGAGCTACTACTATTCAACATGTGTCGACCTTCAGTGGCACAGCTCCAGAAACAAGTTCTCTAATCGCATGGCTAAAAGTATCATCGCAGCAATCAAAGTAGATAAGCATATGTTTAAAAACAATTTTAGAGGGCCACCAGTTCCTAAGTTTTAGCTTCTAACTTTTAGAGGATTTTAAGAAAACCTTGCGCTCTATTATCTCTATAGCATTTAATGTTGTGCAACCCTGGCCCGAAAATGACTCTGAAACAATTTTGCGTCAAACTAACCTCAAACCAATGCCCAGTTGAGAACCACTTAAAACCGCCGACTTTTCGAACCAAGAAATTATCCTCCAAAAATGTTAATTTCCAAACAAACCTTGATGCAATTAAAATCTATACTGGATCAAGTTTATTGAAGTTTATCGACGGTCGATAATGAACTTTAAGATCGACTCGGACTCTCAAGCATACCGCAACAAATCCAAGTAGTAATTTTCACCTCGTAAAATAATAATTTCAACTTTTTAATGATGTTTTCACAAAATAGTTGAGCTTCTTCTTGCAAAAAGCCAACAAGCTTCCACCCGCGCCACCAGTATCTCTGTGTTTGAAGTATATCCAAACCCCCGTATATTTGAGCATCCGCACAAAAGACTTGCCCCACACCGGTATAGACTGCAGTTACATTTACACAAAAGCAAAAAGAGGACGAGCTGCCTTCCTGCAGCAGTGTAGTCAAAGTTTCCCTTGACTTCTTTTGGCTTTACGTGTTTATTTACACACTTAAGGTGGCCAATCCTTTTATTAGTGCAAAAATATAAAACTAACTTTAGAGCTCCTGCAAAATGGGGGAACTAAAACTTTACCAATTGCCAACAGGATTTGTATCGAAACGCAACGACAACTGTTTTTGCAAGGGAAGATTCGTCTGAAATAGCCTGCAGAGGTTGGAGAAGAATTAAAAAAAACGTCCTTAGGGTAAAATCGTGTCTCCTTTTGCTTTGTTACGAGCTAGGAGGATTTATTCTTCGTCTGTCTGAGAATGGTTGGTGCACACAGCGATTAGTAGAAAGGCAAACTATTGCGGAAGGTGTATTAGATACCAGGGCATCGACGCTTCAGTTAAACATGTCCTGTGGAATTAAGCGAACTGAGCACTTGGCATTTGTTAACCTGATGCACAAACACATCGGGTCAATCATGCGAAATGGCCTCATTAAAGCGTTATGAACAACCCGTCGCGACAGCACCTTCAACCAACGACCTTTAAAATGCTAGATAAACACTCAGCTTACATTGACGAGCCTACGCCTCGCCGTAGTGTACTAAAACAACACGACAACTTTGATGTCTGCATTCGTAATCACTGCCTTGGGCATTTCTCAATCCGGTCACACTCCATGGGGCATTGGTCGCCACTAAAAGTGTTAATTTTGACTCGTTGAGTCTTTCATAATTTCCGATCGATGTCGGCTTGTTTACATAATCGTACCAACTTTAAGCTTAAAATTCAAATAAAGTGTCTTTTCAGGGGATTTGTTTACAGCCTACCCATAGAAGAAGCCCAACCAAAGATGTCTTTGAAGTTCTGTCTGTTCCTGCTGTTCGTCATATCAGTCACATCCTACGGTACAGACGACAGCAGCACTGCTGCAACAAAGAGTCGAACAAAACGCGGAGCCTTTTGGGATTTTTTCCAAAAAATAGTGCTGACAAAAAATCTCGCTTTTGACGTAAGTATACCTTGATGTCATTGCGCTAGAGTTGAAAGTAAATTTTCGCCCTCCGTGTCGTCCGTAGCAATACAACGATACCAAGGTGACACTGAATGAAATCTACGACCTTGTGTCGGATGGCTTCTCGGATGGAAAGCCTACAAAGCGGCCACGTACGACGACAACCACCACGCCGAGTCCGGTAAGAGCGCTTGATTTGGAAAATTTTACATTCAATACTCATATCTTTCTAATCCTTTTCGTACAAAGGACACCATGATGGATGGCGGAGACAACTCCACGGAGTCAACATCAACGACGACAGAAAAGTACCGGATAACACGGTACGAGTTGGGACGGATTGCCGGTCGCAATTTGCGTGGTCTAAAGCGACTGCTAAGCATTGAAATAAACGATGCACTTAACGTAAGGATGTACGCGATGTCTGTGCTATTTGATTTAATTATGTTTGCATTCTCCACAGCAAAGCAACTATAATATAGCGGAGTACCAGCGCGAGGCAAAAATGGTCTTCTCCAACAGCATCATTGCGGAGAAGAAGGCTGCCCTGAAGGGCATCCCGACGGAGACAACAACAGCGAATTCGACCACGACGAATTCTACTAGAACGTAGCGCCGCGCCTGAGGCATGCACTTCAACTATAGTCGTTTAGAGAAGCACAAAGATCACTGCCAATAGTTTGTCTGTGATATGCGGGATTCAGTGGACGTATTCACAACGCACCTGCTGGGGGATTTCGGGTGGGCGGAGGTGGGGTTGGGTAGTTTTTGAATTTCAATGTGCCTAAGCTGTGATCTTTTTCTGTAATTGTGCGAAGACTTTTTTAAACTAGAATTTGAGACGCAGAGGCATTGAATTGTTTTTGAACATTCGCCTAGATACAAGCAACGAAAAATGTGCGCCCTAGGTTTTCGCCTAGTTACGGAAAATGTTCACAGGGTTCGAGTATTCGACGAATACTGGAACTATGTACCTATACATATTTATTTAAATTCAATTTTAAGCTATTTTTGTTCAAACGAGTGTAGTAATAAAGGTTAAGTTCGAAACCAGTTTTAATGAATGCGATTGCGATTAAAAATGCAATTATTTTTGTTTCAGTTTTATTAAATTCTACACTTGTAATGCTACACTGGCAATGCTTTAAAAAATGTATATATAAATGGCCTGTGCTACTGCTCCATACAGGACCCTGGGCATGGCTTCTCTCAAAATTCAGCGGGGATTTTATTTTTCCGATGAAAGGGACATAACACCTCCGGACATCTTAAATGTGATAAATAAGGTAACAGGTAACAGATTTTCACCACAATCGAGGTGGTATACGTAGTGTTTGTATTAGAAAAGAAAGAAGAAGACTAGTACGTTCTGTATGAAGCGATATATTAGCATCAGCTTTTGTAAACATAAACAAATGAAAGAAGCTTACAGAATCAAGGGGATCCATGATTTGCATGACTTAAATTAGCCACAGAACTGCAACTTAGTTTCGTTTTAAGAAGTTTTACTTTCGAAACCCTTGTTGTCTCACTTTTTTGTGTGCGTTGTTTTTAATTTAGTTTTAAGACTAGTCAAAAATTCTCATCAAAATATTAATTAAAAGCCACTCATGCTCATGATGCTTTGCAAAACGTTCACTAATGCAAACTATTGGTCTCACTTTCAACGTCAAGTGTTCATTATTGCAAGGTTGATCAAACTGATGCGCAAACATAACAAAAAACAAAAAAAAAACATCATAAAAATACCTGATGCGTTGTTGATTCGCCCGCAAAAAATTAAGAAAAACGTCGGAAGAAAAAGAGAAGTAACTAAATAAACATTCTTATCAATAGAAACATAAAAATGCTTTTGACAGAATAATTTTTAAATTTTTGTTGAATTCCTTATTTAAATTTTTCTTCACAAACATGACGAAGAATGGAAAAGTTAAATCTTTAGTGGACTTACGTCGAAGGTGGAGCGGCACATTCTGAAATTATTTTGTAATACCTACGTCGTCGGGATATTCTTCTAGAACTTTGAAATAGCCTCTAATTTTAGGAATTTTCCTTCTTTTAAATCAGTTTACCGAAGTTTCGACCGCTTTCTTCTTTCTTCACACATATGGGAAATAAATTTATTGTCTTTACATCATAGTTATCGACTAAGACTTTTATTAGCAAAACTTCCATCTTGGTAGCATAATGCTTGATGTAACAATGCGTTCTAAAAGTCAAACGTCATACTGTGCATCGCATCAGCATCGCAAATAAGCAGTGATGCCGCATCACTGCGCAAATGTTTGACGTTTCTGAATGTACATATTTAGACCAAGGAAGTTGAAAATGTATTAAGTAGCAAATAGGTGTTACTTTTGGCTATTAGCCGCCAGTGATCAAAATCGACTTATTTTAATTGTTCTAAAAACGGAATAGAAATAGTACTGAAATGTAAAATAGTACAAATAGTACAAAATTTTTTTTAAATGCCATAGCATAAATATTGCATTCAACCAACATGAAAAGAAACATATCTTATTGAATCTAACGGCTAAATTATTTACTCCCCGTGCAAATTAGGTTTAAGTTAATTTTGCACCCTAATCCGTATTTTTTAAACCCGATGATTTAAATTAACATTTATAATATTCGCTCAAATACATGCATTAAACGCGCTGGATAAAGATGCATTTGAACGCAGTTTAAACCGATTTTCACTCGATTTAAGCCTTTGTAATGTTAAAATTCACATGAAGTGACATTTATTTTTTGTTGTTTGTCACTTGCCAATTGATTTGATTTCCTGTGCTTCATTTTTATTGTATTAATAAAGATTTTAGCTCTTAGTATGCCTCTTTTTTTAGGCGGTAATATTTGAGAAAATTCACGGCATCGTAATCATTGACTCAAGACCAAACCCGCTTGTACATTCGATTTAGTCGAAGATGAGGACGACGTTAATTCCCCAACTCCTGTTCCATCAGATCTTCGATAAAAACATCTTCTGATGACGAGCCCATCAAAATTTCATCCATTTTACAAATGAAATCCGTTTTTTTTAACTGCTTGCTACATTTTGCATTCTGTTTCACTTTTACTTATTTCCTGAACAAAGAGCTGTAAATATTATGAAATTGAGTTTTTACCCAAGTTGAAATAACCAAACTCGTCCCAGCAGTGCAGTTTAAATTCAATCGGATTAAACGCCGGCATGTTTAAAAATATGAGTTTATGTTCGGGATTAATGACTAAATATTATGGACTTGGGTTTAATATTCGGAGTGAATAATATGACCGTAAGTGAAATAACCTCACGATTTGATTTATTTCAAAAATAAAAATAGTGCAAATAGTACTCAAAATTGAGGAGTGGTACTTGTGTGCTCGGGAAAGGCAAATAGTACAGAAAACAGTGCAATAGTAAGATAGTTTCCCAAAATTCTTCCAAAATTTGAACTAAAAGAATATACAGTTATTTTTTAATTAATAAATATTTTTCAAATTAAACGAAAAGTATCTACTTAGGGTAGGTTATGCATGGAATAAAACATCGAGCAAATGACGTCCACGATTACCGAAACCATCAAAGGTAAAATGACTTTGTTAAGAACATGAGATTCACGTTTTGGTGTTCAAAATCCATTCATCGAAGTTTCTTTGCTGTGCATGGTCATTGGACTTTAGTTCTTGTGTCATAACTTTGACTGTATGGAAACTGGAGACACAGACCGGTGGTGAGTATACAGTGAGCTTTTTGAAATTTCTAATTCTTTTTTCACGACACCGAATTGAGCTGTGAGACTCAATTTTCATTTCTTTTTTAAAATTGTCCAATAATGAAAGAACCTAGCTGAAAAACATTTTTTTTTTTGCTATACAAACACTTATAGAACAAATGACGGAAAATTAAAATCTTGTGTGGGTTTTGGGACATACTTTCAATTTTGAGATTTATTCAATTAAGGCAGATGAGAAGAGTTGCATTTGTTAAAAAATATACAAGTCCTAATTAAAAATATTGTTAACAAAAAATATTCAACTAATATTTTTTACAACATTTAAAAGTACGTTAAGCCAATATTGAGAAAATATTTTAAATATTTGAATATATTATTAACAAATTTCTCAAAACCCTTTTTTTATTTACTTAAATAAACCTAAGCGAAGTCGGGGTTTTAGCTGATGTAGTAAAATAATTGGTGCAATTGGCGTAAAGCCTAACCGTAGATTTTGCATTCCTCACAAGAATTGTTGTTCTTACTCCAGTGTATAGCGCAGCAATTCAAAAAAGACTGCCTGGATCTGAAAGACAACAATAAAGGAACACTATAGCGGTGTAGAAAAAAGTTTTTTTGAATCTGCAGCCATTTCCGCAGTCATACAGCTACAAGTCAAACTACTCTCTTTCTATTATCGCCAAGGTGCTTGATATGACGCATAGGTATTGAAGCTGTTTTTTCGTGTATTTTTTACAATGAGATGTAATTTCCAGTGAATTATGTAAAACTACCAAACTCTACATGACATTTCTGAGATATCCGCTAAACAAAGCAGCATTCCGTTCATTAAGCGCAATATATTGAATAGTGAACCTATATGGGATCTACTTATAAGAACTGCAGCAAGCCTGTTACGTTGGCCCCTATCATTCCACACGACGATGCGGCGCCGAACCTTAGCATTTTTTAGTAATTTCCTCTCAGTGAGAATGGGATACCCAACGAACCAAACGTACCTAGTCATTTTTTCGAAAAAATGCCCACGACTTATTTCCGCAGCGTGTACAGAAATATTAAACAAGCAAAAATAAGATCAATAATTTTTTTTCTATAGACTTCCGTAAATTTATTTTCATCCACAGGTCTGGATCATTAACCAACACATTTTGTTTCTGGTGAGAAATATCAAACAACATCCAAGCTAGTGCTGAGGATCATATTTCTCTAGTTTCACGAATTTTTGGTTTTTCCTTTAGATCTTTTTAAAAATTCCTTTATTTAGCATTCAAAACCCTCGCGAATAATATCGATTTCGATAAGACCCGAAACTCAATGGAAAACAACTTGTGATTTTTTTCCTTAAGGTTGTTCAAAAATGTTTGTTTTAATGAAAATGCTATATTTTTAATATTTTTTTTTATTTTCAAGAAAAGCCACTCACATTGACTTGAATGTGATTTGGAACGCAGCTTAGGTAGTTTTAATTAGTTGTTAAAAAAAAAGAATAATAAAGAATTCAAGTTTTCTAAAGTTTCTTGAAAATTAAAAAAAAAAAAAAAACATATATATAGATAGATTTAAGGCCGAAAGGCAATAATTTTTAGGATATTGATAAGCTTAGAGCGCTCGCTGAGAGCCAGTAAGCTAGAACAAGGTAAATGTTAGTTTTAAATTAGATTTAATCGTTTTTGTCCACTATGTAACTTAAAGAAGAAATTAATAAAAATGAATTTAAAATGTATAACAAAAAAAAAAAATTAATTTGGAACGCTGCAAAACTTCTACAGCAAATGATAGTAAATATTCAATAGTGTAACATATAAATGATCGAGCCATGTCCACCGTTATAAGAATGTGCTAAAGAATTGGGTATAAGATTTTAATAAAATATTATTTGTATACTTATATATCACAAGTCCGCCGGGTGTACAACAAATCATTCACCAAAGCAGGCTAATTTTGACAAAATTTAAAGACAGCTCAGCATATATTCCTTGTAGATTATATGTACAAAAAATTCCAGGCTTTGATTTAAGCTCTATAACAATACGAACAGATACATCATTGTTGTCCTTAAGTGTTAAATGGTTTCTGATAGGCTGTCTAATAAACACCGATCGTGTTACAAACTACAACGTCGTAAAGTCACAGCATCAAAATTTGCACTGCTTCGGAAACACTTTGGAAATATGGCATGCAAAGGTAATAAGTCTTTGCTCTTTGTATTTCTTTTTAGTATAAAAACTCTGTTAGTAGTCAGTAGTAGTAAATACGGTAATATTGTGGAAGGTTGGATTTCTTTACAAACACGTAACACGACCTGCGCCCGTTCCTAATGGAATTCTCGAACTGACATTCAATCAAAAACCATTCACAGTGGAGTGCCGCGTGCTGCGTTATGCAAATCGTTTTTTACTCAAACGAAGAAGATCCTTTAATGAGACGGGGTTTCTCTCATTTCTCTTCTCTTTGACTCCAATTGCTGTGATTGAACAGTTATCGAATTCGTTTAACACTAATATAATCAGATTTCCTGAAAGAGGTTGCAACTATTATCGAAAGAACATCATACAGTACGACAGAAATCATACCACTGCGCATATGCTTCGGTGTGAAATAAATCGGAACAGAATCTACTTGGCCCTAAATCTCTTAACGTCAGATTGGATGAGTCTAAAACAAACCCATCCAATAAATACAACTTGTCTGAGCCCGACCACCTACAATATTTTCAAGAGGGACCGACGAATAAATATTTTGATTTTATCGCAAAAAGGTGCGAGTACCTTCCTATGTCAATGTCAGTCATAATTTCAGGCCTGTTTAATCAAATCTGACAAAAGTAGGTACACAAATCATAAGAGGTGCGGAGGAAAAAAACTGCTGATCCAACTACAATTTTGCAAAAATATTCATTCAACAGGGGACCATATACTTTTGGGTTTTTTTTTTCTCATCTCACTTAGGTAGTCCTGAAATAACTCGCATGAGTTTATTTGCTCTTTCGCCACCCAAACTGTGTACAACATTTGGATGAGTTCCGACGTTTGATCTCACCATTTACCCTTCGTGCAGTTTTGCCAAATGGAAGGTCCTGTCAGACAACTTCTACTGCTGTTACAGCATCCCATGGCCTATTCACCTCGTTCTAGTGATAGTAGTAGTCGCCGTCGTCGTCGTTGTCCTACTCCTCCTCTTCGCAGTCGACTCCTAGTGAGAGGAAAAAAATAAATAAATTTACTGACATGACGATGATTATCCTTTCTGTTGTCTGGGCAAAGTTGTACTCTGTGCTGGTTATTTTTTTTTATATCATGCGTGCTGCTTCCCTTTGTGTATATGACACCATTTATCCTTTTTAGGAGCTCTTGGTTCGTGCTTCACATTTGTGTTCAACAACTACTTCTCTATTTTAATTTAACGGGTGCAGAGCAGTACGGAGTTTGGTCCTTTTACGGGTTGTTGTTGGGGATTTTTGTTTGTTATTTAAGAAAATTTTCTTACCAGGATTTTATTATATTTTTTCTTCTTCTTGCTATTCTGTGTCCTTGCGCTCTTTCACTTTGGTAAATGGGTTCAACATGCATTGCATACGAATTGGAATTGAGGGTGTTTGGAGACAGGTTCGCTCCAGCATTTTTTGTCGGTTGGCATGGAGGTTACTTACGTTTGCATGTAGCATACGGTTGAAGGCGTATAGGTCCAGGGTGGCAATAGTTGTTTGGCCGTTTGTTTTGATTACGATTGTCATAGATCCTTTGCAATTATTATCCTTTATGTTGTTAGCATTTCACACGACAGTTGAAGTTTTTTTTTTATTCACAAACGTTCTGGCTGGCTGTGCTGTTTATAACGTGATTGTGGATGGAAGGCGGTGCCGACACAAAGATTTCTTATCGAGCCGGGAACTTCTGTTTTTGAGTTCGAAGGGGTGAATTGTTTTCTTCGCATGTCTATTATGATTGTTATTTTTTTTTTTTTTTTTTTTTTTTTATTGCTTCATTGTTGTGTGAAGGCATTGAGACGAAGTCCTTTGAACTTCCAAGTTCCTGCGAACTTTACTATCGCAAATGTGTTGGTTGGTCGGGTGGGTTTGTTGACGGGGTGTCAAAAGAGTCGGGTAATCGGAAGGATGTAAAAACGTAAGTACAAATATCTCGGTCTGCTGATGAAGCTATTGATTCTCTTTTTCACAGAGAGAAGCATTTAAACAGAAATAACAAAACAAAAACTCGTACAGATTGCTGCTTCACGAATTGGTATTGATCTATTAGTAGTGGTGCTTAACTATAAAGGTACGATAATCGCTTTTTTTACTGCGTATGCATTCAGCCCTTAGGTTAGGTTAGGTTTACGGCTCGGTATGTTGGTGATTCCCTTTTTTGGGGGTTAACAGTTGGTGTTGTTGATGGTTGGCTCGTGTCTTTCCTTCTTGTATTTACCCGACGCCGTTCAGCCATCCTGATGTCCTCAAAAAACCTCTAAGGATCAGAAAGTGTTACATCAGAAAGTTCTAGTAAGTCATGGAAGTAATAGCTCCCAAGTGTTCTGTTCCTCAAGTGACAGACGCTCGGGCAATGACAGAGGAAGTGAGGTGTGTGGACCTCTTCGTCTCTGCAGCATCCACACATTTCGTCATCTTTGAGATTAAGTTTCATCATATGATTTCTTAAGAAGTTATGACCCTTCAGAGCACCTACCAGCTTAGACAGCGATGACCTGTCAAACTGTAGAGGTTTGATGGTTCGGCTTCTGTCATATACTGGCCATAGCTTCCGAGATACTTCACAGGTAGTTAGTGCTTTCCACAAGTTGTTGGTTTTCATACGAACCTTGTTCTCCACTCGTTCTCTGAAATTATACAGAGCATTCAGCACTTATATTCTCTTTCTATAAATATGTCTAAAATTAGATGATAAGACTGAGTACCTATATTGTATGTGTACATGTGACTTTAAAAGTGGTAAGCTTAATCTTTGTTGATGAGTTTGTTATTATTGTTGCTTAGATACTTTTCAAGTGATTCCCCCTGCAAATAATCCCAACCACTAAGACGCGGGCTGTTCAACCAGAATAGTTTCCGGTTTGACTTATATATATATATTCGTCGCTAAATTAATATTATGCGCAACAATAGATTATGGAAATCTTTTCCGTGAATTTAGTTATTATAAAATAAAGATAGGTTTCATTCACCCAAAAGATTTATTGGACCGCTTATGTTTAGCGAAGCAATTATCATTTGCATTCTGGCGACAGTTTGGAGATATTGCTGGCGGGTTATGTACTCTACCATAAAATACGCTTACGATAACATGACACTGCTATCGCTGGGTAGGATATGCTGCTCCGCCATCCGTCATCGATTCATCTGTGAAAATCACTATTTCAACACTATTTTTCTACAAGTAATCTGTTCTCAATACGAGTTCTGTGATTCCTTTCCATTATACGAACCCTTGTCATCCCATCCATAGGCATTTTCAGCTCCCCAATCTCGTTTTTGACAAGTTCCAGGTTCATCCAATGTCCGTAGATGGTGCCACGATTGTGCCATTTCGCATCTCGATGCAAACGAAGTGCCGTTAATTGTGCATTCCTTATGACATCTGCGGTGACGTCTATGAATTTGGCTTTGGCCTTTATTGCTATGTCGTCGGCATATCCCACTGTGTGAATGCCAGTCGCCTCATGTCTGTCGAGAAGATAGTCCACAGTGATATTCCACAGTGTAGGTGAGAGGACACCTCCTTGTGGACAACCTCTGCTAATCCCTTCCTCTGAGTTTTGAGGTTCCCATCTGAATATTTATCAACATACTGTCCACACATCTTATATTTACCAACAGTGGGTTAGTCCTACGTTTTTCCAAGGCTTGTTTACGACTTTCAAGGCATATCTTATCGAAGGCACCTTCAATGTCCATTATGTTATGGTCATCGCAATACCCCCGGTATTTAGCTCTTCTTCCGCGTAATACTTGATGTAGCGTTGTTTCTGTAGACATGCTGTCTGCACGATCGGTCCAATTTTTAAGCACATTATCGATTGTGTGCAGCTGTATTTCACCAATGGCTTCACGAATATTGTCCCTTACAGCGTCAATTGTCTCTGGCTTATCGGCGTAACACTTATCTTTTACGGCACCCCACAAATAATAGTCCAACGGTGTCAAATCGCAGCTCCGAGGTGGCCAAACGACATCAGCTCTGCGGCTGATAATGCGATCTTCAAAAACAGGGCGCAAAACATCGAGTGTAGCTTCGGCTGTGTGGCACGTAGCGCCGTCCTGTTGAAACCAAATATTACCAATATCCTCCTCTTAAATTTTTGTGAACAAAATTTCGTTCAACATGGCCCGATAACGATTGCCATTGACTGTAACGGCCACTCCTTGCTCATTTTCGAAGAAAAATGGCCCAATTATGCTTCACGCACACTTTCTGCCACAGCAGCAATTTTCTCGGGTGTACGCACTGTTTTTGGCTTTTAACGCTTTGGTTTATCGATGAGGATGCCAGTTTCTTTCACTTTTTTCACAAGATAACGAACATACGGAGCTGACGGTGCTTCTCTTCTTCCAAATTCCGTACGCAATTTTCGCACACATTCTGCAACATTACCATGATTTTCAAAGTAATGTCGCAATATTTCCCAGCGTTGTTCAAGCGTATACACAACCATATTCGTTCAGCGGAAGGATAAAACTATTTATCTGTCAAATCAGACATGAGCTAAATGTTACCATTCGCGAAATAAGCAATAGTTGAAAAAAAAAAGTTAGATGGCGGACCCTTTATTTAAAGGATACATCATAAGCGCATTACTCTCCATATAGTCCACCACCACCCTTTCCATTGTTTTTAACAGAAAGGATGTTAGGCTGACCTGTCTGAAGGACTTTGCCTCGGTGTAATCCTTTTTTCCCGGCTTTGGAAGAAAGACCACATTTTTGTCTCCTCCATGTGATCGGGATGTAGCTTGTTGCTAGGTATGCAACGTATATATTCCTGAGTCATGGTGCAGTTACATCTATTCCCCATTGCATTAGACCTGGAAATATACCATCCGGCCCCGCGGTTTTGAAGGGTGAAAACGTTGCTATCGCACCCTTGACCGCCTCTGGTGTTACGATCCGTTCTGCTTCCGTCCTATCCATCCTGTTCGCTCCTTGTTTCCTTGGAGCCCAGGGCTGATCTGACTTATAGCTTCCTGGAAAGTGTACATCCATAAGGACCTCATTTGTGCGATCCAGTGTTTCCACCATCTCCCCTGCTCTATTACGAATGAGTCCGATCTTGGAAACTTGATATCTCGAGACAATCTCTTGTGGTCTACTGACTTCAGATGCACTCGTCATGCTCGATCAAAAGTCCCTCCAAGACTCCCTTTTACGTCGTCGCAGAGTAACATTAAGCTCTTTCTTTTTCGCCTTATATTCATCCCATGCTTCGGGTTCTCCTCTCATTTTTACAATTTTACGAAATATTAGTTATTTGTTTGTGACCACAGTTCTAGATATAATAAAAATAGTATTTCCCAAAATCTCTAATTTCCCTAAACAGTTGAATACCACTATATAATTTTAGACACCCAATAAAAAAAAAATAGTGTACGCCGCACATTATTTATTAACATCAATGACAGCTTATCAGAATCCTCAAATTGGGCATCATCCCAAACTGATCACTGCACCAAGGATGCATTTTCCAAGGGCTGCCATTACTTGTGTACATATAGCAACCGCGGCTCCTTTTCCCACTTTTTTCGCGAACGATTTAATTTCCTCATTGCTGTCGGCTCCACAATTTATACCAGATATAAGCAAAACTAGCACCAGTATGGCAAGGAATGGGAAGCGCATTATTGGGCACACAAAATTTTAAATACGGATAAGGAAATAAGATTTTACGAATCTAGAATTCGAGCACCAAATACAACCACTCTCTGCTGAAGTGTTAGTCTGACTACGCCGCTAAGCGAAATAGGGTAGAAATTTTATCATTTTGAGTCGTTATGGCGAGAGTTTGAAAATTGAATAGCAATTTGTTATAGCGTACGCTTTAATATAAATAATTGGTATGTAAAATTTGTGACTAATTAAATGTACAGTCGTCAGACTTGTTTTTAACCAACTATATTCGTCTAATTAATTTTTTTATTTTTTTGATTTGAAATTCAAGCTAGAAGCAGTAATAAGAAAGAATAAGTTAAAAAGCGTACAGCTGCTACAACCAGCCAAAATAAATACAAACTTAGCTTATTAACAGCGATTTGTTTCAAGAGGGAAATTTCGTCATTCCGAGTTCTTAAAACTAAACTTGAACATTTAAAATGAGTGCGCTTGGACTATTTGGTTTTAAAGAATCCTATAATGCATGCAGGCTTTCCTTGGAGCCTCTTGATGCAAGAGGGACAGGAAGAGCGTTCTGGATATAAAAACATTGACATCTACCACAATTTGTTATATGGGTGCCATGGTTTTACACAAAATTTGACTTTAGTCTGTTCGAGCCTTTACTTACAAATAATTATTTTAAAATTACGCAATATACTCTTCCTTATGCCGATATTCAATAGCTTCTGACTTAATTAAAAGCACTACTCGTATTCCCGGTTGGATATACAGAATTGACACTTAACAGATCTTTATATACTCGTAGTTAACAGTTGTCAATAAAAGTCAGTAAATTTCTCTTCGGGTCCAAAATAACACATTGGATTGAACACGTTTCGACGAAGTGCGCGAGAGATTTGAATATGATTTTATACTGGGTAAAAGACTAGCGAAACATTTCATATAGTTCCGCTGCGCCATTAGTTGAAATTCAACTTTCTAGGTATAGTTAAACCTGGAACCTGTTTTAGAATAACTCGATGGGGTGTAGAGCGACTTATGGGCTTTCCTTTATCTAACTCAATATAAATTACCAGTTCCACTTAATGATGGTGAAGTGATGTCCCGTTATGATTCTCTTCATATTTCTGTGTACTTTTCAGACCCGTATTCTTTATTGAGAACCTAGAAGTCCAAAAGAACTGTTTAGCGGCGCCTATGATCAAAAGTCCGTTCTCAGGTAGTACTTAAGGTATATACAAAATCCATGGTAACATGCAAGGATCCATCAAAAATTACAAAACTTGAAATACTTACAGGCAAAAACTTTTTATATATTTTACAACACGCTATAGGCTAGGCTGTGTTTGGCGTTGTGCAAAAGTCGATATGTGTTGTGGCTTTAGGTTGCCTCTCTTGAAACTTTCAAAAATACGTCGAGTATATTACGACGATTTTGATGAAAAATAGCAAGCGCAAATTGTAATCATCGAGTTAGACAATTTTTGTTTCCAGTAACGTACCTAAAACCTCAAATCGTACTTCTAGTTAAACTTATTAAAGTAGCGATCAGGAGTGTAAAACGCAACCGGTCAATTTCTACAAGTTTTTGCTGACTTGTGTTCGAACTACATCGAAACAGTTTCAAAACCATCAACATCAAGGATTTCCAACCCTTAGTTTGATATTCAAGAGACGAAAAACGGGTTTTTACGAAAACACTGGAAAACTTAATCGAAAACAGAAGTTTTCACATACAATACATATTTCACTTTTCAAAACGAGTCGTCTAAAGTCATTTTCCACGAAAAGAACTTCCATTCGTTGGGTTGTTGAAAAAAACACAGCTTTTGCAATATTCAGCAAATTCAGCAGAACAGCTGCCCGAACATAATTCACAACTTAACATCATTTTTCACATCTAATTGGTGCGCTAATACTATTTTTAAATGCTCTGAATTAATTTCATTTTTAGATAAATACGATCGAAAATTGTAATCAAAATAGATTACCCAACTAGTTTGTGACTAGATAGTTTCAGAGCTGATAGAAACGTCAACGAAAACTACTTGGTGTTCGGTGTGAATGCATCGACTTGTTGTCGAAGAAAACACGGTTTTCAATGCGGTGTGAATAGGGTATAAAACAAGTCCATCGAATGCGACTGGAAAGCCCTAAAATACTAATGCGAACAATTCTGCATATCCGGCTCGAAGGACCATTGATTTTTCTGATCGCTCTTTTCTGTTACATTTATTTTGATTAGGAGATCTGAATCTTAAATTAACTTCATTTGTTGCTTTAATCGTTGTCTTCTCTGGAACTTGGAAGTGGATCACTTCATTGCCAAGCTAGCATCTTTTGTTTTAAAGCTGCACAATATATTGCATACAGTCCTGAAGCTGCCTACGGATATCTTGACAACCTGAAAATTAAAAACAGAGTCGTTCCTAATAGTGTGTCAAAAAAATTACGAGAAAAGACGTTCGCAGCAGGCACTGATTCTCCCTTCGTGGCACTTGACGTCTAGCTCGAATATTGAAAAAATAAAAATAAGTAAATTGCAATTAATGCATATTTTCAGGGTTAAAATAGTCTCCGGTAACCAATTTCAGTAGCAGAAGTTTTTTTCAGTAAGTACATTTAAAAAGCGCTTCCCTGCTCGAGTTATGGGCTTTTTATTGGGACTCAATAACACAAAGAACTCATCATTGGCTTCCAAGTTTGAAATATAAATATGTAGAAGATTTTCTAAAAGCTCAAAGTTGAGAGATCTATTATTTTGGAAACTAAGAAAAGCCTATACAACGTTGTATGCCTCTTATTTTAAAAAAAGACCCGGCGAGTCCCACATAACGCGACAGATTGACTTGTTCAGTCTTGCAACAAGTGCCAATAAAATCAACATTAAACAGCAACACTGTATGACGAAAATATAACACTTGAATAAGTACAGTGAAGCAGATTTTTGTTTAGGCTCGTTGGCTAAGTGGGGTTTTTAAACACAGGTCCTCTGTAAAATATAATCAAGCAACAAATAAAATAACTCCTTTTTTATTAGGTATGTTTCTTAAACCAATTCAAAGTAAGCACATAGCTACTTTTGAAAAAGACTCTCCCGACTATCCCACAAGTTCCATTATGCATTGTCCAAGTAGTCTTAAGGCTTCTGTGCAAGCTGCCTTGGTCGCCACTACTGCGAGTTCACGCCCGAGACTCGGATTTTGGTTTCCATTATTCATAGGTCTTCCACAATGAACATCAGATACAGATACTAGGGCAACTAGTAACAATACTGCAAGGAATCGAAAAACCATTCTTCTACACAGTAAACTCGTGATTTTTTGAAAAATAAATGTTTTACTTTGAAGGCAACCTATTACTGCCGCTGTGGTTGCTTGACTATGTAGTTGAGCGAAATAAATCGTATTTATTCTCTCCTGCTACCGAGAACAATTGCAAAGGCTTTAATTGATTTACTTCAGTCTCGTTTCAAAATGGAAATAATTAAGTTCTATATTTACTCAAATGATCTACAAACCGTAAAAATGTGGGCGTTCTACATTCAGTTGCCTCTTATTTAACAAAAATTATTTTAATTATTGATTTAAGAAGATTCTAAAAAGAAAAACAGTCTTAGAAATTAATTTTGCTGCGAAAGTTTAGCACTTTCTGTCAGATATAGTGAAAAATAAATATTGTAATTTTCTTAGTGTATCTTATCTCTATTTTGTTACGTTTTTGCGTTATATATATATATTTTTTTTAAATGTGTAAAGATGTTTCTTGCCTCTGAGAATTACAAAATTATTTATATTTAACCAATACACTGATTGTCACTCCACATCAGTTATCACTTGAATTTTTAAATCTTTGGTATGTCATTCACCACTAACTTTTTAGTTAAAGAATGATTACTATTATTCTATTCCATTCTTTAATGAATTTTGTTACTAGTTTAAGTACTAAATGAATAAAATCAATTATCTCTCTATCTATCTATCTATCTATATCTATCTATCTATCTAAATATGTCAAATATTTATTTATGAAGGCTGACTCTTTCGAAAGGGATTGGTTATTCTATAAAATAAAAATAGGTAACTACCCTAAGTGTTAAGGTTTCGAGAACGAAACGAATCATAGTGACATCTACCATCTGTAGGATTAAAATCAAACGATTCAAATATTTAGTTCAATAAACTTAAGGGCATTGACGTCTTTCGAAGACCCAATTTCTATTCAATGTTAAAGGCAGATTTTTCAAGCCATCCTCTAAATGCGGATCACACTTGCAAGAAAAACATTAAGTACTTTCGGAACTTTCGTGCAGAAAATCATACGTACTCGTAGATGGAAAACTGTTTTGCCAAACACCGAACTGCCAATAGAAACATGTTGCTTGTACAGAAATGTTGCCGAGACCATTTACGAGCACGAGGTGAATGTAATCTTTTAAAATCGAGCTTAAAAATTTAAACTATCGACCATTACTTTTCTTCAGTTGTTTGTCGTGACTGGCTTGAACATTTTGTAATTGTATCAATTGGAAGCCACTTGGCGAAGTATTTCATCATGAATATTCAATAAATACCCACCACCAGCTGGAGAATACGAAAACAACTGCTACGCAAAAAAACGAATAAATAAACCAACAAAGGAGTTATTTAAATAGCGAGAGCTTATTCTTTATTAACATCAATTAATATAGTATACAGATAACTTTAGGCTTTCGTTCGGCACCGCCCGGTGTGATCGATCCCCTCGTTCAGGCCACACCTCCTAGTACGTGTATGAGAACGAATGACATTCTTGACGGTTTCTCCTACAACATATGGTATAGATGTAAGATAATCCTTGATAATCGATAGCGGACCACTCTTTTTAGAGTCCTCCTCCGCAGAAAACACAAATGGTACCATCTTTAGATCCGGTGTTGGTAGACCAAGACCTTTGAGAAACGATAATGGATCTTTGGAGTCGTCTTCTGCAGAAGAACAAAACGGCATTAGGCCGACTATAATCAAGGTGCTAAAGAGGCAGATACGCATGTTTGAATTATTTTTATTTATCACTTTGTCACTGTGAGGCAGACTTGATCGTTTGAGTTGCGAATATGAACTGAAACACCTCCATCGTAGCGTGGACTGGACTGTAAGATGGAAATGGAAACATTGATTTGTTTTTTATTCAGCACTATCGCAGCATCGCTTGTGCATCTATAATCGATTTGTTCTAGTACGGTTAGAATAAGAATTATAGTTATTTTTTACAAAAAAATTTGTCTATGCATAGATTTTCGTTATAGTTGCCTACGTAAGTTAAATGCAACTGATATGATTAAAGTAGAGATGGGGCAAGCAATGTCTAAATGATCAGTTCAGCCGCATTTACTAGATTCCCTCACGACGCCTCTACGATGTTGTTTAGTTGAACATCGCGTAAGGACTTACGCAACCTCTACTTGGCTCTCTCAAGATGGTTATTTATAAACATTTTTTCTCGGTAACCTTACTTATCGAGGTTTGTATCTAAGAACGTAAGAATTTCTATTACTTTTTGCTCTGAAACCGACATCAGCTGCGATTAGCTTCGTGCGTAAGATCATATGACACAATAAAAAGTCAAATTATCGGGCACAATTCCGAAAAGTCTTCGCAGGGACTGCTGGAATATCAACCTGTAGTCATATATGTATCTATGTGTCTTCCTATATCCATATACCTGGTCCCATTCCACCAACCACCCACCGCCAAATCTAATGCCAGGCTATTGGTAGATATATTCACACACACATCCTAAAACATTCCCCAATAAAACTTAAGTTGAAGAAATAATATCACAAATGTACAATTATTTGACAGTTTTTTATTTATTAAATATAATTTATATTTTAAAACTGAATATGCAAATGAAATTCGATTGGTGGAAATTTGCATAACATGCGAAATGAATGAACAAACAAAAACTAGTTTCACTTTTTGGTTTTGTGTACAATTCGACCACGACCAAATGACATTTGATGCAATAACATATTTACGTAAGCTGTACGCAGGCGCTAAACGTAAATTTTCGCGTTTTACTTACGCAGCCCTAAAGCAACGTTGGCTTAAGTTCGAAAAATCTTTATAAATCAGATCTTCCTGCGTAAGGCAGGAAGATAAGCAGACTCTACGTTGTGTTTATAAATAAGGCTGGAAGAGTTTTTTCGGTGTGGAAAGTTTTAAATGCATTAATTTTTCATTTTATATCTGAAGTAAAATTATTCTTTTCTTCAAAATTGTTATAAAGTTTATAAATGCGGTGTCTTAAGTGAGATGAAAAAGAAAATTGTACATACAACGAATACTTCTTTATGGTGGAAATATCTATATAGAAAAATGGAAAATGCCAAACTGGAAATGAATAAGAAAATTTCAATCGTGTTTGCGTTTTGACAGATTTATTGTTTTGGTTTGGAAAAGTGCACTAGAATAATTTAACTAGCTTAATGCCAGAGCTACAACTATTTTTTTTTTAGTTTGTTATCAAAATCAACAATTTTTGAGTAAATTACAGAAAATGGGAAATAAAACTTGTGTCATTCAAAAAGTATTGCCCAATAATATGCACAAACAATATTTTTAAGACATTTTTATCACGATTTATTCAATAACAGCTTGTATTGAGGTAATTAAAAAAAATAAGGTCATATTTCTTCTAAAAATATTATTTTTAGTGAAAATTTTTCGCTGAAAAACGCCGAAAGTGGCTACATCAGCGACATTTCTAAAACAAAATAAAGTATTCAAACTTGTTAACGAAAATGTCAAAAGGTGGTATTAGATATAGAAAACTACAGCCTTTTGTTGATAAATGGGAGGTCTGTATCTGTAGTAGCGATGTCAATACAAATATCTGTGACTTTGTTACTTTTACTGTAACAATAAATGCTTTTATATATTTTTTAAGTGTATCTAATGTATAAATAAGGCATTGAAAGCGGTTTAGTCTAAAAAGACTCAAGCGTCATATTCAACAATGAGCTAAACTTTTCATTGCGTCTGTATTATTGTATTGTGTGGATTCAACCGAAAGCCTCTGTAGCTGGTGCTGTAATTTAACTGTATTAATATTTTTAATTAATTTTATCAATAAAATTAATTATAATGAAACGATGAACAAAATCCTTGATGAGATCTTGCCGTCTTTTGTACAAAAATTCGTGAAACTTTGTTGTAAATTTATTTAATTTTATTTAATTCAAAAGTTCTTATATTTTAGGAAAAAGTCAGAGCCGGACGACCAATCGATTGTTCTATCCGTCTGCTGACTAAAATACGACTGAATTTTATTTCATTGCACGCTGCCCTTTCTTTTCCAGAATTATAGTTTTTTGCATTTTCAATTCTGTGTATGTACAGGCTAACAGTTACTTGTGTGACTGGCACTTTTTAAATTTACAAAAGTATGTGCTTTCTAGTTTTTTTAAAAAAATGTGACAGATAAATATTGGCTTTCTTACATATTGTTACAATAATAATAATAATAATATTGCGTGTATAATTATATTGTTGGCATAGCTCCAAAGATTAGAGCAGTCTTAGAACTCTCTTTAATTTTTTCATCATTATGAAAATTACAGGGTGGTATACCCTATATAAAATTAATTTTCCGAAATGTATACTGCGTTATGCAATCGAGAAAAAAAATCCAAGAAACGTTGAGGATGTTATATGCTCTTTACTAACTTTGAAATCTTCTATAGAAGCACATTTTTGTCAGTAAATTTTGTTCAATATGTCTTAAATGCTCACATAGATTGCTGATTGCTGCCATCCTCATTAAAAGTGTAGTATTCTCCTTGTAGAGTTCTTCGTATAAGGAAATATTTTTTCTTCAGATCATCGAGACACAGAACAATTAATTTTTGCCTATAACTATGGCCACTCATATAAAAACTAAATTCATTCATACCAATGAAATTTTTAATATTTATTTATTTATTACCTAATGTAGGGTAGCCATGCGTCCTCTTTTTGGAGGACACGTAATCTTTATAACCGCGGAACGTCCTCCAACGTTTTAAGAAATTGTCCTCTTTTTTCCCCTGACAAGTAGTTTTGAAAATAAAAAAATCATCGAACTCGAATTAAAAAGAAAAACAGAGCCAATAAAAATGTGATAGAAAACATAAAATGAGCCAGATATTATATTGACTCTCATTTGTCAACCGTCTGAATTATTTGAGTTCATGGATCTAGTTTTTGTTTTCATTTTGTCCTCTTCTTGTCTTCTTCTTAAAGGTAGATGATGTCCTCCAACGTCCGGGATCTTAAAACTGTTTGTCCTGACAACCTTAGCCTAATGCAAAATTATATAATTAAAGTTAATATTGAAAGATAAAATAAATAAATAAAACAACATCTTCCGTCAAACACTACTGTAATTAAGTTCAACTGACATTTATAAAGATCCCACTTATAACGACGACGGCATATGTTCTCGCTGTCGGGCAGTGTGACAGGAGGGCAGGTCTGTGGTGCTCGTTTACCTTGAAGAAAAATAATTTACGCTTCGCGTTTCTCAAGGAAACCTGCCATATTATCACTGTCCATAGAGTTAAAGTAACAGTCGATATTTGACATTAGAGCGAATTTAACTAGAAGAAGTAAGAAGCAGTGAATTTAAATTTAAAGCACTGTAATTAACTAAGCCGAATGCGACTCTAATTGGGTTTATGCGTGGAAATCGTTTACGAGTTGTAAATTGAGAACAGTGATGAATGTGGCATGTGACACCGTAAGAATTTCGATTCGGATATGTAAGGAGGGCGGGCTTCAGCAATGAGGTGGAAATATTTTCTAAATAATTTACATCACCGAGCTCTATCCAAGTGACTGCTAGTACTTAAGTCTATTGCCGGTTCACTTTCTTAAACACAGAGCTACTAGTCAACAATAAAGACTTAATCGTTCCTTGGCAGCTAAATACTTTTATTATAGGCCACCACTACTTTTAGTGATCTTTTTTTAAGGTGCTGCTAAAAGATCTAACCATTCAATATGTTTTTAGATACTTGAGTGCCTCAGCTCATTTCACAGAAGCCCATATATGTATACCTATATTTATCCGAGGGCCTTCCTTGTTCGAAATATCACATTTTTTTTTTAAATTTGCCCTCAATTTGACAGGTGTTACAGCTTTTTAACCTTCCACGATGGACTATATACTTTACTGTAAAATATCAGTGCTACAAGATGTTTAACATAAAACTTCATTTACTTAATTCGAAAAATTGCCTTTTTTCAAAGCTTTTTTTTTTTTTTTAACTTTAAAAATTCATTTTTTATTATTCTTTCTTTAAGCTTACTCACTAGACAAAAACGATTAAATCTAATTTAAAACTAACATTTATCTTATTCTAGCTTACTGGCTCCAAGCGAGCGCTCTAAACTTATCAATATCCTTAAAATTATTGCCTTTCGGCCTTAAATCTATCTATATCTATGATTTGTTTTGTTTTTTAATTTTCAAAGCTCTTCGTCATAACGTACCAGCAGTTTTCCCATTTTCTAAGACCAATCATAATTTAGTAGTGTATACTAATTTTTTCTTAAAAGTTTTGTAAAAAGGGCCAAATAGTCATTTGTTTCATTTTTGTTAAGTAAGTAAAAGTTCGAAGAAATCATTAATTTGTAAAATATTTTTCGATAACCGCAAATTTTTAAGAAGCGTATTTCGGATATTGGCTCTAGAGCGGATTTCTAGTTTCAAGGGAAGCAAAGTGTTTTCCTTTCTCAGAAAGTTTTAGTTTAAAATTTATTTCGGCGACAGATTCAGAAGTATGTGCACCGAATTTTAAAAGATTTCACATTCTATTCTGAACGCAGTAGTTACATAAATTAAAACAACTTCTTCCGACCATAGGGTATTATTATTATTTATCGAGCTTAACTGACATTTACTTAAAATCACGTTGCGCAACTGGACGACATGAACCCGAGTGATCCCGTCTTTGTCCTTTAGGACATGGAATATCTCTTTGACTGCCGTCTAGAATAATCAATGATGCTTCTGGTTTACCAATGAAATGCACCATACCACCGCCCATTGAGTCTGGGCAATCAAAGCGGTAGCAGTTGACTTTTGACATTAGAGCCAATATGACGATGAGAAGTAAGAAACGCATCCTGTTCCGAACTTAAAGCTATTGATTCATGTGTTTTGTAAACCAAAAACTACCCCAGCTGGAGTTCGAACTAAAACTGATCCCAATTGTGAATTGAAATCGAATTTAATGCATTAGTCGCATTGGCAAGGTAATTAAAAAATAAGGTTTGTTAATTGGGTTCTAAAACTGGAATTCGTGTTCGGGGTGTAATTGCACCATATCTGTTTCGAATTCGAAATGCCAGGAAGAAGGGGCTTCGGGAATGTACTGATAAATAAATCGATTAACATCATTGTGGACCTTGGATGGAAAATTTCTTCACTGTGAGTTCGGATTGCACTATATCTGAAACCAAGAGTTAGTAAAAACCCCCATTTGTAAATAAATATACAATCGACGTATATCAATAACAAATTCCGCAATTTTATTAACAATCATAACATGTGGTCTATTTTATTAACAATCTATTCCGTGCATCTTAAAAATACGGCGGAAACCTTTTGGGTTTAACAATATCTGGTGAGCGAACAAATTTACGGCCAAAAACGTCTTCAGGGTTTGGTAAACCATAGTCGCCAAATATTGGTGGTGATTGACAATTTATATATGAGACGATGGCAAACAGGAGCAAGGCAGTAATAAGTTGCAACCGCATAATTGATCGGTTGGGAATTCAAAACAAGTGGGCCGTCCTTTCTCAGCTTTAGTAGCAACCTGAGCTAGTAGTTGCAGTTGGTCACCGTTTTATATTTACTTTCATCAATAGACACGCTATTTCCAAATGCATGACTAATCAGTTATTTCCAATAAAGTGTAAAAACTTTTTTTTTTTTAATTGCCTCAGTACAAAAAAGTACACATACGAGTAGGTTCCGCATCGAAAATAATCGTCGAAACAATTGTGAGTAATTGCCATTGACTGGGATACCTACCTCGATTAAGAATCCAACTCAATGGAAATGACAGTGAAATTGAGGCGGAAGGCATAGAGTAAAGCCGGACCTGCTCTTTTAACATCTACAGCTGTTGAGAAATCTAAAAAAATCTGAAAGTCTCCACATCTTACTGTCAGTGTTGCAAATTGCCAGGGAAAAATGATTGCTTGACAAAAACTTATTATACAAATGCTTGAAAGAGCGTGCGCAACTCACTTCTTCTGATTCCATTTTAGTTTCAACCTCTATTAGAATATTTCTTGCTAAAAGTGGTAAGTCTCTTATTTACTTTCTTCTCTTCATCATATTTTTAATGTTCACTCTCTTAGATCAATCTAAACTCACAAACTAAGCTAAACTGTCAAAATTTGAAACATCAACTCGGTAAAAAATATACTTTCCATTGTAACAAAAATCACAATAAGTTAATCAATTAATAAAAACCCACTAATGGACAAAGTTCTTTAAGTAATTGAATGTCGGCGATTATACCTTTTAAGGATCGGAACTTATCAATTAATTATAATATTTGAAATGCATATACTGCAATCCAAGTAAAGAATTGACTCGCATTTGTCAGGTAAACCGAGCTTAGTTGTATTGATTTTTATACCCGCGGTTAGCTCGGGTTTAAGTTATGAAAAGTTAAATTTCATGGCAAATCACTTAAATAAACAATCTCACTTATCTTGAGACTGATTTCAGTTTAAATATTTCGATAAAAAATATATGTTAAATATTCCAGTGTCAAAGTAATTTTTAAAACTATGTAAACTGTTCCGAACACGCTTCACAAATCGCATTGAAAAGCAACGATACAAATAATATCAAAAATACATTCCAGCACCGTTTTTGCTTTGGATCAACATAATTCTACAGGGTGTCCGCCGGGAAGGTATACTACTTTGTTTTGCCGCCATTTTGGTAAACATTAGTCTTGACAGTTCATATTTGGCAGTCGTGAAGTAGACACGTGGCAAATTTATCATGGAAAAATATTCGATAAACCAACTTGTTTTAATCGTAAAAACATTTGATCAAAATCAATCATCGATTACTGTGACGATGAGAAAGTTACGTGAAATTACTGAATTACTGCGGACCTCTTTCCACAACAAGTTATTTCAAGAAATGGTGATGTTGATTGGCCTCCACGGATATCTGAAAAGGTTTATGCAAATAACCCAGAAATGCTTGAGCAACTCAAACAAAATATTCGTGATGAAATTAATGAAATACCGCGTGAAATGTGTGCGAATGTAATGAAAAATATGCTCATAAGGGCTCGCATTTGTGAGACTAACAGAGGCGGACATTTACCTGATATTGTTTTCCATACATAATTGCCGACATTAAATAAAACATTTATCAATATTAGGTCCATTCTCTTTCATTTAAAAAAAAATTATAAACAAACAAAGTAGTATACCTTCCCGGCGGACACCCTGTACTTTCTTTGATCTAGCCCGTATATACTTTGGAGAAGTCAACGACTCATTAACTCTGAGATCGTTCATCTCATCGCATAGCGTGTATTTTGGTTCACACGTTCGCGCTTATTACGGATCTAGCCGTCATATTTTGAGAAATATAAAAACAAATGAAGGCTATTACCGTCGTTTGGGTTTTGTGTCCCAAATAATAATTTTTTTTACTACTCAGTACGATACCATATTATGTGGCAACACTTATTGCGTTTAAGTTCTGTTCTAATGTATTACCTTTTTCCTTTAAAATGGGAAATCCCGAATGTCCAACGGAAATTTAAATTTGAAGTGGGAATGACTGCATTAGCCGTCATATTCTTCAATTGAACAAATGCACGCTGAAAAAAGTGTGTGTTCGAAAAACTTTTCTGTAAATAATAAATGTAAAAATTAATATAAATACCGGATTTAGGAAACAGATATTCTATTTAGGTAAAGTTTGAATGCAGAATCATAGGTGAACAATAAAAAGAAAGAACAGTTTTATAACTTCTTGAAGACGACAGTACCTGCCTATCAGATATATCTGTCAGGCGGCTATAGCCGTCATTTGTATGACAAATCAGCAGTTGCAGGTTTATGAGTTTATTCGGCAGTCGATTTAGATTCCCATTTTAGACATTTCTGTTACTTGCCAGACCTCAAATGTTATTTCTACCATGATTACCAAAAGTGTAATTCTGACTAACTTCCCGCATTTAAAAGTGAGCGCGAACATGTTTAAGTTGGAAAATGGTGGTATTCGGGAACAAAGTCCACGGACGGCAGGCAATGTCAACAACTATTGTACTACGACTAATTGCCAAAAGCAAAATCAACCAAAACTCCCAGTAATTACCCCCAAAAATCGTGTATGCATTTGTGGGAAACCCCATTTGACTACACCTAGGTCCTGCAATGAACTTGTACATTATGTATTTACAAAAGCCGGTTTATTCAACACCCGCCAAAATGTTCTCCATCATCTGCCATCCCTAAAAACAATATTTTTTTTTCTGTATTTGACTTGCCAAGACGAAACCTAATCCACACGAAAGCTGAAAAATAAACACATTCGCTTAAACGGCAGCAGATAGAATGTTTAAGAAGACTCTTAGTCCAACATTTAATTGTGATTATCAGCGATCTATTTAAATTGTGATAATCTTTCGTTTCGCCTTTGATAGTATAAGCCTTGTTTTTATTTTTGCTCTCAAGTCCCCAGTTCAACTTGATTAGAACTTGAATTCGGATTCATGATTTCATCTCGAAGTAATCCACTCTTCTGCTCGTTAAGTAACCAAAAAACGTAGCTTCGATCGTTAAAGCGGCGAAAATGCCAATCACAACAAGTGGCTGACCGTTTGAGAGCAATTTCCTAGATCGTATCGGTTCCTGTTTGGCTTTTAATTTAATTTCTCTTTGACCTTATTTGGTTTATTTTTATGGTGAAGCGAACTCGTTCCGATTGACCTTCGATCGTCACATGTTTGCCTTTCAGCTGAACTCCGGCAGCACGGCAGCAGGGCAAAGGCGGTATTCTGATCACGCAACAGCAACTTACTCATCAAGTGCGCTCAGAAAAAACAAATTTTGTTCTTATGTTAACAGAATATAATTGAATAGAAAAATTGCGAAATTCGCAAGACAATGTACATATTTCGAAAATAATTAATTAACATTGATCACACATGGTAATTGGACTCAGGCGATGGTGCGGCAGTGACCCCTTCCGTCGTTCTGCTTGCCGTCCGGGCACCTGATTCCAACGTCCAGGAGAATACGATCGTCGATGCTGGATGGGGTTTGGGAATCTGGTGTGGCCGACGATGATGTTGGTCCCGAATCCGCTGGCTTGCTGCTGGTAGAATCGGCCTTTACATCAGTGCTGTTATCTGGAGCACCGGTGATCTTGTCCTTCAGATCGGAGAAGGTGTCGGCCACAGTGCCGCCGAACTTCTTGGCAGATTTTCCAATTTCGTCCACCCATGGCTTGGCGGTTTCGGAGATCTTGTCGGCGCCCTTTTTGATGTCACATCCGATGTTCTTGAAGAAATGACCCACATCACTCTCGCCGGAGTCCTTTTCGTCACTAGAGCCCTTCTTTTCGCAGCCACAGTGTACGTACGACACAAGGGCGACAAGCACTATCGTGGTGAGTAGATGGAAACGCATCGTTGCACACAAAACAATTATTATTAATTTTTTTTTTTTGAACTAATTAACTACTGATCGCGTTAGAGTTACTGCGGAGAGATCGTTCTTTAGGCGGACTTGATCGACTGAGATTCGAATGAGAACTGAATTAACAAAGTCGTGCATATGCGATCAGCGATTGGTAAAGCGGGAGCTTGGAGTGTGGAGATTTGACAGAGTTGCTGGCTGAAAGAAAACAAGTCCCGGTTTTGTATTCGGTTGTCATTATCACAGTTTTTGATTTTTTTTTTCCATTTTTTATATAAAACTATTCGGAATGATGATTTGTTGGTACTAATTTGTGTCATTAGAAGTACATATTTGTTTTTTTGTTTTTCCTGCAAAAATGCAAAAATAAACAATCTATGATGGTGGCAGGTATTTTGTATGATGCGAATGAGTATTGCGCTAAGTCTATGTGAAACTTGTTTCTTTTGTTTGTTTTTTTTTTAGCGTAACCAAAAACATATACATTAGTTTGATGGTGCGAAGCTTTTGATTGAATAAAGCTTATCTGGTGGTGGTACAGTGGGGAAAGATAAAAGTGAACAGTTTTTTTTTTTTTTTGACGAAAAGATTAGTGCGGGCAAGAAGGACATGCTCTCTTTGAGGCAGAAGTACTTAATTTATTCAGAACTGAAAGATGTAATTTTTTTATCATTCGGTGCGGAAAAAAATCCATAACAAATCAGCATTTCAGAGAAAGCCAAGATTGCAATAAATTGGTTGAGTTCTGTTAATTCTTTAATTTAGCTTTTCCGTTGTTTTTGCAAAATTTAAAATAGGAAACGCTCTTTCGGCTTTAAGATACTTATCCTTTCATCATAATGTCCTTACAAAATATGGTTTTCAAATGTTTTGTGGCATTCTATTGCTTTTACGCGTCTTTTGACGAATTTTATTTTACTCTCAACTTTAAATTTTTATTTTTTTTATTAATTTGAAATTGGTTTTTTTAATATTTATACATTTTTTATTTACATATTTTTTTCTGTTTATATTTGTATTTTGTCTGCTTTAAATTCGAAAAGTTGAATTTTGTAAGCGATTTTCGTTTTTTCTCTGTTTTTTTTAAACGTTTTTCGTCGCGATTCTTAAGCGTTTTTCAAAGCTATTTTGCGTGGTTTCTGTGTGTTTCGCAGTTATTTGTTTCAGTCGTTTTTACAGGGAATGGGTTCAAATTGTGCTTTCCTAGATTCTGTCTTCTGAGACAGAAATTAAATTTTTTTTAGCTCTGCTTTACAAAATTCAACTTTTCGAATTTAAAGCAGACAAAATACAAATATAAACAGAAAAAAATATGTAAATAAAAAATGTATAAATATTAAAAAAACCAATTTCAAATTAATAAAAAAAATAAAAATTTAAAGTTGAGAGTAAAATAAAATTTTAATTAAAAAGAAACAATAAAAATTAAGTAAAATATTGGAAAAAATACGAATAAAAGAAAAACAATGTACATCTAATGAAAAAACAAATCCAAATTGAATTCAAAAAAAAATAAAAAATTAATAAAACAGGAGCTAAAAAATAAAAAAAAAATTAAAATAAAGAAAATACAAATTAAAAAAAGAAAATCTTGTCTACACCCCTGCTTTACGAAATGCAGCAAACAATATAAATAAGTTTGGAAAATGTTAAACAGTCCGCGCTTTTGAAATTTCCAATTTTTTTTTTTTGTTTTGTTTGCAGAATTTTGAATATCAAAACTTAGAAAAGCAAAATTTTGTGAAAAGAACCATCCAGAAATTTAAACCAAACCCGTTTTTAGAACCATTGAGGATGAGCGGAATTTCTGTGATTATAAAGGGTGATTTTTTAAGAGGCTTAGAACTTTTTTTAAAAAAAAAAACACAAAAAAATCGAAAAAATGAATGAAATATTTATTTGAATCGATAGTTTGAACCTTGCAATTTAATGTTTAAAGATAATTTCATGCAAATCTTGACCGCGGCTGCGTCTCAGGTAGCCCATCCGCTGAGTCCAATTTTGGCATACTCTTTCACACATATCGGCCGGTATCTCACGAATGAATGCATGGATGTTGGCTTCCAGTGCGTCAATCGAAGCAGGCTTGTCCCTATACACATTAGCCTTGGCATACCCCCACAAAAAATAATCTAATGGTGTCAAATCGCACGATCTAGGCGGCCAATTGACCGGCCCGAAACGTGAAATTAACTGTTCACCAAACTCGCCTCGCAATTGCGCCATTGTTTCGCGTGCTGTGTGGCATGTGGCACTGTCTTGTTGAAACCACATATCATGCAAGTCAAGAACTTCCATTTCGGGCAAAAAAAAGTTTGTTATCATCGCTCGGTAGCGTTCACCATTGACAGTAACGCTGCGATTCGCATCATCTTTGAAGAAATATGGTCCAATGGTGCCGCCGGCCCATAAACCGCACCAAACAGTGGCTTTTTCGGGATGCATTGGTAGCTGTTGCAATGCTTCTGGCTGATCTTCACTCCAAATGCGGCAATTTTGCTTATTTACGTACCCATTCAACCAAAAATGAGCCTCATCGCTGAACACAATTTTTCGATAAAAAAGCGGATCCTCGGCCAGCTTTCCAAGAGCCCATTCACCAAAAATTCGGTGTTGTGGTAGGTCGGCTAGCTTTAGTTCTTGCACCAGCTGTATCTTAAAAGGCTTTACGCCCAAATCCTTCCGCAAAATTTTCCACGTAGTGCTGTAACAAAGGCCTAACTGCTGGGAACGGCGCCGAATCGACATTTCGCGGTCTTCTGTCACACTAGCTGATACGGCCGCAATATTTTCTTCACTACGCACAGTACGTAAACGTGTTGGTGGTTTAATGTCCAACAAAGTAAATTTGGTGCGAAATTTGGTCACAATCTTCCGAATAGAATGCTCAGAAGGTCGAGAATGCCGATCATAAAATGGAAGCAGCGCGCGATGAACATTTCGAACCGAGCACGAATTTTGATAGTAAAATTCAATAATTTGCAAGCGTTGTTCATTTGTAAGACGATCCATGGTTAAATTGCAAACCAAACTGAAGCTGTTTGACAGTGACACAAGGTACTAAACACACGTCACCTGTCAAAACCAGTGTTGCCAAAACCAAACCAGCTAAAAAATCACCCTTTAGTTGTAACCATCGAACGCTCAGTTTTGTCATCTTATTTTTTCTCAGCAATAGTTTATGACTACCCTTAGTTCACAAGCCAAGGTGATGCTTTATTTTCAATGAAAGGAATATTGCATAATGCAGCAGCAAGTTACGTGCGACACAGTCGGTCACATTTTTTTTGGAAGCAAACATTAAGAAAATCTAACTAAACTCAAACATGCATTTTGCCGATATAAAGTCTGTACTGGATAGCTGGATACCTTCCACTTAGTTATCCGATTTTCCTTCTTAATTTTGAGATACCGAATAACCGCTGCGGCTTCAAGCGTGTAGCAAATGAATATTTAAGTCTACGTCCACAAGAGGTGGTGCAGTAGAATACATTTTCCGGGATATGAAACCCGAGACCGGTCGCTTAGTTGTCCAGCACAAATGCCACTGAGCCACCGAGCACCACAAAACAAGCCAACTAGTATCACTTACTTTGAGGATTTAACTAATCTTAAGAATACGAGTACGTACCACAAATGAGGTGCGTCAAATCTCGAACTGAAAGAAAGAAAGATTTGTATGGCATTTTTCTTCATTTTGCATGCTTTCCCTGCCATTGAAACGACACAGCAATCCGCAGTGAGCGCTCCACATTGAGTTCGAGTACTTGCCACTCCTTTTAGCTCATTTTGCGGCTGAAATCTTAAATCCCATCACCAAAAAGAAGTATATTGACCTAATTCCGATTGTCTTGCCGTCAACTGAGTTGTTTCTCTTTCTTTGATGAAATGTGACTCGTGTAGTGCCATGGGGCTGTGTTGTTATAAATACTTCTCAAATTACCTGATTAAATGCAACAGGTTTACTACTGAGTCTTACAAGCTCCCTGTTAACATTTGCAGTGCATTTTTATTCGAACCGACCACATAAAATGCAAATAAAATTTCTTGGTTCATGGCTCTTGGTTCTTGGATCGTGCCTGCTCCTCTGCAAATACCACCTGAAAGTTGCCCGGTGGCTTAAGGCCAAAATATATTTTCACTCAGGTTGCAGAACTTGTTTCAGTACTCAATAGATCGCCTTGGGGTTCGGTTCATTTCTGGTGTTAGTCAGCGCATTTAATATGAAAAGATTCTTTGCGGTGTCATTGACCCTGTACCTTTTGTTGGGCGCAGCACCGAAGCCAGTGGATGCTGCTGCCGTATGCGGTGCGGTTGACAGAGAAGATACAAGCGAAGTGCATCAGTTCTTCAAGAGTGTCCAATGCACTCTGGAAAAGGCAAAACCCTGGGTGGAACAGATGGAAAAGGAAGCCAAGAAGCTGGAGGAGAGTGCAAAGAAATTCGGCAAAGGAGTCATCAGCAGATTGAACGATTTAATGGACAAGTGGACGGCCGCTGGCAATAGAACGACTGCTCATGCAACTGACACTGAAATTGCAACAGAGACTTTAATTGAAACTGAAACAGCAACCGAATCGGATGTCACTGACGTGATGGAGGAAATTGCAGCTGAGGTCAATGAAATCGACTTTTCAGAAAAATGTAGTGACGGCAAAATTCTCGATGCGCAGGGCAAGTGCCAGAAGATTCTTTAGTCATGTACTGACACATCGCGAAATAATATGCTTTGTTGTAAACAACGATTTTTGGAAATAAAAATTATATTCTGGTTTGAGTGTTTGTGGTTTTCATTTGTGGTGTTTTTAGCTCACGCTAGATGACGCTTATCCATTGGGAGGTTTTTGCTATTTCTTTATTCTTTTCCAGTGCAACTGGCGGTTTAAAAAGGACCGTCGGATGTTGCAGTGGACTGTGGAATAAAATCATGAACAAAGTGGAATTATACATCCGCCCCAGCATCGGATGGAACGCTCTACGCCTGCATTCAAACTGTAATTTGATTCCTTAGTTCTTAGGTGCGTTATAGGAACAAGCTGCTAAATCTTGAGCTGAGAGCAGAAAAGGAAGGTTGCCTTCAAGCTGGTAGTAGAGTCGCAACGTGTGAAAGAGCTTATGAAGAGTCAGGGAAAATCTGCGAGCAAGCGTTTCCGCATTACAACTTTGACACAGTGATGCCAGACTTTTCGGCCGCCCACGACGATTATAAAAAATACCCAAAATTGCCCACGTTAAAAACAACAAAATACCAATTTTTTTGATAGGCAAAATGCCAACGAAACGGTAATCACCCACTGGCATCTCTGCTTTGACAGTTTATTGTGGATCGCTGCCATTCTTCACACCGATTTGCGTACAGGTAAATTGCGAGCGCTCGCGAAAAGTTTACAAGTTGCGAGTGCAATCAGGCGGGTCATACTAAAATAAGGAACTGCATTGAGTTCGCTGACTACTTGCTCTTAGTCTATAACAGTGGAAGCTGATTGATTTATCGTTGCTTCACCTGACAGCCTATTTCGAATAGAACTATATTTAGTCATTTTTGCCTCTGTGGATATATCTGAGTCTCTAGAGCTCATTCGGGACTGGTAAAATATGTCGTCAGATACATCATCTAAAACCAAACCACTTAGACTGTCCGAGAAAACACCTTTAAACACCCCGTCAACCTAGTGCAGTCTTAGCTAAGAGTAGATAATTTAACACTAATAACGATCTGTCAAAATCAATTGCAGTCGGTGTTCCAGTTGTACTGAATTCTCAGTAAATCCATTTCGATATCAATTTTCTGTCTTAATTATGTATTTATTTATTTAAGCAATCGATTTTACAATGGAAGCCCCCTGGAAATAGGTTTAGCACACGCTTAATGTTGCGCACACCCAAGTTTTACTTTTTATAAATTTCTCAACTTCACCATAAATGAATCATTCAGTTGGATCTGCATTTGCAAGTCAAATCATCGAGTTACAGGTTCAACCGAACCGAACTGGAGCACCTCTATGGCGTATTAACGCTAAACGGAATTTCGCTACATGTTGTGTGTGTCTCACCGTCACCATGACTCTTCCGAGAAATTACAACGAATATTGTCCAAGCTGCTTATACGTTTGTATATTGGATCAGATTATTTTCAATTTATCAATTTGCTTGGAGATCGTTGCCACACGATTGTCATGATTTCGGACTGAAATTTATGATAGTGTACCGGCGACCGAGGAAAAAAATCTTCAAGTCACACTGAACGTATTCAATTTTAGTTTTCACGGACTTAGGGGCGAATATTCGATTTTTTATTCAAAATTGGTCTATTTCGACTGGACTAGGAAATTGGTTTCAAAAAAGTCGCTAGGCAAATACTGGAAAATAGATTTATAACAAACCGATGTATTTTATTATCCGAGAGTTTATTCAGTGATAAAGAAATGAGGGGAATGAAACTTAGGTTATTTGAAAGGTACTGTGCTATAGAAGTGCACAAACAACAAATTGTGGGTGTATGCCACCATTGAGACTGGTAAAATTAAGTTAAGAATTTGCCATACAAAATGCTTACTAAAAATTATTTTTAACCTTCACACTAAATATTTTGTAGTTTGTTTACAGTTTTTTATAGAAAATGTCGCCACTGTGAGATCGAAAAATTTAGCCTGGATACTTAAAATGAACGCCGATTGAATTCGTCGCCGCCATATTGTTATAGTAATGTTTTGAAATATATTATCATCTTAGACTAGAACCTATTTTCGAAAAAAAATGCAATTTACCTACCCATAAAAGTAAGCAATGGTGTACCTAATTTTAATTGAGGGGAATTAAATCTGCGAGGTGTTGAGGTAGTTACTATGGAAACAAACATTTGTCGACACACATTTTTTGCTCTAAATTTCAATAGTGACGTATAAAAATATTAATCATTAGTAAAACTTTCTTCAAAGGGCGAAAGAATTCGATATCTAGATGTTACTTTTACAAAAATACATATTTATCGAAAATTGTAGTACATTTCTTAATATTACATCCATATAAAAGATAGGGCCGATTTTCGACCACAAGCGAAACTAGTTTCTATAAAAAGTTATCAGATATTTGTATGATAAAAGACTAAGCACTCGCTGGTGCCATAACCTACCAACAAAAACAGCAATATGAACTGAATGAAAAATAAGTTTTAAGAATCACCAAAGAGAACTATGGATGAAACCAAAAAAAAAAAAAAAATACCCATTGGACCCATTACCCAGAGGGCTCACAAAAGACATACTTAATCAAGTGTCTTAAAATCTTTCTTATAACATTATTAAACGAGCGATATGTGATAAAAAATGTGGAATTTACATTAACTTTTAAAAATCAAGAATGAGTTGAGCTGATTAAAATCTAGTTCAACGAAGTGCTTACCAATAATAAACTGTAATAATATCGACAAAAAAAAAAAAATTACAACCTAAAATTGGAATGTGATCTTCCTGGCCCTATTCCGCAACCTAGAATTCCCCAATTGCGTTGAATAATTGCGAGGAATTTTGAGTGAATAATAATTTGTTGGGGACACAATGATAACCTTTCATGATACACAATAAGCAAACAATAACAACAAACCCCAGTCCCACAATTGAGGCCTTAAACTTTAAGACGAACTTCATGATGAATCAATTCCCTTGAAGTGCGTTTGTTGTTCACCCCAACCGGCCGCATGTATAACCAATCAAATAAGTCTCCTGACGCTGACCGCCAGTCCACTTGTCTGGCATAAATTCATTTGACTTACTAAATAACTAGCTACACAAACTAAGTCAGTCGCGCAAAGGTTCTCCGCTCGTTTGTGTGGACGTAACATAAAAAAATAAAAATTAAAAAAAATATTAAATAATACAAAATGAAGCAGCTACTCATTGTAAGCATTATCGTCCTTGCCGTGGCCGCAGTCAGTGTCCACGCGGAATGTATCGATGGTAAATTGGAAAAATCCAGCGACAGCGAGGAGAGTGACGTATCGTTGTTTTTCAAAAATTTCGGGTGTACCATCCAAAAGGGAGCCATCAAAGTGCAGGAAGGTGCTAAGAAGCTCGGTGGTGAAATCAAAGAAGGAGCAAAGAAGTTCAAGGAGAGGGCCAAAAAATTCGGGTCCGATGTAAAGACCAAATTCGGGGAATTGAAGGATAAGATGAGCACGTCATTAGAGGAGACTTCACCGCCGGTACATAGTCTTCTCTCGAATGTGGAACTCATTAATCCGGACGTCCTCAGGGCTGAGCAAAAGTGCGGAAGGGGATTCATTCTGGATGCTTTGGGCGATTGTAAGATGAATTAAATGTGTGCCAGATAATATCAGTTGTTGCTGTAAAAGTATTTAAGTGAACGCAATAAATTTACTACTCAAGTTTGTTTTTGGAAACTTACTGTGTTTCCCACTCTGACGTGGGAGAAAGGTCCCCAGAAGAGGTCAAAAACGTGGATTAGAAATTTAATTATTACGCGCCTTAAATCGAACGCAATCGCACAAAATCTATACACGTTCTCATAAAAAGTGACAGAAAAAGAGAAAATTAGCAAAATATCCAGTAACGAGTAGTTCCTCTCTTGGCTCGAAACAGCTTAGAGAAGCAACAAATTCAAAATCCGTCTCAAAAATCCATTGCCCAGAAAAATAAAATCTGTGAAAACAAGGAAAATTCTGTGGCGGTCAAATGTTCTCCTTGAACGTTTCATTTATGTTGCAAAAAGTTGAGTGATATATATTTATTTATGATGGATTTGGATTTGGATTAGATGTCAAAGATGAAAGTAGCTCCAAGTCTATCCACGTACTTTGGCGAATATTTTCGGCTCTCTGAGAGAGTTTTGCTCAATGTTTTAAGTTTGACAGATTCTTTTTGTTTGGCGAATATACCTTATGACAGTCAAACCAAATTAAAACGTTCGCAAAAACTGCGCAGTTATTTGCAGCCTTATTCATAAACTGGTATTAAAACTGAATTAGACCTAATTTGTGTTTAATTGCAGAAAACCTTATTCATAAACTTTTCTTTTTAAGATAATTCACACACACACAAATGCCAACAAATTAAACGCCTCAATTCGCAAAAATTAAGCAACAATATTAGATAGATACATATTATAATACGAAAGTGAATGCGGAATCAATGGTCAATTGTGCTAAGACAAAAATAACTTTCCTATTTTCAAAGTAAGGTATCCTTTGGAGAGGAAAAAAAAGCTTTACGAAATCAGTGGTTTGGCGTGGTCGCTTTGGTAATTTTTTGTTTTGGAATATTTTAGCTGCTCGAGACAGTTTTTGCCGTTATTTATAGACTAACAAGATCGGATTGTAAATAGTACAAGTGAACAAGATCACTGATCTTTCAACAGTTCGGGGTCTTTTTTATATGCAAAGGCATAGTCTAAAGGACGATTAAGAACTTATGACAATATGCGATCGGTAGTTAGTCACGATCACTCCTCTATTTGGATTTTGAGATGCACTTTTTTGAAAGATCGATCGCAGAACAATGTTAGTATCACGAAAAGGAAATATCGACTGGTGTTAAATTGTGGCAAACGTTTATTCAAAATCCATGGTGGTAGTAGCTATCCATGAACCGGCTAAAGTGGCCGAAGATAAGTTTCAATACAAAACGATGGACAAGCCTTTCACTGGCCTAGATACAACTGAGTAGCTTGCAGGGCACCTAAGGACTAGTTGGCTCTGAAAGCTCTAAGGGGTTATGTAAATATTTAATTACTCTTGATAGTGAACAATAGAAAATGTATTTTGACCGCAAGTATTTGCAAAGAAAAATATACTACAACTTAGACTAGGTCCCAAGACAGACAGACCCCGCAAAAGGGCTTCTCAAAACCAAGAAAATAGTGGCTTCGACTTGGCGGTTGTGGTCTCCTGCGTTAAAGCTGCAACTTCAGCAATATTTGAGTCACCGTCAGCCTCCTCGACTTCATTATCTTCTGTGAGATAGTCTTCCTCTTCCGCAGCTTCTTCTACCGCTTTGTTATCATAATTTAGGTAGTCAAAATTTTGTTTGCGCTCTTCTTCTTCATTATTTGATGTGGGGCTATCTTCATCTTCAGTATAGTCATCCTCATTATCTCCTTCGATGTCCGGCAGGAGGGGTAGTTCTTCTGTAGTTGGTGCCTCGTGTCTTTCAGGAATTGGAGTTGGTGTAGGAGTAGTTGTAGTTGAGGTAGTTGGTGGAGTAGTTGATGTTGTTGAAGTAGCGGATGTGGTGGTCGGTGCATCTATCCATGGTGTAAGAACTGTGGTTCGTGTTGTATGAATCCATGTTGACCGTGCTGTGGACGTTGGTGAAGGCCCCATAGTTTTTGAAGTTGTAGTTGTTGAGCGTGTTGGAGTTGTTGTTCCAAATGTCGAAGTTCTCTCTGGCTTGACTGAAGTTGTTCTCACTCCAGATTCATCACCTAAGGAAAAAAGTTTTAAAATAATTACACACTTTTGTACACTTCTATACTCACAGTCTGGCAGGGACGGATCATAGTCGCATCGAACAAATCTTGTCAAAGTCTCATCATTTAAAAACGCAAATGGTGGCGGTCTACGCCTGGTATGAAAGACTTCCCTCACTTCATCGATATATACATTTTTATGATGTGCCACGGGTCTTCGACGAACCCAACGTGAATAAACAACATTTTCATTTTGATTCAGCGAACTTTCAGCTGATATGACAAACGTCACTTCGAAAAATACAAGAAAAACCGACAGAAACCTTGCTAAGGCCATGCTCAAAGAAACTGCTCTGATCCGATGGCTCGAATCAAGCTGTGTATAAATTGTGATAATCGGAAAAAACATAAATAACAAGCATTGTATTGATAACCTTTTGCCAAGTCAAATCGAAGATCAGGCAGAAGTTGTTGTTGCATAGTTTTGGGGTTATTGCTTCAGAACAGTAATGGCCGTGAAAGAGGTACCAGAAAAGAGGGTGGAGAGGATATATAATAAATAACGAGCAGAAATAAATCCCCAATTTAGAAATTTTAACCGTACTCTAGCGTTAGGTGGGCATAGTGGACAGAATTTTATTGTGGAACGAAATTTTAAAGTCGTAAAATTAGAAAGCTACTAATGTTTTGTGTTTTTAGTCATCACCCTGAACAGTTTTCCACAGATCATGATACCATTTGTCCTTAATATTTGATGATAAATAGATGCATCACCCGAAATGAGTATCTGTTGTTGTTTGTGGACATTTTAGGATAACTTTGGAAGGAAAACACTACTATTTTAACATACAATTGACCGTTTATTGAGTTACTAGCTGTGCAAATTTTTGTTTAAAGTCAAGCTTTAGCAGAAAATCGTCCAAGCTAAAAACAGAGACATGGTTGTTGTATTGTCCACAAAATACTCAAACATTTGTTGACGGATATTGAATGGCGATTTAAATGGATAAGTAACTAACAGCTTGATCCTTTTCTGTAACTGTGTCAATTATTAGTTTGAAACCGCTGTAGAATTTTTCAACTGAGTCTTTTGGGCGTTTTCTATTTTTTCAATTGATTTACATGGTTTTCATCATTCGTAAGAGGTGCAACTGTTGTTGTAAATCATGGAAATCAGTGATCTATATAGATCATGTGGGTAAAGTAAAAAAACGCCGATTGTTGTTTATACGTTTATATGCTGCAGCGCCTGATTAAAACCGAACGAAAAGCCTCGCGATGAGAAACTATATAGACAATTTTTAAGGTGATTAGTCGAACGTTGTCGAAGTCGAAGTAAAAAAGTTTATTTGGTCAGGAGAATAATTCACCAGAAAATAAGTTATTATTTGAATGTCGAAACATTACAAAATTTTCTTGTCACTGCTTAAATTTTACTAAAAAGTCTGATAATCGTAGACTGCTGTATGCCGCAGTGTTGCCAGACTTTGAAGACTGCAACGGGATGAGTTTTCCCATAAACTCAAAAAAAGTTCCCCTTTTCCCTATGTGAATAATCTCATTTATTTTCATGCGAAAAAATAAAAATAAAGTGCACGACTGGGTCGCACGAAACTTTCTCGTTCATCAAAAGTTTGGTTGGTTGTTTTCTTATTGTATTACGTAGGTGGGTAAGAATCTGAGAACCGAAGCTAGATAAAAGAATACCAAGTGTTTAATAGAATCCACTTTTGGGTTATTCATCTGATGTGAATTTTTATAAAATTAAGCTCTCAGTAACAGGCATTTGTCGCAAGTTCTGGTTAGAGAGTTGTGAGCGCCTACTGTACTATTTTATATACTCTTACACTTTAGAAGATTTTTGAGTACGTGGACAAGCGTAGTAAGAGCTTCTGTTTTCTGATCTGTTGGGCATGTTGTTATTTTTGACTGGAATATATAAGTAACGCTGGTTTAAGGCGTCCATTATTGGAACTAGGGATCGTATTAGACCGATATCTTTACATGTGTATGTAAGATTTTACAGATTTGTTTTTGAATTTGCATTAGCAGTTATTAACCGAATGTAACGATGGACGTGTGTGGGGGTGCAAATGAAGTGAGAGTTATTCTGATTGTATAAGGCTCCAAGTGGTTGGAATTATTTCAAGGTGCACATTCAATATATGGTTGAAAAAAAGAAGAAGTGGGAAATATTTGCTAAGAAGATGTTGTAATTGCATTTTTATTGTTGATTTTTAATCATTTTTGAGAAATAATTAAAAAAACGGATTTATTCAGTTTAAAAAAAAAAAAATAATAAGTATGGAATCTTATTTAAAATATTAAATATAATCTTTAACATGTGTTTTGATCAAAATCGTTGGAGAGGTTTTTGTAAAATTTTGCAGACAAAACAGCTTTTCAACTTTTTATCTGAAAGCAGAGTATTAGATTAGGTTTTTGAAGTTTTGTCCAAATTCAAAATGGGGTTTAAATATTACCGTTTTAGCTGATTAGAATGGAAAATTAAGAGCGCAATCATTTTGAGAACATCAATTTTATTATAAGTATGCATTTTGGTCAAAATCATAACTGTCGCTTCCCGGTAAACTAAAGAAAACCAAATTTTTAAAAACTGCCTTTTTCAATTGAGTAAGAAATGACCATCTTAGGTACCTTAGAAATTAATTTTCGTTACAATCGTATAGACGGTTTTGGAGATATGTCCAAATTTCAAAAGCACTCGATTTCTTAGCCAAAAACTGGGTACGCAGTCATGGTAACCTAACCTACTTAAGCTCAAATATCAATTTTAGTCGAAATCTTTAAAGCCGTTTTCGAAAAAATCAAACTGGTACGAACATTCTGTATGGGAAATACCATTAATATTGTGGCTACCTGCAAAAAAAGAAAATTGCCCCGAACTGTAAGCCCCCAAACTCCAAATCCGAAGTTTCAACCAATTCCCGGAAGTCGTTAAAGGTATAAGCCTCGGGATCATACGGCCAGACAGACAGACTGACAGACAGATAGAGTTCCTCTTTCATAGTAATGTCAAAACTGAGTTCGAGTTCGACCTTTTGTATGAAAACAACAATTTTCTCTTAATACGTAATGGAGAAAGTTAAAAATTTAATAACAAGAATTCGGACTTTTCAGATTGTCTCAAATTTTATACTTTGATTTAAATTGTAGACGTTCGTTTGGAGTGAATATTATAAGTAGACTTTGAAATTTGTTTGTAATAAAAAAATGGTTTAATTTTACTTTTGAACAATTTTCTCAATGATTTTTGATTTTTTCACTTTTTTAAACTTGTCCCTTTTGACTTTTTTCTTTATTAAACCACCAAAATTGGACTTGAAAATTTGATCCCTTATCGATATAGCAAATCAACGTTTTTATGAAAATTTCCGATTCAGGCATATCCTGATTGACACAAGTAAACGGTTTTGAGTACCCAATGCATATTTGAAGCCAAAATTTTGGTATAAAAAACAAACTGATAACATCACATATAACTGACCGCCAATAAAAGTTGTACGATAATAATAACTTCTCTTATCGAATTCAGGCCCAAAAACAATCCGCACAACTTAACAGGAAGGAAAAAACAAAGAAGAGAAAAAATTCCCACCAACAGCACAATGATAAAAATTATGTTTTGCGCCGATAAGCGCCTCAAGAATATTTAGTGCCTGCCGCTTATGTAAACATATAGAATTGTATAGTGTTTTAAAATCAGAGAGGTAAGCTACAACCCCTTAGATTTTCTGCCCCCAATTCCGCGGCGTCATGACGTATCGTTAATACATCTACCATGTTATCATAACCATTGATCGATTAGAAAGACTGCACTTGAGCGAGGAATATCAACAAAAACAAGCTGATCGTCCCGCCGGCCCACACAGGCACATTGCAAATGACTCAGGCAATTTGTTTCTCAACACAAAAAAAAATGCTCATTGAAATCTAATCACTTACAAGTTTATTCAATGTACAATAAATCACTAAACAGAAAAGAACAAATTCTAAGACTTTTAATAAATAAGACGCCAACCACTACAACTTGTTGTATACGGATTCGTTTAGGCAACCTTCCATCGTCTGACCTGTGTACGAGGGGACAGAACATCTGATTAGTTTCGTCGGCTTCGATAACCGTCTTAAATAATTGACGCTTACCTTACGACAGCGTCCTCTAAAGTCCAGTTTGCATCGCTCTGGCGACCCGAATATGCTACTTTTCTTCGCAGTTGGACCTTCTGTGTAGGTGTAGAATATGACCTGCCTTGGGGCGGTTGTTGTAACTGAGATATTCGCCAGCAGCGAAACGATCAGGAATATGATCACCGAACTGATTGCTTTGAAATCCATTTTCAGACTATAAGTTAGGTTTTGTTTTGAGTGAATGTGGAGTGGAGTGCTATCACTTTTGCGCTTTTGCGCATTTGTAAAGTCTTCGTGATGAAGGCCATAAGCGAAGAGGATTGCTGAATTTGTTGCATAGTTTTGGGGAGATGGCTACAATGAACTTGTGGAAGCAATTTTAGTTGAAGAAAAGCTCTTGTTTGCACATGTTGTCGCTTCCATCTTGGATTTTTCTTAATTAACTTCCAAATGGGGATATGGTACTCTGCAAAGTTGTAATGTAATGTCAACTTGTTACGTCAGGACGGAAAATTCACAGAAATCTTCAGCGAAGAAGAACTTCTCTTTAGAATTGTCGAAGATGTTAGAACATTGGCTTTAATTCGCTGGCTTTTGCCCACAAATACAAGCCAATACTTTAATATCCCATGAGGACTTCAACTTTGTTGAGCACAGATGGATACAGGGATTTGTTCGTACTTTTTTAAACATTTTTCGACACCATTCTTAGTTTTTGAACTTGGACTTCCATTTGTTTTTTAAACTCTTACATACTTTTGACAAACATTGTAACTTAAGATGTTCAACCCCTCAAGAAGATCTGACATATGAGAATGAGTGATAAAGCTTCTCAATACACAGGTTCGAACTTAGCACGAAGTTGTAGGTCCTTTTCCAATTGTCCAACAAAATAAGAACTCATTCAAACGGTTGGTTTGTAAACGCCGGAACTAGTGTCTGTTGACCTTGTTCCATTTCAGAACAGGTACTTAATAATTGCTGATGATTGCGTCATCTTACGATTTTTTTATATTTATGCCACACACCTACTTCCTAATTAATGGCAACTCCCTCAATCGAACCTCTATGATCCATTCCAACCATTCCTCATTATACCATTCAAGCCTATCCATTTTCACCTCACTTAAATACCTATTCATTCATTCCCTTTTCGTACCGCGTCGCGCTCAGTCGTTGCTTAATAAAATAAAATAATTATTAATCAAATACAATATCCTTTTTCTTTTATCTTTTGCATGCTATCGAACAGACCTGTTGCGCCGATTTTAGATCTGTCTATAAGAGTTAGCCAAGGCCAAGAGATTAGGTAATATCTTCAAACAAAAAAGTTTCGAAATCCGACAACCGGCGGATTCTTCTTGTAAATTTTCCAAATAATTTAAAAACCCATTCGGGATGACGACAGTCAGTCCCTCCCGGGAGGTTTTTTAGAGGTTGTTCGAGTCCCTCACTATTGCAGAAGCATCCCTCGCGTACTTGTTCTGCAATGTCTTTCGATGATTTTTCCTTCCAGCGAACCCCCAAGCAAAACAAAAACAAAAAAAGATCTGTCAATGGAAGAGTTTTGAGACGATTTTCGGAATTATGACTCTTTCTTGTGAGGTATAAAGTCATCTTCTCTGTAAGACTGTTTAGCTATAGGATCCCAGTTCTGTTTAAAAAGGTATAACGACAAGGCAGGCTTTTCAGCTCAATCTTGGATAACCCGCGCAATAACTTCTCATATAGCTGGGACAATATTTTTAACTTGAAGTTTAGCTCGAAGGTTATTCAATATTTCCCAATCAGTCGATTAAACAGGACCTCCTCACGTTTGTCTGAAATAAAAGTTCTACTACCACCGACACAAACGTTAATCACATGGAAAAGTCCGTATTTACAAATTTATTCAACATTTTGGGCATTCTGTAACGCAAAATGATTCACAAAACACAAATTCTTGATAAACAAAACCAACCACGAGTAAACAGCAATCACAACTTCCGTTCACAAGCTCTTCGGCTGGTAGCGGTGTATCTGGAATAAACGATAAGATTTTACTAACCCATTCAGCTGTGGAGTTGTCATAGCTTATTACCTTGCGACAGCGACCTCTGTGATCGAGACGACACTTCTCGTTGGCCCCAAATAGGGCTGCGGTCTTTGGACCCTGCGGAGCAAAAAAGATCACCTTCTTTGGCGCTGACGTCGTACCAGGCAAACTCACCAACAGCGCAACGATAAAAATTACACTCGTCCACCAGATTGATTTGAAATCCATTTCGAGACTACTCGACTACCGCAGCAAGTGGAGACGATGTAAGGGAGAGACTTGTGGGGCGCTCTTATCGCTCTGCTTCTGTGCTTTTGTGATAAAGGCCGTGAACGATGAATGGAAGTCATTCGTTGCATAGTTGTGGGCAGCGACCGTTTGTCGTCGAGTGATCTTGCAGTAAATTGCTAAGCATTTAAAAACTAGCAGAAAAAAAAGAAAACTTGGGTATAAAAGCACACTAAATCTAAATTTCGAATGGAATGTCATTTCCATGAGTAAGTGCGGGAAAATCCAGAGCTAGATCGAACTCTCATCCGCCCAAATTGGTTTGATTGTCGGCATCTGAAATTGAGAAAGGGAAGTGGATTAGTTAGCGTCTTTTGAGGTTCGTATAGAAATTGAATCAGTTGGTTTAATAATTTCACATCGTGTGCTGATCAATCACTAAAACTAAAATGTCCACGGTAAGTTGTCAGACTAATGATCATGTGGTTGTGGGTGTCTGGCTGCAGAGGAATTTTGTAAACATTCGAAATGAAATAAACAAATGGAATGAAACGAAATGCGACCTGATACAAAAATTGCAAGTCGTGCATTTGTTTTTATCTAAAATTGATCAGGCATCTAAACAGATCAACATTGAACGTCAGTGGGGAAATTATTGTCTTTGATGTATTACACGGACAACAAAACTTGTACAAAATGCTCACGTTGTAGAAACATACAGGCCCAGGGCCTAAATTCAGCTACGTATTTTTAGGTCTTACATTACCAAACCTTTCTATAAACATTGTTAAAATTTCTAGGTCTGGATGATTGATTTTTATGTGGCATTGTCAGGAGTGATATATTGTATGCAAGGAAACGTGGCGACAAGATGGCTGATAAATCTATCATTAAATTAAAATGTGTCGGATCAGTGTGTGTGCCTCAATATCTTCTAGAAAATAAATTCCACATAAAAATGGCGTAGCAACCTTCGGTTTTGGAGTTGTTAAGTGCGGAGAATGAAGAAAGATTTTAAATTATACATTGCATTGTATCACCATGAACGCCGAACACGTTGCTCGACTAATTATTAATAATTACTCTTTAGAGGATAGCTTCTTATTCAGAAAATACACTGAATTTTAAGTGTACTCACATCCGAACCATAATAAAACATCAATCTAAATTAGCCTTCAATAACTTCAAGCGAGCCATAACTTACTTACTAACGTAGTTGGCGCTAAACAGGGTGAAGCTGGGCCTTTTCAATAACCAATTGCATTAAGTTCTCCCAACAAATATAGTTGAGATTGATTTCCATTTGTGTAAGCTTAAAGGATACAGCAGTTGCCACCCATAAGTACATTTTTGTTTTAAAATCGATTTTAATACGCTATACATTTACATATTGCTTAAGGAATTTTCTATTTACTAAAAATTAAATTTTTCAAGTTAGAATGAATTGCATTACAAACAAAGTCCCTCAAAAACAACAGTTGTTGGAGCCATAACATAACGATTAAATAATAGCTACCGGCTTATTAAAATGCATTTATGCTTTTTTATTAAACAAAAATGCCAAAGATTAATAAGTTAATATTTAATTAAAATAAACAAACTATATTTAAATCCACTCGATTAAAGGAAGTGATAAATTAACTGTAGGTATATAACACATTTAAATTTAAAACGATAAAGGAACATAGATAAAACGAATTTATTCCAGTTCTAATATTTTAACTAAACAAATCTTTACTGCTGTTAAATCTTTACTCATCGTTAATTTTGTTCTATTCAGGTATTTTCAAAAATCTGAAACAAATAACCGTCGTATACTATAGTTGTTAGCACCGTCAAAAGTAAAGTTATTGGCAGTGTTAACGACTGTAGGTCCATATAAAAAGTTAATGGCACCCCATGTCAATAATTGAATCTATTACTTTTCTTTGATAAAGGTATTGGCACCCCCTTATTTAAAATACTTGCATATAATGTTAAAATTTGAACTCAAATTAGTAATGCATACCTACTTTATACATTGCCATTTGAAATAATTAAAGTTTTTGTACATATTTTGAGAATTTTAGAAAAAAATCCATACCAAAAAAATTGGACTTAAGATTATTATAATTCACAAAATCTTATACTAAAACAAAAATCAAGTTTAAATGTAAAGTTTTTGTACATATTTTTAGAAGTTTAGATAAAATCAATACCAACAAAATTATAAGTCCTTAAAGTAAAATTTTAAAGTGCCATCTGCTGACAGTAAATTTAGAGTACTGTTGATGCAACTCCAAACTGTGTAATTTATGTAGACACCACCCAATCATAATCTACTTAGTTGCCAAAATCCCTTGTCTGATTTTTATAAATGAATCAAAAATAAATCGGCACTAACGGTGCCGTGATTGTTCAGTTTTTGGGAACTCTTTGAGAGATTGGACAGATTCAGATATGGTTGCCGTCTGCCTATGAGCCCACCGCCGTCTCATTTTTAATGAATTTTTGAGGACTTACAAATTGTCAAACACTTGGTGACTTTCATCTAACTCCACCAATGTGTATTTATTTATTTGTTCTTTATAGAATGACTCAAGACTCGTGGCCCACATTTTTTTTTTAAGTTACTTAAATGGCCCCTTTTTAAGTTTAACTGCGATTTTATTCCTTATTTAATGAAAAAGAATGTAAAAATATGAAAAACATATTTTGAAATAAATAAAGGGTCCGCCATCTAACTTTTTTTTTTCAACTAGTGCTTATTTCGCGAATGGTAACACTTAGCTCATGTCTGATTTGACAGATAATTAGTTTTATCCTTCCGCTGAACGAATATGGTTGTGTATACGCTTGAACAACGCTGGGAAATATTGCGACATTACTTTGAAAATCATGGTAATGTTGCAGAATGTGTGCGAAAATTGCGTACGGAATTTGGAAGAAGAGAAGCACCGTCAGCTCCGTATGTTCGTTATCTTGTGAAAAAAGTGAAAGAAACTGGCATCCTCATCGATAAACCAAAGCGTTAAAAGCCAAAAACAGTGCGTAGACCCGAGAAAATTGCTGCTGTGGCAGAAAGTGTGCGTGAAGCATAATTGGGCCATTTTTCTTCGAAAATGAGCAAGGAGTGGCCGTTACAGTCAATGGCGATCGTTATCGGGCCATGATGAACGAAATTTTGTTCACAAAAATTGAAGAGGAGGTTATTGGCAACATTTGGTTTCAACAGGACGGCGCTACGTGCCACACAGCCGAAGCTACACTCGATGTTTTGCGCCCTGTTTTTGAAGATCGCATTGTCAGCCGCAGAGCTGATGTCGTTTGGCCATCTCGGAGCTGCGATTTGACACTGTTGGACTAATATTTGTGGGGTGCCGTAAAAGATAAGCGCTACGCCGACAAGCCAGAGACAATTGACGCTTTAAAGGACAATATTCGTGAAGCCATTGGTGAAATACAGCTGCACACAATCGATAATGTGCTTAAAAATTGGACCGATGGTGTAGGCTACTGCATGGCCAGCCGAGGCAGCCATTTGAATGAAATTATTTTCCATTATTAACCGGAAGGATTGTACTTTCAAATAAAGAAAGAAATTTGAGAAAATATTCAGTAGTTTTTTTTTTATAGCATTTTCAAAAAAAAAAAAGTTATTTGGCGGACCCTATACAGTTGTTTTTGTTTTGTTATAAATAAATGTTTTTTTTTTTCTCTATATTTTTATATCGATGCCCCTATTCTGGGATTGGGCCCTTTTTATGAACAGTAATTTAAAAAAAAAATTGATAGCTATAACGCCATCCTTATCCATTGAAGTAAAATAAAAGGAATGGGATCAATTGGATTTCTAGTTTAGTTTGAGCTGACTTGGTTTGGTGTTGGTCACGCGAGATATATTTTCTTCAGTTGACGTTTATGGATTGGAAGTCGACAAATGTAGTCAAGCAAATCATGCCTCATGTACTCAGTTGTTCAGAGTGTCAAAATTCAAAATACAATAACAATTCCAGTTGACTAGTCAATGCGTTCGTATACCTAGTCCAGACTAATCTATAGTTGTTATTTTACGCACGGCATATTCTGCGACCTTAATGCTAAAGTTTAAATTTTTTTTTTATTTAAATAGACCATTTCCGCAATGAGACAGAAATATCTAACAAATTGTCAGCCATCGATTATCCACTTAATGTCAGCAAATCTCCCTAATAATTCAATTCCGCTAGGGGTAAATGACCACATTCAATCGGCTTAGTGCGAAAAGAAATGTAGGTCAAGTATTTTGCGAGGGCGTAAGCGGAAACAATCGGTACGCGCCGTGAAAAAATGGTACTGTGTATATAAAGACGGTAAGGGGGCTTAGTAAAATTAGTAAAGTGAAATTATGGGGCCGGGTAGTACATAGCTCACCTTCAAACAACTCGTCTTATAAAAATAAACATCAAATTCGTCTGCGAAAATCATGATCTTGGTGCAATATTATCTATCCCTCAGTTTAACCAATTATTGGACCCGTATAGCTAGCGAGCTCACATTCAGACAGCTCTCCTATGGTAAACTCATGGCCAATCAACCCTCTACAGGCCAAGCATCAGAATTTATAAGTCAGATCGGTTTGAGGGGTCGAGTTAAAATGATTTTTTAAGTTTTGGACTTGAACAGATCATGTATAATCAATTAGAAACAATTTTAGTTTTCAAATCTACGACCCTTTAAAATAGTTAAAGATGGATTACATGTCTGTGGAGAAGTTGTCCTCTTTCTCAGCTATTTCTTGGATAATCCAAAGGAGTATACCTAAGATTTACTAGACTAAACTCAACTAAAATTAGGGCAGAATATTCTGCGGGCTTGACCTGGTTGTCGCGGCTAAATGTAGAACACCTCAACCAAGTTTTTTTTATCTTTCTGCAGGGAACTTCCTAACAACTACAGAGATATTGATGCCATCGAACCTTGGTATGCAAAAAATAAGCTTCTTAAATTTGGTGTAGCACTTTGACGTTCCTTTAGATTATAATGTCGAGTATCAGCCACTTGAAAACTGCAAACACATCTGCAGTAGTAGTTCCCTTACGCTTGTGCTAAGCCTATTCCCTGAGTTTGATGTCACCAACTAGATGACACAACTATCGACGTTCACATTACGCCATAGCTTCTTATCACACTTTTAGCGGACACAAACTTCTTTATCAGTCCGTTAAGGTGACTTTCCGCAATGGTGCGGTAAACAACCACATATCCAATCGAATCTTATTCTATTGATAGGTCAAGTCTATGGTTCTCAGAAAAAATTTATCTGAGTGCAGATAAGATCAGCAAAGTCTATTCTTAGAGGGGGTGAGAGCTTATGCGGATGGACCAACGGGAGCTTTAAAACAACTCTGAGATGGTCTCGGAGGTATGCGGAAAATTCTTTCAACTTATTTTTAACTCACCCTGTTGGTTCCGCCGCCAAAAGCCATTCCTTCGATGTCGGACGGCGCGCGATCTCTGGTTCTCCTCGTCGGACGAGGTTGCCAGTAGAATATTGCCATCACTCTTGTTCCGTCGAATTGGTATCACTTTTCGTCGCTGCCGATTCACCTTCAGCTCCCCAAAGTTGTTCATGCTCTGACTCTGCGAACATGGTGCCCCGAGGCTTGCTCCTAGTAGCCCGGCCTCCTTGGACGAGCTGTTGTTCTTTATCGACGAACTTGAAGGGCTCAGCACATTCTCAGCGGACGATGTCTTCGGCGGTCTTCGACGTACCCGACGCTGCTTATTGAAATTCTCCTCGGCAACGACAATGGTGCCGGCCCGGCTGGTGCGCAGAAAGTACCGCGGTCCCATTTGAACCTGATGCACTTCACCGGTTTCGAATTCCGGCGAGGACAGTCGGCACTTCATTGCACTGAAGCGTTCCAAAATCGAACCGGAGGAGCTGAGCGTCGAACGGCTGGTATTTGATCGTCGATACCGACGCTTCTCCCTTGGTTTGTTGTCCTCGTCATCGGACGCAGGGTGGACATTGAATCGCACTTCCTTGAACGACGAAGACCGGCGTTCAAAGTGTTTGGCCACAGGCGGCTCAGCATCTAGGTGCCCAATCGAGTTGAACGGCTTGCAGGAGGCCTTCGAAACGTACAGCCCTTCAGGAGAAGTATCCAAAAACATTTCCTTGTTTGTCTGCCGCGGTTCAATGCTCTTCTCTTTGGGGCTCGACTTTCGCCAACTAGGTGTGTTGATATTTACGTCTTCCAGTGAAGGACTTCTCTGCGGCGCCAGATCCGAGTCTGTTGCCTCGCAGATTTGCAAGGACCCAAAGTCAATTTCATCGGGAACCGAATGCCTCCACGACTTGCATCCATTCTGTTTCTTTTCGCCCTGATCGGCAGACAACTTTCTATATTTGGCCGGCTTCTCCCTAGGAAGGACCCTATCGTAGGAGATGCTGTCCTGCGCCTTATAGGTGTGTTTCTCGGCAGAATCCAGCGAGCCCAGCCCAGTGTCTTCATCGTCTTGGAGCGATCGCTCAAGGTTGGTGGTCGCCGCCCTTAGGAGCTTCTTTCCCCGCCGCCTTGCAGGCTTCGTTGGCATTCTGTACACTGCATCGTCAACTTGCTGATTGGCGTCAACCAACAATTGCCCCTTGTGATTGAACAACACGATCCTCGGCAGGGCTATATTTGGCGATGACCTCGACGCCGTCAGTTCCCACTTCCACGCCTTCGGCTTTTTCAGCTTTAGCTGAAGCACATTATTATCCGGGTCCGCATCGCAAAAAATGCCGGTGCCATCACCGCTGTCAATCCATGAATTTGACATTGCAACCTGGCTATGAGTCAGAGCAGAGGAAAGACCTTGAATTTTTAGCGGAACGCCACCTGTTGTACACAAAAGACACACAATTAGACAAACACAAGCACAGCGATAGATACATTTGAGATGCAATATATCAGATATGTATCTCCCGTGATATCCCGCCACCTTTAGTCCTACATTGAATGAAACAACAACCGACCGATGAAAAAGAAAGAAAAAAATAGCATTGGACGCGTGCCAGAGAATTCTGTTTATTTAAGAAGCGCTCTCCGCAGAGAGTATCTAAGGTGTGAAATGGAATCGAAAAAATTCTAAAAAAAAATTTATTCGAAACAACAAATCATATTTATTATTTTTAGAACGGTTTTTGGTTAGTTGACCGATTGAATGTTTTTACTTTGATAAGTAGCTAGTTCCGTGTCTTTGGAGGTACAACCGCGCAATTAGTCAGCAAGTAGGCCCCTACTTTCGCAATTGAATCACTTGGGTCGTGTGACGAAATCACGAGAACTTAATGACGTTGCCCGCCGCCTGACTTTGAATCACACGCAAATACACAGAGCGTAGCTCCACGATATGAGGTAAGATAGACGAAAATTCCTCGAAAAACAGCCTTCGTTGGCAGAGACGAATTGAAAGACTGAGTGGTATAGTGTAGCATTGCTCTAGCAGTCAAAGTATCTATTATGGGCTGGGGTAGTGAGCGTTTTATGTTTATGTTGTTGGCGGGCGTGGGAGAAGACACAGAAACAGATACAGTGCGCGCTTCTAGGAGAAGAACTCATTCATATACCAGCAATGGGATGGGAGATATTGGTGGTTTGGCTTTGGTTGCTAATTTAGTTAGCGCAGATACCAATATGACGGAATTTAGTACGCTCGTACACGCACGCACGCGACTGACGTAGGAATGCTTCTTCATATTTGCCGAGATGATGGATTCGTTCAGCTGGTCGTATAGTTTTCTTTGTTCAGTTCGATAGATGGACAGATTCCAAAGTTGTGAGTGAGTAATGGGAGATGACTTGTTTGGTAATTTATTGTCAGACAGCGACCACTCCTGCGGCCCTTCAAATGCATGGCTGGTGTAGTGTGGTGCGTCGGCTTTAAGTGCGATTGCCAAGTGGAGTCTATAAACTCCTTAAGAAAATCAGGCTGCAGCGAGATACGAAATGTGGTGCAGTACGCTTTCTGAAAAGATGCCGGATTTATTATGAAATTGAACATCGATATAAGGCAATCAGGACTGCTATCTTCTCACAAAACCATTCGTTTTGTGTGAATTTCAATTTAAGGAACGAATGGAAGGGATCTACAATTTTATGCCGATTCCAAACGGCTAATTGAGAAGCTCTTTCAAGACAGCAAATATTCTCTCAAAATCAACTATCAAGTGAGAGCCTTAATAACCCGACATGTTTTGGGTTACCCTGGCTTTGTCGTGGCGAGACGATGACGATGTTGCATAAAAATGGATAAGCACACAATATTTAATTGATGGCTTATGTGTGTGTGCATACCAATTTGTGAGTATTCAAATACATTTGGTAGTGTTTCATGAATGTTTGGTTTTTGGTAGATAGATAGTGTTACCTGGTGGAGATTTAAAAAGGGAAGCCGGTAGGCATCGGGTTATACGGACGCCACGCCACTGCCACACAGTCACGTTGCCAGACTTAAGTTTAAGGTGAGCGTTGTTTTTTGATGTTCGAAAAAAATTTGGAATAAATAGAAAAAATCAGGTGTTTTCGGATCTCTGATAAATAGATTAGAAATGTTACAACTTTACTTATAAAAATATGCATGACTCTGGGACTATTTTCTTTTTTCTCCAGTTTTTGGGTGATAATAGCTTTGTTTGACGTGAATCCTCGTGTGCAGTAGTGCGCACTTAGTTAACCCTTATGTGTTCGAGTTGAGTGCTAACTCGCCCTGGTACTGAAAACCTGTGTTTGACATCACTTCTAGGGCGCCCTAGTTGTGCCCTGAACTGACCCCAGTTAATTTGTCGGGGCAAGAATTCAGTGCTGAGTCTTGCTGTCATTTCGCTTCACCAAAAGATAAGTATTTTTCAATTTCAAAATCGAACAGACTTCAGGGCAGCATATGTAGCATTCGATATGATAGCCGACCTTTCAGGGTTATGCAGGGTTTTTGACAGGCGTGAAAATTAGCTGACGCTTCGCAGTGCGCACTAGTAGGCACTAGTGCTAGCCACGTCAAACAAACCAAATGAAGCACTCTGCTACTTGCTGGTGCTGATAAATGTACCACTTTTGAGTTCATATTCTTCTAGGGCAAAAATTAATGAAAATCATTTAATAAGGATTTATTAAATCGTCGTCCGGCCGAAACATTGCAGAAATGTTATATGCCATGAGAAATAGAAATACTAGTAGCAAAATATTGTTCTTGTGTTGCATGTTTTAAAGTAAAATTCTAAATAAGTTTCTAATAAAATACCGAAAATAAAAATTATTCAAATTTGATTCCAATGGTAACACCCCCGCCACTGCAGCTGCAATGTCATGTGCTTTGTGTTGACAAATGTCATTGTATTATGACGGCACGTTGTACAGAATCGGCTATCGCCATGTCTACTTTGACAGATGTGGCGGTGTTAGTCAGCCCCGTGAATAAATTCCCTAATAGATCTAAAATAAACTATTAACAAGGTGGTGTGGGCAGGTTAAGACTGGTTAAATACTCAAATAACAAAAAATACTTCAGACTTTCGTTAAAATTTAAATACTCTTAAGAGAAATTTTAAAAGTGAAAATGTTGTTATAGTTAGGAGACAAATAACAGAGAAAGTTTAACCAAAGAGTACAGAACCGTCTTAAATTACCAAAACGACTAGACCGCTTATCTGACAGCTGACCGCTGCGGCTATTGCAGTCTTTATTGCGATTTGTGACTGTCGGGCTGTCATAATGTCACGATAATTTTTTTCCGTGTAAAGTCAACTTGTCAAAAGTACATCAGAATATATTGGCTATTCTCTGAGAGCTGCAAAAATTAACATTAAAAAAATACGAGTCGGCAACAAGTGAAACATTTTGGTTAATTTTTGGATGATTTTATTCAATGTTTTGTAGAAGTTACAGTTTAGTGTAAAAAAAGTAAGAAATCTAAAATTTGTTCGAAGCGGAGCTTGATCCTTAGATCGATTTGGATTTTGTCACAAAACAAACGCTTAAGGCTAATATATTTGCAATCAGAAAGGTTTGCTATGAGCTTGAGAGAAAGCAAAGTTCCAAATTGACAGCTGGGCAAGACCTGAGCGACATCTAAAATGCATCGGATCTTAATTTTTGCGTTGAGGAAGTAGGTATCCTGTTTAAGAGAAAATTGAGCATGTACCAATGTAAATTATAAATTACTTCGAATTTTAAAATTCGAAATGGGACGCATTTATAAAGAGCCAATGAAAGAACATAAAGGGTTTTCCAATTAGAGGTGTTATTGTGAATGACCCGCTATTTCGGTAGCTGTCACTTTTGAAGCTTTTAGTCTTCGACATTTGACAAGTAGAAACTACGCCATTACGCCATTAAAAAGAACGATACACGCTTCAACAACGCATTGAAATTATTAAAATTCACTACAAAAATGGTGAAAATCTTGCAGTCACAGTTCGCAAAACTAAAGCATTTTTTGGTCGTCGTGAAGCACCTTGTCGGACCGCAATACAGAAATTGGTGGAAAAATTCGAGAATATTGCTGTTGTAGCCCAAAGTGTTGAAGAAAACCCAGGTTTGTCCATTCCTCGTCGTTCTTTGGAATTGGGCATTCCACAAACGTCATTACACCGTATTTTGCATAAAGATTTGGGTCTTAAGGCTTATAAAGCTCGCCGATCTTCAACTACGTTTATTTTTTCAATATTACCACATCTAGCAAGGTCTTGGCTAGAGCTAGGACGCAGGCGGAGTAGTGTAAACAAAATTCAGTTTCTGAATTTTTAAATGAAATTTTTTTTGTAAATTAAATTCGATCCATGTGATTAAGATGTTTGGATTTGTTCTTCTAACCACCAAATTTCGACTGTTTTCGTAACTGTTAACGTCTGTTTTGACCCTCGAACTGGAAAGAGTCGGTTTAATTTACAAATGCCCAATGCACGAACAAATAACCGTGCGAATAACAGTAACAGACATATACACCTACCGGCAGACAAACAGACAGCAAAATTCATTTGCTTGGTTTCAAAAAGTGATGAAAACAAGTCGTGTTTGCTGCTCAGTAAGGTCACATGAAATCAGCCTCTAAAAACTTCAATTACGGGGAATTATTAAGCTCCACTGAACGAATGCAAACAATTTGTTAAATCGCCTATTAAACATGGAAAACCCATTCGTCTGACTTAATTGACAATCAAAGGGTCGCATGTATACTACCCCAGAAAAGCTCCCAACAGCTGGTGCCTCCTGTTTCCAATCGAACTACAAATCACGTGCTCGCAAGCTCCATTCAATCACGGCTCATCATCTTCTGTCCGATGGTCAGCGGGGAAGGCCAAGCTTATTACATTATTGACGACCACGCGCAGTCCTATGAATTAGAGACCTACTTTCGGCGCCAATTTACAATCAGCAACATCGTCGTTGTGTACGGTTAATTGAGTTGAGCTGTGAAATTGAAACATTATTTTAACCCCCGATAGCAGTGGTTGGCACTGCATTCTTAAGTTCGTCGTCGTCGGGGCTTCATCGAAATGGCACCAGTATCACCAGCGTTAACCATCAGGATGGCAGTTCTCATTTTATTGACAGTACATCTCGCCAGCCATGTGCTGGCTTTGCCAGTGGAACGCTTTGACAGTACGTTTGCGGTCTGGACGCGGAAGCTTAAACTCCTGGAGGTACCCTGTAAACTGGTCGACCATGCTGGCAAGTGTCGCAAGGAGAGGCTGTACACCTAGCAGCGAAAAAAACAAACGAGAAGGAACCGATAACGGAGCGTTTTGTTTTTTTCAATGACCCAGTGGCATTGGGGAGATTGCCCTGCACCGACTATCGGGCGAGATTAGAGAGCAGCTATAATTATCAGTCATAAGCTGGATTTTGAACAGAGCGGAATAGTTGAAGCCAAACTGTGCAAAATGTTTTCAAAGAGTTGGGTTGTCGTGTACCTCGTGGTTAGTGTTGTGCTATTGTCTGGTTTCGTGGCGACACGCGTCATCAGTAACCTAACTCATACAGCTGCTAACGATACTCTGATCGAGACTGGCGTGCGGAATGTGTTCGGGACTGGAATTCAAGCACGATGTAAACTGAACCACAGGGGCAGGTGCCGTTCGGTCGACAAACAATTCGACGTCGACGACTCGCTATCGCCTGCAGAGTGAGACAGTTGTGTTAATGTGCGACATTCGATAAACCTAAAACAATAAATACAAGTATTAAGAAAGTTTAATGGGTTTTCAATTTTTCTATCGGAGCTGTAGTAAGTAACTATCGTCGGTAAAGTCAAAAGTGCGTTTAAGATTATCAGTCGTCTGTAGTAATTGAAGTGACGACTGATCTACTTGAGTCCTTTTACGATTTTAGTAGCTTTAGATGGGCTCATATATGAAGATATATTGCGTTTCTCGTAGTTGCCTTATCAATTTGATGCTCGGCATCGTGGAAATTGTGAAATGCCCAGCATTTGTTCATAAATGCTGGGCACATTTTGATATTGTAAATATCAGACCCACATTTCGCAAAAAGATTTATGGTGACAATGTCCACTTATATTTTATACAACTTTAGAAATTGCGTTTTTTTTTTTGTTTTTTGTTTTGAGTGTGAGGTGCCGCAACCTGTTTTTCTATCTCCCTTGTCTTCTGGTGGTGAAAATATTTATGTTCTTTGTATTTGAAGTGTCACTTCTCGATTTCTATCCAGTTAATTTGTTTGCAAAGTGCATTTCCCTACACATACTTTCATGCCCTCGAAGTTTTGTTTTCGCGACAAAAAGTAGCCTATGTCCTTCTTTGGACCAAAACGAAAACGTCAAGAACAAAATCGTTAAAATCGAATAATACGTTCTCGAGTTATGCTCGCACACACAGACTTTATTCTCTTTTATATAATTATATACTAGCCTTACTTCGCCAGAGTTTCACTTCTCAAATTTAGCGTTACACAAACCCACTCCGCGATATTTTCTGACAGAAAAAGAACCGTTAATATCGGTTTAGCTGCTATAAGTGAAGTGTAGCCAGAAAGATAGGAAGCAATGACTTAGTTTTATAATAGAAGGGATTTATTAATTATGTAGGTATGTAGTATTTTTATATCAAAATTGAAAAAGAGAGCAAAGAAAAACAATACCGAACACAAACAGGTTTTGTGGCATGCACATTAATAACTACATAGCTATAGCGCATTTTAAATAACAATCGAGTGTGACTCCCTCTCAATTTCAATTTCATTTCATACCCTATCTCCCTCAATCTCATGCGCCACATACGCTCTACTACTCATGTCCTACTCACGGTTGCCACTTGAAAATAAAGTTTGTGTCCAAAATTGGAAATTAAAATGACCAACTGTAGCTATTAATGACCAAGTAATTTAAGTCCGAAATATTTGTAAACACAGAACAATCTGACGAAAAGAAATACGCTTTAGGTTGCATAAAAATTGAAGTCGAACGACTTTTTCCATTTCGTAAAAAAATGAAAAAATCGAATAAAAAAGGACCATGTGACCAAGAGAAAAAATAAAGACCAACCGTGATCATACTCCAGACGCCAGTGTCCAGTGTCTAGTTCAATTTAAAAAAAGGAGAGGAAAAAACAAGAAACAACACAAAGCACAAAAGGTGCACGAAAAGCGAAAGAAAAAGGACACAGCACAAAAGGTACAGAGAGAGAAACAGATTTTGCCGCACACACACACAAAATGTCCACCACTGAACGCTGGAAACTCCAACGACCCAGCTTCAATCGAACACTTTACTTTTCTGAATTGTATAAAATTTGCAGTTTAATGCTTACTGTTCAATTTCAGGATATCGTACAAAGATGATTTATATGTTAAAATCTTTGCACATAATTGAACATTTTATTAAAAATTTCATTTGGATGAGTCATGCCAAAGCTAGGAGCATTCGAGAACTACCACTTTTCTTAGATATCAGCTTACATCTCCGCTTCCGGACAGCGGATAATGGTATCCTATCCCTTAATCTCGAAAATATTCAATGCAACTGTGAAAACCGGAATCAATTTCGTGCAGTGCTTTTTTTATCTATTCCGAACAAACACCTAGCAGCCGGAAAAAAGTAACAGCTTTATTATAGTAAGGATAATATTATATTATAAGATTTAAAATATTTTTTTTTTTGTGTTTGTAATGTCACTCCTCGATTTTTATTTAGTTTATTTTTTTTCAAAGTGCATTTCCCCATACAAACTTTCACAAAGAAAAGAAATACGCTTTAGGCTGCACTCTTTCGCAACAAGTAGCCTATTTCTTCCTTGGTCCAAAATCAATCCGTTCTGGAGTTATGCGCACATGCGGCCGTCATCCTCTTTCTCTTTTATATTCATGTAGATTACATCCCCATTCATTCATTCATCTCGCATACTTCTCTTTCGATTCACTTAATCGGAGATAACTTCATACAGTTTTTGTTCATTTGTATTTATACCATCATACGTCCAGCCCATCATCGCACGTCATCAGCCATCTGCGCATTTCCTCAGAAAAGCATTGTCGGTGTTGATTACATCCTACATCCTCATTCACCTCGCATACTTCTCTTTCGTTTTTGTTCGAATGAATGTGCGTGTGCGATGTGCGCCTGCGCCAGCCCACCACCCTAAAGCAGAACAACGGTTGCTGATTATTTTCGACTTGAGAAAATCAATTGATCTTTTTCATGTTAGATTTTGGGTTGAGCCCAGCTTCTATAGATAACACAGAAAGCTGATTGATGGCTTCAAATAATTATGGAAGTGTTGGCCCACTAAGTATTTTGTTTTGTTTGCATTAATTATTAAGAATTGTTTACGTAATGGCGAGTAAACGAGTCAGAAAACCAAAACACATTTTGGTTAAGAACGCACCCAAAAAAAAGGCATGGCAATGAAGGGAATAGCCTATGTCCTTCTCAGAATCTTAAGGAACATTCTAAAAAATGTTTTATCGAAATCTGTGCAGTAGTTTTCACGAAAACGCCTACAGTCTTATTATATGTAGGATAGATATGGATAAGAAGATAACTTAAATAACTTTCACCCGGCAAGAACTGCTTTTAGCAAAGATTGAATACCGACTGTCTGACTCTGAAGTCTGAATCACAATGCGCATAATTGTTACATCTCACATGGAATATGCTCATGGACATGCTGTGACGTGTCGTTACTGTTGACGGCCTGTTACCACACGTTAGGTAGATAATTTCATGAAAATTAAAAAACAATCTTTGCAATTTACGACTTCTCTACGTCAATTTTATCGATTAAAATTACATGCGTTAAATTAATATGAGATTTTATTGATTTATCATTCAAAGGTGGTAAATCAAAAAATAATGTTTGCTATTTGAGATTGCCAAACACTCACTACAAATAAAAGAAACATGAATTAATACTTCTAATCGTAAAATTCAACAAACAGATATCAAATTACGAATTTTTGTATCAACCCAAGAAAATATCGTCGTGATTTGAGAAAAATATGTTATTCGTAATTCAATTCGCTCAAAATGTTGCAATTGGTGATTTTTAATTCTTTCCGTGTACTTTGTATTTGCATACTGCTCCGAAGCAGCACTTGAAGTTAATTTCAGAGTGGAAAATGTTTTCGATGAGTTTGATTTTGTTTACCTCCTGGGATGTGCTCTTTTATTTATAGACAAATAATAATACGGAGACACCCACCCCAACTCGCAATCGTCTTGCCGCTGGCCCCCTCAATATTTCTTATCAAATTCCGCCATTTTGCTTACCTGTCGGTGTAATCTCAAATAGAATCCACGTGACATGCAAAAACACACAAACTATATACCTAATATAAATGCTGCCAACCGCTACAAGCAGTGGGGAAATTTTATAGAGTTCGGGAGTACCACATTTTTTTATTACTGAATGCCATTGGTTAGTTATTAGTTATTAGTTATTACATATTGATAAAAGGCGAATAATTTTATCTGTTTGGCTATGAAAACTATCTACGGGAGATGTTTCACATACAAGAAACTTATATTAGGACAAACATGTTTATGTATTTACGCCTTTTCGATATCACTAACATCGATTTCAAGTGTAGATTTTTATCAAAGAACTGATGAAAGTTTGGTCAAAATGTTTTTATTTGCACACATCCATTCTGAATTGGATATTTTTCATAAATATTTTCAGCAAATGTACACTTATTCCTAAACAAAAATACCATTCACACAAAACGAATAATTTACCTTTGCCCACAGCGGACGTGGCATATGCAAGGTGCGAGTGTGATGGTGATCCGGAAATTGTGAAGTTGCGTGACACTTGTCAATACGAATTTCTATGTAAGAATACTAACTTAGCAATTGCCATCCCATAAAAATACAGCTTGCAGGCAAGAAACGGAAGATCTTCCGAAGTTGGGTGTCTCAGTATTATCTCTGCTTTTATTATCCAATTTCGCAAAGTCGGTCGCACTACGTCGTTAGTTGAGTTAAAAGCGATACTATCCAAGTTGGTTTTCTTATTTTTTTCGATGAGCCCACGAGATGCGAACTTGACGATGGGAGAATGTGTCGCAAAGAGACAAGGAATCCGGACTGGGCATGGCCAAGCCATCGGAGAAGGAAGAGTGACTAAGTTTGGAGATGTTATGGAGAAACGAATAGGTTTGCAAATTTTTTGTTTAAACGGTCTTAGGCGCTCAAAAAACGATTGTTAGCTATTTTTTGATGTCTAATCTAAGTGGAGTGACGCTTAGAGTTTTGTTTACAGATATTTTCGATACTATATACTCATAAACATTGTTGGGTTCACATTTGGCTGGGGGAATTTCCAAAAAAAAAACAAATTGTTACATTCTTTGTGCATAAACTACGCATTTCTATCAAGAAATATTTAAATAAATTGAGTAAAAGTGTTTCCCCGCGGACGACTCTGAGGCCATGTTTATGACATTTGTTCAACCCCATTGACCATTGGTCATCATCAAAGTGGACCACCAACATAAAACTCTCAATGCTTTGTTCTCTTAAATCTGATAATTCCAGTAATGACCCATACACTGATAGAAGACAGAAAAAGCGATAAGAAAGCTATTTTCATTGTTTATGCCTCTTGTAGCGCACTCGAGACTGGACTCTGAAAAATACTTTAGATCGCTCTGGCTTAATGTAGCTACTGTGCTATCGCGTTCCGCTTCGAGGCAACAGTAAAAGTTCATTTGATTGTTGAAAATGTTTGCTATTAGTTCGATTTTTGTGTACATCGTGGTGTGTGCTCTGTTATTATCCCAGGTTACTGTGACACACTTCATCGTTAATCGGGTGCAAAACGATACTCTAGAGGTCCAGATCAGCAATCGTGTATTATTGGATGCAAATAAGAGGTGTAGTGTAGACCATACGGGAGAGTGTCGCAAACAGCAAAGCGTTGCGGACTGGACATGGCCATCAGGAGAAGAGGATTGATTAAGGATTTACTATACTGATGTTAAGGGTGAGCTTTAAATAGGTATGCACCTCGTACGTTTTATTTTTTCCTTTAATTTTTTATTCAAGAGTAAAAACGCGTTCGGTTCTGTTTGTTGTAATCACTCTCTTATAGTGGTTTTTTTTTTCGTTCAGCAAATTAATACATTCAACAAAAATTGTTTACACGTAGAGTTAGGTTACCTGAATTTTGCTGGGTCTTACGTTTAAACAGCTTAAAGAAAAAAAAAAAAAAATAAAAACGGCTGTAGGATTTCGTGTTTTCATTTCTCTGATTGTATGCGTTTGTTTCTTTGACTCTGTGTGGTTTAGATACCTATTTTGTGATTCTCATTTCTCAGAATCTATATAGATCATCGATTCACATGCACTTACAACAACAGCATTTGATCCTGCTATTCATCGAGATCACGAATCATGATCTGTACTTTTTCCCACTAGGTGGCTTATTTTATTCTTCACTGTGTGAAGAAACGATAGCCAAGCCACACAGGCACGTTGCCAGACTAAAATTTTTAACACAAAAAATCCAAAAAGCATTCTTTTCATGTTTCATGTGAAATGTTTCGCAGTTCGTAAATAATTTGTTTCACAAGTTTTCCTGCGGATAATATAAATCTTAGTTATTTTCAAAACTAATTACTTATTAATTCAAAAATATCTAGCTACAACGGTTTTCGGTGTTATGCGAAGGGCCGGTTTAATTTGACAGTCAAACGTATATTTTCTGTGTGTGCAGAAAGAGAGAGACGAGAGAGCTGTGGTGCGGTCACAACGGAATTAACCGTGGTTGAGAAACCGAACGCACTAGGTACTGCTAATAATCGTACGCGTACCACTTTTGAGTTTATAATCTTCTAATGCAAAAATTATTAAATGTAACAATAAGACCACTCTGTGGATTATGCTAACGAACGCAACTTGAAAGAACGCCAGCTATTAGTATTATTACAAAAAGTAGAATGTTAAGTTTTAAATAAGTTTAGTTTGTTCTTCTTTAATTTCGTGTTTAAAGTTTAAACCGCTGTCATTTACTTTATATAAGAATTCCGATCGAAGCTGACCAGAGGTGCAAACTGCAGTAAGATTTCCATTACAATTTGAACTGTTTGTAAACTGATTTCCTTTTAGAAATAAAATACAACATATTACGGACGCGGTGTTGTTGTTTTCGAGCCTCTGGCCGTGAATTTCCGACAGTAAAAAGCATTTCATAAACATTTAATAAATACTTAGTCGGCGTCAACGACGGTAAAAACGAAGAGTTTGACAAATGTTTATGAAATGTTACTGAAACAAATCGAATATAAAATGTTTCTTTGATCCGTATTGTTTTATTTTCGTGATCGTTCTGACGTCATTCTATCTCGAATTCGAGTTTTTTCTTCGAAAGACTATTCTTATGATTTCTTTTACACACATTTGTCAAATACATAATGAATTTCGATTTTATTTTAATGATAAATAACAGGCACTCAAAAAAGAAAAAGAAAAAAGTATAAACATTTTATAAGTTCAGTATATTCGATTTGGCACAATCTTTTCGTTGCCATAGGGCATTAAATATATTATTTTTGTTTCAAGCGCAAAAACCCAAATTCCAACTAAGGGTTTTTTTTTCCACTGCGCTACCTCTCGCGAACGTCTGACAAACATCCGAGAACCAAGAGTATAACTGTCTTCAAATTAGCCGTTTGGAATTGGCATAAAATTGTATAGATTCCTTCCATTCGTTTCAAAAATGAAAAAATCACACAAAACGAATGGTTGTGACAAGCTACGGACCTGTTGCGTCAACTTTTTATTTTTCATAATTTTTCTGAATTAGATTGATGTCGTTCGGAATAATTTCTTATTTTCCTTTTTTTTTTAAATGTCAAAAGAAAATACATACATGTAACTACTCTATTACTTAAGGTTATGTAAAAGAAGAAAACCGTGTGGAAATGCAACAATACTTTTTTTTAATTTAGCTTTACAGTGTTTTTAAATAAAGGGTCCGCCATCTTTTTTTCATAGTGCTTATTTCGCGAATGGTAACACTTAGCTCATGTCTGATCTGACAGATAATTAGTTTTATCCTTCCGCTGAACGAATATGGTTGTGTATACGCTTGAACAGCGCTGGGAAATATTGCGGCATTACTTTGAAAATCATGGTAATGTTGCAGAATGTGTGCGAAAATTGCGTACGGAATTTGGAAGAAGAGAAGCACCGTCAGCTCCGTATGTTCGTTATCTTGGCGGGTATGTAAACAAGCAAAATTGTCGCATTTGGGGCACGGAAAAGCCGCACGCATACATAAAAAAGCCGATATACCCAAAACGAGTCACTGTTTGGTGCGGAATTTGGTCCAGAGGCATAATTGGGCCATTTTTCTTCGAAATGAGCAAGGAGTGGCCGTTACAGTCAATGGCGATCGTTATCGGGCCATGTTGAACGAAATTTTGTTCACAAAAATTTAAGAGGAGGATATTGGAAATATTTGGTTTCAACAGGACGGCGCTACGTGCCACACAGCCGAAGCTACACTCGATGTTTTGCGCTCTGTTTTTGAAGATCGCATTATCAGCCGCAGAGCTGATGTCGTTTGGCCATCTCGGAGCTGCGATTTGACACCGTTGGACTAATATTTGTGGGGTGCCGTAAAAGATAAGTGCTACGCCGACAAGCCAGAGACAATTGACGCTTTAAAGGACAATATTCGTGAAGCCATTGGTGAAATACAGCTGCACACAATCGATAATGTGCTTAAAAATTGGACCGATCGTGTAGGCTACTGCATGGCCAGCCGAGGCAAGCATTTGAATGAAATTATTTTCCATTATTAACCGGAAGGATTGTACTTTCAAATAAAACAAAGAAATTTGAGAAAATATTCAGTAGTTTTTTTTATAGCATTTTCAAAAAAAAAAAACTTATTTGGCGGACCCTGTATTTTCAGAGCTATTTTTTTTTTCTGGTCAATTTTGTAAAAAATAAAAAGTATTTTGCTGCCACTTGTTTATAATTATTGATGCTAAATGACAACTTTCCCAAAAACCACTTAAGAAGAAATAATTTAACAAAAATAATGTTCCAATATTTTTAGTACGAGCCTCCGTGACAACAAAAAGAAAAATATATTTTTTTAGCCTCAATACAAAAAAGAAGGGTTTTAGTGCTGCAACCTGCAAAGTGTGTTTTAAGAGATTCATTTCGTGCAAACAAGCATATTTCGACAGCAGTATTATTATATAGGTAAATGTTTGAATATTTAGTGGCGTCTACTCCAAAAACGGTTCCGATGGTTTGGATCACAAGTTGGCGTCCACCACACTTGCTTTAGACGAGACGCACAGTTTGCTCAATGTGTTAACCAAGGTTAGTATCCAATCAAAAACTGACGAAAGTTCGGGCGAAAACATTGGAAGAACAATTTGCGTGTTTTTAATGGGACCACCTACCTTGTAGGTGCAGTGGCTTAGTGGTTAGTGTGTTGGACTACTAAGCGAGGGGTCCCAGGTTCGAATCCCACAAAACCCCAAATTCCAACTTAGGGTTTTTCCACTGCGCCACCTCTCGCGAACGTCTGACAAACATCCGAGAGTATAACTGTCATTAGAGTTTCTAAATTAGCCGTTTGGAATCGGCATAAAATTGTAGATCCCTTCCATTCGTTCCAAAAATGAGACTCACACAAAAACGAATGGTTGTGAGAAGCTAGGCCTTGGGTCCCTACGGACCTGTTGCGCCAACTATTATTATCTATTTCCTACCATGTCGAGGTGACACATATTTTTTGGGAAGAAGTCGCTAAATATTCAAAAACTTGATTTTAAACTATACCAAATATTTTGATTTCTTCTTTTTTTTTAAAGTACTGTTCGGCAAATTAATTTATTGTTTCAATAGCATTCGATTAAAGATTTGATATAATTTATAGCTTCCCTTACATTTGGGTATACTGACCGAGAATATAAGTTGCGTAAATGAGTTTCCATCGCTGTTTTATTTCGGTAAACAACAAAGATTGTATGGTTTAAGAAAACCACAATAGATGCTCAGTTGCGAGCGGCCGCTTCTTCATAAGATTAATTTTCTTTAATTGGTTAAAAAGATTTGTCTGTTGATGATGTTACAGACATCGACTTCAAAAAACGTGAAGGTAACCAACAAGGTAAACAAATTAGAAAATCTACCTATCTTAGGTCTTGGTAAACACTTTCGCATTTTTCTGTCAGAATGATGTTTGCATCAGCGTTGCTATCAGAGATTAGCATTTTATGATTTTTGAGCTGTAAATTGAGAGATACTGAGAGAATGACTCTTTCGGCAGAAGTATAAAGTGTTTAGACACATCAAATTCTTGGTATTCTCTTAATGAGAGTAGACTAGGAAATATAATTTTATCAGAAATCAGCCTAAATTATGTTTGTTTAAACATATTTATAGGCAAAATCAGAGGGAACAACCCAAGATTCACGTTTTGTATTCTCTTCCATTCATAAACGCTTACATTTTGGACTGTGTATTATGTTTTTAGTTTGCGACTGATTGTTATGAGTTTCGCTTCCATAAGTGGCTCTGGTGCTAAGCTACATTATAACATGAGAGGTATACCTATTAACCTAGCCCCGAAATTTAAAAAAGGGAGTTTTCATAGAAGCCGATATGTTGAAGAGAGAAAAAAAAACGCTATCCAGTCAGTAGGAGATATCTATACACAAAATAAGGCTGGTGTTAACGGTTGGCGTGAAAACTACTGCACAGATTTCGATGAAATTTTTCTGAAATAGTCCATAAGATTCTGAGAAGGATATAGGCTATTCCATTCATTGCAATGGCTTTTTTTTGGGGGAGTTTTCGACCAAAATATGTTTTTTTTCTGGCTTTACTTCTTTTTACTCGCCATTACTCAAACAAATCTTAATCAATGCAAACAAAACAAAGTACTTAAGAGAGCCAACTCTACCTTCAACCAGTTTTCTGTGTCATCTAGAAGCTGAGCTACAACCTGCAACCCAAAATCTAACATGAAAATACAAAATTTATTTTCTCAAATCGAAAATTATCAGCAACCTTTGTTCTGCTTTGGGGTGGTGGCAGCGTTGCCAAGTCATTCTGGCGTTCGAGCACTTTTTTCGTTGCTTGTGTGGCACGTAGCGCCGTCTTGTTGAAAGTAAACGTTGTCCAGATCAAAACTATCCAATTCCGACCATAAAAAATCATTAATCATCTCTCGATAGCTCAATCCATTCACCGTAACTGTTGATCCAACCTCATTTTCGAAAAAGTAAGGTCCAATGACCCCGCCGGACCATAAACCGCACCAAACAGTCACACGTTGAGGATAGAGAGGCTTCTCAACAATAACTCTTGGGTTTTCCGAGCCCCAGATGCGACAATTTTGCTTGTTGACGTAGCCACCGAGGTGGAAATGGGCCTCATCAGTCCAGATGATTTTTCGATGGAATTCCGGATCATTTTCATGCATTTCAAGGACCCAATCAGTGAAGACACGACGTTGTTGATGATCGGCCGGCTTGAGTTCTTGTGTTTACTGAACTTTATAAGCCTTAAGACCCAAGTCTTTATGCAAAATACGGTGTAATGACGTTTGTGGAATGCCCAATTCCAAAGAACGACGAGGAATGGACAAACCTGGGTGTTCTTCAACACTTTGGGTTACAGCAGCAATATTCTAACTTGTCCCAACAGCTCGAATTTTTCCACCAATTTCTGTATTGCGGTCCGATAAGGTGCTTCACGACGACCAAAAAATGCTTTAGTTTTGCGAACTGTGACTAATTTCAAAGCCTTGTTGAAGCGTGTATCGTTCCATTTTTAGTAATGGCGTAGTTTCTACTTGTCAAATGTCAAAGAACAAAAACTTCAAAAGTGACAGCTACCGAAATAGCGGGTCGTTCACAATAACACCTCTCATTGGAAAACCCTTTACAATTTTAACTGAAAAATTTAATTATTTTTAATACTATAAATTTGATAATCTGTCAGGAAAATAGTCATCTCTAAATTTCACAAGAGACATTCACAATCGCCAAAAACAGGTCACTTTCCATAAGAAAAATTCAAAACAAAGAATACTTTCCTCTGAATATGTCGCCCCACCCGATTGACCCGATTGCTAGGATCGCCCAACCCTGAACCCTCAAACCGGCACTGGTCACTTAGTAAAATAAAGAAAAAGAATGCAGTTTTTTAGCAGAAAAATAACTACGTTCCGGACTTATTGGCTCATTCAGTTGAATTCCTTGGTATTTTGGTTTGAATTTATCATTAAAACACAAAGTAGAATATTGCAACCAAAAGCTGAATTAAGTACATTCAGCAATAAAATTTGATTGATTAGTTTGACAACAAATTAAATTCTATCTAACCTACAGTTCGTAATTACAATAGCTCCGATTAGAGTTAAAATTCGACGTGACGAACCTAAAAACTTAAATAAATTAGTCCAACTTAAGTTGACATCAATCAACAAGTTGAAGGTGTTATGTTTGAAATGCTAGCTTAGTGAACTGCCACTTTGGAAGGAAATTTAGAACACTTAACTCGAACATATTATTGTCACTTCTTCTTCTTTTTGTTATAATGCAGGTCCTATTTTTTTTTTTTTAATAAAAAAGCAGTTCATGCAAGTATATTTCTTTACATTTCATTCTTATCGGCTTAAGTCAAAATCTGTTCATCACATTTAATGTTATCTGTACATGATTGGCGGTGGCTTTACCGAATTACGCCACAACAATTTGATTTTGCATGTCATGGTTAGTTATTTGAACAGCCCATCAGACGGTATAGCTATCTGAAAGTATATTCACAGCTGGGCAATTTCGCCAAGTTGTGTATTTCACAAGTTGCATGTCGCTTTGCTCTTTCACTTATGTCATTGCCTGGGGGTAATGACCCCCTCACTCAAATCGATTGTTAATAAAATGCAGTAGAGAATTTTAAAAAATACAAGCGCAATCTTGCCTGACGCCATCAATTCGTATATTGTTCTGTTACAGTTGGAAGGGAAAAACCAGACTTTCAGGTCGACATACATTGACTTTAATTAGTTTCAAATTATTTTTAATCCCAAACTCGAAGCTCTGCTCGAGTAGGTAATATAAAAATCTGTGCTTTTATTTGGTTAATCAGTTTCGTGACTCTGGTGCGATGTGTTCGAAAACATGTGCGGTGGTGGTAGCGGTTTTAGTACTTCTGGCCGTGGTCAGTGCCTGCGATGGCGTAGCAACTTCTGTAGAAAACTCCGACGATCAGCGGCAGGTTAAAACGCCTCGAGTACTCAAAATTTTAGAACTACCATGCAAGAGGGTTGATCATACCGGAAGGTGTCGCGGCGAGAGAAACACTGGCTCACAATAAGTGTTTATGGCCTTGTGGAAGTCATACAAGTGATAAGCGAAAGGCAATTAGTTTAAACTTTTCGGCGGAATACAGAACAGAATGTGTGATAGCAAATGAGCATTTTTATGAATGGACGTGAATATCCGAATCTATTTTTGTACTCATTTGGGGTTGAACAAATAATAAATTTTCCCCCTGAAAGTTATATTTTTAGTATATTTTTTTTTTTAATTTATGCAAAAACACAAATACCTAGCTACTTATTGTGAGCAGTTGTGTTGGAATTATTTTATTGATTTTACGAGGTGAACGATGTTGTCGTGTAGCGTATTAAATTCGGAAGGTGAGAAAAAGATTTTTAATTTGAGCTAAAATCGTATTTGTACATTTTGACTACAATAAGAATTTAAGAAATTAATTCGGAAGCTACTAGAAATTGGTATTCCCCAAAACGATGGTCGTTGTCTATTGTCGCCCAGCATTTAGTTCTAGAAGAGTACTATAAGAGTATAGCCTTTCAAATCGCTTACTATTATTATTGTTATGGGCAGGATTAAAATTGCATTCGATACAAGCTGTACGGAAGGAAGCAAAACAATTGAAAAAATTCTTTAATTTTCATAAGGGTCCATCAAGCTATCGGAAACGAAACATGTTTTTCTGTTTCGCTTTGCGTTTCCATATGCGGTATGGTCTGCCCCATAACCAGATGTCCATTATAATAATAATAATTATATTTTATTGCATATCAAAACAGCTTAGAACTAGATAAATGATAAAAATTTAAGGTTCAGATTTTAAATGTATAACAAAGCTTTTTGTATGAAATAGTATGGAGTACCAACAATCAGTTGTCATGATGCCATGATGCGAATGTGACTATCTAATCATAAATGTAAGAAGTATTCAATTTATGGGGAAATTATTTTTAAAATTTTATTCAAAAACAAAGCAAAAAAAAAAAAATTAAAACAAAATACTAAATAAGACAACTGGTATGAACAGCATGATTCAAAGATAGTAGCCATTTTTTAACACCGAAGAAGAACACAGTTTTCGATCCCTCACATGTCACCTCCAAGGGAATCAGCTAACCTACTAAACTGACGAGGGGCAGTGATATGGTAAAACGTGAAAAGTCCGTTTTATATACTGTTGGCAGGGCTAGAAAATGTCGGCTGTTAACTCTTAGATTGTAGCTCTCATAAAGCCTAACATCATAAAAACCCGAATTTTAAAGAAAAAATTTAAGAATTTATACAAGTACAGATGACATATAGGGAAAATTTCAACCCCCAAAACCTCTACCTGCGTTCGCCCCTGGTTCGATGAAATCAATTAGAGCTTTATTTATTTTTGTCAGATTACAGAAATTCTAACGATTTTGCTGCTTTTTCCTTTCTTCCCACGGAATGGCTTTCGGGCATCGAAATTTCCACAAAAAGAGATAAATCCCACGAAATAACAAAAAAAGCGGTGGGTTTTTACATTTTGCATGCCTGAGGTATAAAATGCTTCTATTTATTTAACAATGCGCAGGGTAAATATTGAATTTCATTATTTTCTCAAACCAGAAAGGTAATATAACCTAGGGATATTGTAGCTCTCCATTAGTGAACGAATTTTTGAGACCGCTTCAGTTGTTGCAGAGACTACAATTCAAAAACCGATTCAAAATGCCAATAGCTATGTTGTAGTTTACTGTAAATGAAGGTGTAGATTTTGTCAGTTGGCCTTAAGAAATGGCAATGAAATAGAAACCAACAATGCAGCATGATCAGCAAATTTTGTGTTGCAAAAAACTCTACAGTTTCCTTGTTGCATTAAAAAAGTCAGCCACAATTTTACATCTTTATAATATTATTTGTCAGCCCAACTGATCCAAATGCTATCGTCAAGAAAGAGATTCGTGTCCACCAATCAACAACTTATCATGATACTTGTAACAAATACCTAAGGATTTTAGGCTTTAATTTAGTCAATAATTGAATAGTAGCTTAGAGTGAAGCTGCACAGAAATGAACAAAAGGGAAAGGCGCAGTTTCATGAGGCCAACTACTTCTAAACCGATGGAGACTTGTGAAAAGTATCAATATCAACATACATTTTTGATGTGTAACATCTATTGGCGCGCCTTGGGAGTAAAATCGACTCGAATGTCGTGACGGAAAATGGTATTTATGACGGTTTCATGTCGTTACGCCACTAAAAATGCATGTTCAGATATGCATGTTTCTTTTTCTGGAAAGATAGGATAGTATTGGATCCCGGAGGTGGCGCTCTTAACGAGACATACAAATTTGTTCAATTCCTTCAACTTGATTGTTAAAGTGAATACTTATTACAGGCACGCTGAAATCAACCTGATAGGAAAACAAAATTCAACCAAAAATTCAAAAAATAGAAAACGTTGGATTGGATTGCGTGAATGCATGAATAAATACACTCATCTGCTGTTTTTAAATTAGTTTTTAAATTAAATTTCTTAATAATATTCAACTACAACACAATTCAATTTAACATACACATTTAGCGAGAGATGTTTCACATCTGGTGTGTGGTAAAAAGAACACTTTCTATGTTTTTTTTAACTAGCCAACATTTTTTCTTTATTGCATAGAATCCTTTCAAAATTCAGGTATAATTAGACCCGAGAGACGTGGCTTGGTTTCACTCTTACAGTGAGGAGTTTCGGGTTCGTTTTCTAGAAGAGACAAACTAAGTCTTTGGTTTTTTTTTTGTGGTCTCTCAACAACATCCGAAAAATTTCGGTATCAAATTGTTTAATATCTGAACTTTTTCGTATAATTGTTACTGCTAGAACTTCCGTTCTAGAAGATATCCGAAATATTGCCTCTTTTAAACGGAACATTTATTTTGACCGAATTGTTTTTATTTTTTCTCATCAAAGCACACATTTCTCGAAAGAAGAACGCTGCTACTTTGAAATCCTTGTCTGAAGAAAAAAAGATACAATCTAATTTTGAGAGCTTCAAATACCTGTGGGCAGCTATTGATAGACTGATTGAGTGTAGAATGTCATTGGTTGAATCTGCATCAGAGTTCATCGATAGATTTTATTGGGCTTGATAACATGTTTGACTTTTTCCAAAGTATAAATGTTATCGGAAAGGCCATAAAGTCTACTTGAAACTCTTCACATAGATTTCGAGGACCTTGTTTAAGAAATCAGTTTCTGCACCCGCACTAATCAATCGAAATTAAATTGAACCCATCACCGAATGCAGATAAGACTTTTTGCGTTAAACTGATCAATTGTAAAACATGATCGAACATCATACAGCTAATGTTTCGCAGAACTCTGCGTGATGCAACTGTCAGCCAGGTGCTTCCCGGACTTGGCTCGTGTCTTGTTGACTCAAATGAGTATAGATAGATTCCCGAAAAAAGATTAACAAACAGATCAGATTTCAGATATCATGTAGACAATTCCCAACACACTATTTGTTTTGACAACTACAACGATAGAAATGTTTGACAAGCATACACAGAAGGTTCACTTTAAACGTGATTTCTGCGTCATCATGAATTCAAACGATCCACATTTGAACGTGTGACAAATAAGCACCCCCTTCCCTAATCCAAACACCCACTAGACGGTGCGGTGCTATAAATAACTGGCATGCTATCGGCCTCACGTTTTCTAATGACATCTTCTGGCTATCGAAAGTCCGCGACGAAACCGATCCCTGGTGTACAGCCAGGGAAACATGTTACATTTCGCACCTAATGGTCGTCATCGATATTTTCGATATTTTCTTACCAGCGAAGAGAACGCCAGAGATAACCAGGGTGTATATCTATGATAGGCGCAATCAAAAAGCTGTCATTTATCACAATTGCTTTAAAGAGAACGGTGTACGACGAGTTGTTCGACATTTTTACTTCGAAAGTGCCTCATCGTCTTCAGTTGTTTCACTGCTATCGGCGAGAGAGTTTTAAGGCTATCGGGCTTCCAATTCTTATACATACTCGCACACCTTCTAGTTGGGTCACAAGTAAATGGCTTCGTTGCATTTCAAGTGTTTGGTTATCGTTTGCATTCTAAGTACGTTTGGTCTGTTCATCGATCCGTGCGAGTGCCGGCGTGTGATCTTCTACGCTCCGCGAGACCATGCGGTGAAGACTGGCCAGATCTTAACAGGCAGCCCCAGGGAGAAACCCTGTCCCAAGTGTCAGAAACGTGATCATAGAGGGCGGTGTAGGCGGGTGGTGTCCTTTAATCCGGGTACTTAGCTTTTTCTTGCCTTAAATTGGGTTGTGCCTCTAAAATTTATGTGATTTCGATGATCTTAATGTGATTTCTGTCTTCGTTTCAGGTGCAAAGTGCTCATAGATGCCGGCGCAGTGACACCAACTTAAAGTTGCATGAATCTCTCTCTCTCTCTAATAAGGCGAAAGATGCGGAATGCGGTTTGCAGATTGCAGTGGTGCTGTTTAAGACATAACTATAGGAATAATTACTACTAAATATATTTAAGTGCTTAAGAATGTTCGATTTTAAATTATCATACTGTGCAAATAAACTATTATGGTGTAACAGTGTATCTCTCGTGTGTTTGATTGTAGTTGTTCAAAGATTGGATGTGATAGTGCGCTGTCACGTTGTGTTCAGTAGGACAAGCTATCGAGGGGGGAGGGTAAGTAAAAATAACTCAGTTGGAGCAATCGATATGCCTTCGAATTGGTGTGCTACTCGCTTATCAGGTGGTTCGGTGTAGTTGTGATTTTGTGAGGGCTAAACGGTAATAACTAACATAAAGAGTGGTATAGCGTGGCAGCCTAAAAGTATGGTACGCATTTTCGGACTATGGACAGTTGCTGTTATGGATAGTGGATACTCGTACGAACGACGACCCCTTTTCTGATAACAGTTGTTGCTGCTCCGAGTAACAGGACAACAGCCTGACAAGAGGCAATGCAACGATCGGTATTTTATGCACAAATTTGGATATTTATTCAGGAATGTTCGACAATTTAGAGTCGAATCGGCAGGCAATTGTTCATATTAATTGAATAAGAGCCTACTCGGGTTGCAAACTGTTTCCTGTCTTAAAAACACACTATTGCGATACGAAGAGTATGTATAGGTATAATCATTATCAAGTAGTGTGATTGCTTTGTAAAGGGCAGCGCAAGGTCAAGGCCAAAGATAAGATGTCCCAAAGCGCATTTCTTGTGATATATATGACTCATTTACATCTATTAACACAGATTAAATTCTGTTCCTAAATGAAAATGAATCGACTCTACAAAATGCTACTGAATTGCTGTGCTATTCTGATGAAATAAGTTTGTACCAAACGGAATCATGGTATTATCTGCAATGACATAAGTGAATGTGAAATATCTTGATAATACGTACATTTTCTTATATCAAATGAGAATATTTCGAAATCTTTTGAAGGTTTACAAAAATGGTCACACATCAATCCTGGGACATTTCTTTCGAGATTTAAAAAAAAAAATGTATTTACTATAAAACAAATAAGATTTGTGGTAGGAATTTATTTTGAAATTTCTTCGATTCAATTGTGATTAAATGTCGCGTCGGCATGCACTGACACTGTGCGCCTCGATGGAAAAAAGACAGCGTCCAGTTTCAGGTAATTTTTGGGACTAATAAACCGCACCAAATCTTTTCGAGATTCTTTTTTCCTCTTGCTTGTGCTTTACCCTCTTATACGGTATACTAAATAAAAAACTGCAAAGAAAGTATGGAAAATTGTGTCGATCTTTCTGTGTAAATTTACAGAAATACTGCACCGAATTTTAGGCTTACAAACATATACTTATCATTATTCAGTCCTTAAGATGTTTTAAAAAAGTGTTTAAAGCATTATTTGGAATTTAAAAATTATTTCTAATGCATAATCTTCTTCTCAGCACCAAAATATACAATTTATTTTGTAAGCTTTCATCGAAGACAGTCCGGTGGATTTATGCGTTGAAGTCGGAGTTCATAACTTTTTATTATAAAATTAAATATACTGTTTATTTCGTTCGCAACTAGAAATTTGCTATACCACAATTTGTATAATATCAGTTATAGAATTATAACATTTAGACACATTGGTGTGCAGAAGTTATTATCTTCATTTAATTCAGATTATAAGAGGTATCGTGAACGTTATTGTTCGATAATAAGAATTTTGAGGAAGAACTTCATTACATAGAATCATATGGTCATTTAAAAATGCAGAGATATTGTATATGTAGGTACGTCTTCCGACTATCCTAAGCTCTCACCGCCGAACTTCGATAGGGCTGCGATGGGTTCTTCCGAATCTATGGGTGGGAAACAGAAGCGAGAAAAGGGGGTTTGCAGTACCGAGTAGTACTAAAATAAAACTCAAAAAATATCACCTTTCCTTTAAAACACCAGTTTATTGTGACGGTCTCGTGAAGACTAGACTAGTTAACAAAAATATACGAAAAATAACCACTTGCGTGGGAAAGCTATTAAGCTTTTACTGTAGCTATATACAACTTTAATAATGCTCATTATTATAATGATTGAGTGTATTTACACTTATTTTTTAGTTTTCCTTTTTTTAGATTAAGTACTCAAAAGTATGCAACGATCAGATTTCAGTTACTAATTTAAATAAGGTGAATACAAATAATGTTGCATATCTTCGGGCGCATCATCTAATTCTAAAGTGAACATTCCGGCCCCCTTTGCAGAACTGCAAGGAACAATAAAAATTCAATGCATAAATAATCCATCGGTGGAGGAGATTTTTATAGAAGCGCCTCGGCTCGCTTCTCCTAGTGGTTAGTTATTCCATCGGTGGGGGATAGTTTTATGAGCGCCCCGACTCACTCGCACATGTTAATAGGTAAATTTTTGTTGGTATAACAAAATGTTAAGTGATATAATATAATAAACAAAATGAAGGTGCTGTGCATTGCAAAATTATTTCTAAAAGTATGTTTAGTTGTTATTGTATCTATTGGGATATCGAATGAATTTGCGGCAAATCTTCGTCGACGGGCAAAAGGCATAGTTTGGCTATTGACCGAACAATTTCCCCCTGTGTTGTTTTTAAAGTGACAACCCTAACGCGTCCGTCCTTTCCGGGGTGAACAGCAACAACCCTTCCCAAGCGCCACATCGTAGGCAGTAAATTTTCATTTCGAATAACCGCCATATCCCCAATATCGATATTTCGTTGTGGATACTTCCACCTATTTCTTCGTTGGAGATCAGTCAAATACTCTTCCTTCCATCTCCTTGAGAACGAGTGTAAGAGTTGTTGGATTTTTTGCCAATTCCTTGCAGGCACACCCTCACTGACTTGACCCTCAGGTAACGAGAGGAGAGGTGAACCTTTCAAAAAATGACCCGGAGTTAAGGGAAGAGGATCAGATGGATCTTCGCTTAACGAAGAAATTGGACGAGAATTCATACATGACTCAATTTTTACAAGTAATGTTGTAAATTCCTCAAACGTAAGCTTTGAGTTGCCTACCACTTTTTTAAAGTGGGATTTAAATGACTTGATACCGGCTTCCCACAAACCTCCCATGTGCGGGGATCCTGGTGGAATAAAATTCCATTTCAGTTCCTTGGCGAGGTACGCCTTTTCGGCTTCGGAAGTCGCATCTGCTATTGCCTTACGAATTTCAGCTGTAAGAACCCGATTAGCACCGACAAAATTTGTCCCATTGTCAGAAAAAAGTTGCTGTGGGACGCCTCTTCTTCCAATAAATCTGTCGAATGCCGCTAAGAATGAGTCTGTAGAGAGACTACCTACGGCTTCTAAATGCACAGCTTTGGTACAAAGGCATACAAAAAGACAGGCATATGCCTTGACCGATTGATAAAATCGACCCTTTTGGATTTTGATGTCAAAGGGTCCTGCAAAATCCATTCCAACATTAGTAAAGGGGAATGAAAAATTAACTCTTTCAAATGGAACAGGGGCCATTAGTTGAGTTTGGAACTGTTTTTTTTGCAAAACGCAAGCCTTACATTTGCGAAGATGTGATTTTATTAGATTTTTCAGTTTCAAAATCCAATAATTTTTGCGAATAAGATAAAGCATTAATTGATTTCCACCGTGTAGCGACATTTGATGAACAAAATCAACTAAAAGTCGTGACATTGGACTTGCATATGGCAATACTATGGGAAATTTCTCATTGAATCCTAGGTTGGTATTTGTGAGACGACCGTTCACTCTAATAATTCCATGAGAATCCATCATCGGGTTAAGGGATAAAATTTTGCTAGATTTATTTAGCGGTTTTGAGTTAGCTAAGGACTCATATTCCTCAGCAAAGTAACGCCTTTGGGTTAATAGTGTTACTCGCTCCTTTACAAAAGCAATCTCATCGTATGTGAGAGTAGTCGAAGCACATCTGTAATTTTCCTTGCTTTTAGGGTGGGTACTATTGAAGAAACGAAACATGTAGGCTATAACTTTTAATGCTCTTGAAAATGAAGAAAAACGATCTAAAATGTCGAAATCGTCAACTTTATTGACAACAAAACTCTTTAGGTTTCGTTCTTCTAAATTCCAGTTCGGATTCCTAGTGATTTTTACTTCCGGCCAGTGCTCTTCGGACAATTTTAACCAATTAGGACCCTGCCACCACAGATTGTTATTTATAAGTTCTGTAGGCATCATTCCTCTTGAACTCAAATCTGCTGGATTATGTTCCGAAGGAACATGTCTCCAGACAGCACCTTGGGGACACTCAGTTTGGATTTGGGATACTCTATTTCTGACGAACGTTTCCAAACGAGATGGGCAACTACGAATCCAATACAGTGCTATCATAGAGTCGCTCCATAAGTATATGCTACACTGTTCCAACTGCATGCTTGTTAAGACAATATTTATTAGTTTTGTCAGGAGGAGCGTACCACAGAGTTCTAGACGAGGAACCGATATGGCCTTAACAGGTGCAACCTTTGTCTTTGAGCATAGAAGTTGGCTTGATACAACATTGGATAGAGAATAAACTCTGCAGTACACCGACGCTGCATACGCATTAAGAGATGCGTCGCAAAACCCATGCAATTGGATAGAAACCTCTGGTGAATAGTTAATCCATCTTTGGATTCGGATCTCTTTCACGATTGGAAATGAATCAACGAATTCTTTCCAGATATCAAAACGATTCGGATTAACCGGACAATCCCAATCCGTTTTATCTTTCCAGACATCTTGCATGAGAATTTTGAGCATAATCGTCGTAGGTGCTAGCCATCCGATTGGGTCGTAGATCTTAGCTATGTTAGAAAAGAGTTCACGCTTTGTTAAGGGTTTGTTTTCGTTTGCAAATGCTTCACAACGAATGTAAAAAAAGTCGTCCTTGGCATTCCAACCAATTCCTAGGACTTTAGTGTTAGAGCATTCATCTAACAGGAGGAGATTTTGATTAAGTAAGTCACATTTCGGAATATGCTCCAACAATCGCGACTCATTTGCTGTCCACTTTTTAAGAACAAATCCACCAGACAGGAGAAGCGCTTTAAGTTCCTCCTGCAACGCAATTACAGATTCTATTTGAAATCCGCCCGAAAATACATCGTCGACATAGAAATCGGAGTGGATGACTTCCTTAGCTCGAGGATACTCATTGCCCTTGTCGGATGCAAGTTGTTGTAAAGTGCGAATTGCAAGATATGGAGCGCAATTGACTCCGAAAGTGACTCTATTCAATTCGAAATGTTCTATTTCAGAATTATCAGAGGGACGAAATAGAATTCGCTGAAAACGACAGTGATCCTTGTCGATGAGTATCTGTCTGTACATCTTTTCAATATCACTATTGAAAACGTAGCGATATTTACGCCATCGAAGAAGGATTGACTGCAAGTCATTTTGTAAGGCGGGGCCTGAATACAAAGCGTCGTTTAAACTTATTCCTGTATCGGTGAGAGCGCTTGCGTTGAATACCACTCTTACTTTGGTTGAAGTACTATCCGGTTTTAACACAACATGGTGGGGCAAATAAAAATGTTCCATATGAGGAACGGAAGGAGAGACTAGCACCATATGCTCAAGAGAAATGTATTCTTGCAATACATTTCGATACTCTTCCTTGAGTGTTAAATTATTTAGAAGACGCTTTTCTTGTCGAAGATATTGTGAAAACGCATTTTTGTTGGAATTACCCAACTTGCTTAAGTCAAAGTTTTGTTTAAATGGCAATTTTACCACATAACGCCCTTCTGGGGTTTGAGTTGTGGTTTTCAAGAATAATTGTTCGCAATATTTATCTTCTTCGGTCATGGGTTCTACATCTGAGATATGCTCAACCTCCCAAAATTGTTTAATTTGTTTTTCTAACGTTAGTTCACTGAAAAACGACTGAAAAGTGGAGTTTTTGTGGGTTTCCTCACATGGTCCGGATAGGATCCATCCAAACACTGTGTTTTGCGCAATCGGAGAGCTCTGATTTTCCCTCCTAATACCATTGCGTAACAAAAGGGGGTAAATATCTGCTCCTATTAAGATATCCACATTGGAAGGTTTTTCAAAATTTGGATCAGCTAATTGCAAGTTTTTGATATCAACCAAGCTGGATGTATCAACGGCTCTCGAAGGGAGGGGTCCAGTTAACCGTTTAAGGACGATTGCAGTCACTGGAATATGCACAGTGGGATCGGTGCGTGATTCAAGAGTAAGAGAGCACATACTCGTTGCCAGTTCGCTTTGCACTTTTCCGATTCCGCAAACCGTAGCATTTGTACAAAAAGTATTGAGTTTCAATCGATGCACTACCGATTGTAAAATAAATGTTGCTTCGGAGCCAGGGTCAATTAGAGCTCTAAGCAAAAATGTCTGATTGTGTGCGCTAATCTTAACAAGCGCTGTAGCCAATAGAATCTTTTTATGTTGGGTTATAAAATGGCTTTGGTATGAACTTGTAGATGGTTGCGGATTATCTAGGGAGCTAGTTTGATCAAGCTTACTTTCTGAATAGGGTTGACGAGTGGACGTAACTGAATTGTTAGAAGTGGACTGTATTCGTGGAGGGTTTAGGTGAGTTTCTAGGTCGGGAGAAGCAACACTGTTATTATTTAGTGATGTCGAATGTAAGTCGGCATCTGAGCCGTGAAGAAGGGAGTGATGCCTTTTACCACACTGACTGCAAGAGTGTTTACTTTTACATTCATAAACCGAATGCGAAAGCGACAGACAATTGTAGCAGTACTTGTGGGTTCGTACTATGTTTCTGCGAGATAAGGAATCCATTTCCAAAAAGGATTTGCAAGATCGCAACGCGTGATTACTTTTGCAAATCTTACACGAAGAATAGTTTTGCTTAATATGAAAGTTATTTAATCGTTTCGTATTGTTGTTGGGAGTATTACTCTTTCGAGAACCGTGCTTAACTTCTTCGACAGATTCAAGAACTTTGTACCTCGATTCAAGAAAGTCATTCATCTCTTTCCAAGAAGGAATGTCTTTGTTGCTAGCAATACTCGTTTCCCATAAAAATAAAGTATTTTCAGGTAGTTTCTGCGCAACCATGAAAGTTAAAATTGGATCCCAATTCTCGATATTTATTTTGTAATTTGAAAGAATTGAGAGGCAATCCGTGACCGTTCTGTGAAGTTTTCGAAGAGCAGAACCGTTTTCATTCGGGATTGATTGGAGCGAAAATAATGACTTTAATTGAGTATTAATAAGAAGTCGCTTATTTTCATATTGGTTTTGTAAAGCAGCCCAAGCTAGCTCTAAATTATCACTCGTTAGAGAAAATTTAACGACAATTGCGTGCGCTTCGTTTTTGGTCCTTAGTCGTAAGTGATACAACTTTTCGACCTTGCTGAGTTTGGGATGTTCGAGGTAAACGGATGTGAACATGTCCCGAAAGGATGGCCAGGATTGATAATCACCCTGAAAGCATTCCGCATCACATGGTGGTACTCTGACACACCACTCAGGCTCACTTGTAAAAGACTGTGGAACGTTTGCACTAAATTGTGGAACGACCTTTTTTGTATCTTTGGCTAAATTTTTGTTAACCAAATCGATCATAGATCCAACCGTAGAAAAATAACTTTCCGAAACACTCATATACTTTGTTTGGACGATAAGTAGCTTAGCTTCATCCAAAACGTTGCCAGAATTTCGTAGGCATTTGATATAGATGGATTTAAAATCGTTCCATAAATTCTCAACTTCATTTTTCCGAACTTCTATAGAACCGAGAGTCAGTGTTTCTAATTTCTTTTCGCGATAAACTCTAATGAACTCATTGAGTGTCCTTATGCTTAAAATATATTCGTCATATAACAAAGACATATTCTCAAAGGGAAAGAAAAATTCTGATCTCCAAGGAAGAATAAAGCGCGAAGAAATAATAGAAATTATAGAAGAAATAATAGAATATGTTCCGTAAGCTTTAGAAAAAGAATGTGGAATTTACTTCTACGTAACTGCTCACAAAAAGGATGAACCGTTTTTCGTCAAATGACGTGATACTAATAAAACGCGTAATATAGCTTTACTATGCCTATTACCCAGCGAACAAAGAAATATCTATACGTATCCCGCTACACTCTCTATATATGCTCAAATCACGTATGAAATAAATTACAATATGCCGAATAACTTTTGCCACAAAATACGATTAGTTATTACGTATTTAATGAAAAAAAAAAAACACTATATGCACAGCACCTACCTTGGGATATTGGATTGTGGATTTCGCATGGGATTCAGTTTTTATCCGGCTCGATTGGACCAAAAATAATGTATATGTAGGTACGTCTTCCGACTATCCTAAGCTCTCACCGCCGAACTTAATGTGGAAGCCTTCGATAGGGCTGCGATGGGTTCTTCCGAATCTATGGGTGGGAAACAGAAGCGAGAAAAGGGGGTTTGCAGTACCGAGTAGTACTAAAATAAAACTCAAAAAATATCACCTTTCCTTTAAAACACCAGTTTATTGTGACGGTCTCGTGAAGACTAGACTAGTTAACAAAAATATACGAAAAATAACCACTTGCGTGGGAAAGCTATTAAGCTTTTACTGTAGCTATATACAACTTTAATAATGCTCATTATTATAATGATTGAGTGTATTTACACTTATTTTTTAGTTTTCCTTTTTTTAGATTAAGTACTCAAAAGTATGCAACGATCAGATTTCAGTTACTAATTTAAATAAGGTGAATACAAATAATGTTGCATATCTTCGGGCGCATCATCTAATTCTAAAGTGAACAGATATTACGGACGGAACGTTGTTTGGGCCCTGAAATGTTCGGCTAAAAAACAAATTCGATTTTTAATAATTTTGTGCGTTAAGCATAAAGTGAGTGCAAGGCTATTGACGAATGGAAAAGTTTTCCTGCGACACCTGGTGGATCAAAAAGTATCTAATAATGTAGAGACCTATAGAATTTTGATGTCTGTTTTTTGTGCAAAGGACTTGGATAAGGAATGGATAAGGGTTTTCGTGTAGGAAAATTAATAGTGCATCCATTTAAATGTTAACCAACCGGGAAGGCGAAGAAATAGTGAAAGCTGGCTAGATACATAAGATTGGCTTCTCCCAACCGCCATTCGTAGATGAAGTTACTGGGCATCATCAATTTCATCAAAGCCACATGAAGTTAAAATGAAAAAATTAGCCCAGCAACATCAGCGGTGGATACTGACTTGCTCCTGTAAAGCTGGAAATGACAGAAAATGCAAGCGCATAGCTGCATGCCTTATTCATATAAATAAGTATGATAGTTTCTTTATTTAAGTAATATACATACGTACAATTTACATGAATTCTTTAGACGACCCCATCTTCGACAAATAAACACCACAGAAATGACGCCAAACTGGGGAAAAAAATGACTTTATCTCTAAAGTGAAGTTATTTTTATTCCCCATCCTAAGCCCAATAACATATTTTAATCGAAAGAACTTTAGAGCTACGAACTTCTTTTGGAAGATTTCATTGAGGAATGCCACAATGCTGAGCTCCAATTGTTTTCTACATTTTCTACAAAAATAAAAACTTAGTATTCACTTTTAACACTTATCGCACTTACTTTTAAGATATCATCTTTCTGTTATAAAATGAGTTTTTTTCTTTAATTAAATGCATATTTTGAATTACGTACACAATTCCTCACAATAACTTCTTGGTTTTTCATAGAAATACATACGTCTGCTGTCAAAATCTATAGCAACCTATCGATGCGAAAATTTGTCGCCAGGGCCTCCATTCGACAATATTTATAAGTGCAGTTGGGTTGATTAAAGCGCAATATGGTTGTCAAATTTTCGACTAATTTCTCGAGCAGCCAGGGTCGTGTATCGCATGTCTACCCTGAGGTTCAAATGGCCAATCAAATTGAGTACCTATAAATCTGCACTCACCTACTAAATAGGTTGTCGTATGGTAAATTGGGAGCAACTCGAAAAACAAACCTCGAAATGGAAGAAAATAATTTTTAGTAGGTATTTATATTTAGACCCCCATTAGACCAGCTCTTTCTTTTCCCTTCTACACCAACTTTTCCCTCGGCAGGAACTCAGCAGGCCTAACTGTCTAAGTTCTTGTTCCCAGTGCCAAAAAAGCACTGATTAGCATAATTATGGAATGGAATGGAATCACTCGAATTCCATAATTAAATTTCATTTCTAATTTCAGTTAAAGTGAATAAATAACATCTCGTCGGCTGAATGCTATCTTGTTCAATGTCCATTTTTAAAAATGTTGGGAAATCGATTTTTAAAGTTCAGATTGAAAATTTTTGTTTACCTATATCAGAAATTTTTTGATTGGTATTGAAAATTGTTTTTCTCTTATTTTGAATTAGTTATAAATTAAAATCAACGAGGAAGTCATTTACAACAAGTTTGTAAAATTTTGGTGGATATTGAACAGAAAAACTGAATATTCAACAACATAGAAAAAAAAAAAATACACTAAAAGAGAGGAAACATAAAGTTGGTTATGTTATATAAAACAAAATGACATGGCAAAAGTCTCATATTGAACAAAACAGTTCTCTGTAACTAAAAGAGATAGAACAAAATGGTTTCCGCCAAACGAGAGCATCCAGCCGACGATCTGTCTGCAAGCATTTGAAGACGGTCTTGAAAAGTTATAGGTTCGCCTTTTCTGAGAGAAAGGTTTAAATAAAAAAGTGTCGCAAGCAACCTTAGCTAGCTAATGATACGTCGATCAGGCTTTATATTTTAGCTCGAATTTCTTTGTTTCCACAGTCGATTTAAATGTATTTTTCCTTCTTTGTTGGTGATCAATTTACTTCGACTCCACTGTTCGCATACTATTATATTCTCTCATTTTGTATAGCTACATTTAGGCGTAAGCTTAATGTTGATATTCATGCTAGATAGGCAACGGGCAGATGTTATTTTAATTTTTAAAGTGACTTGCCTATCGCTCCATAATAAATCCACTTGATATTTGAATTTAAGATTGCTATACATATTTTTATTTAGTTAAATGCGGTCGAAAATTCTGTCCGTTTGTCCGTCTGTTTGACTTCCACAGGTCTACAGCCTAAAAGGCTGCCCGGATTTCGTTTAAACTTCGGATTTGGAGTTTGGGGGCTTACAGTTCGGGGCAATTTTCTTTTTGTTTGCAGGTAACCTCAATATTAATGGTATTTCCCATACAAAATGTTCGAACCAGTTTGATTTGATCGCAAACGGCTTTAACGATTTCAACTAAAATTGATATTTGAGCTAAGTGAGGTTACCATGACTGCATACCCAGTTTTTGGCTAAAAATTTGAATAACGCGTAAACTATTGAAATTGACGTGTCTCGAAAACGGTCTATACGATGGTAACAAAAATTAATTTCTGAGGTAATGTGGTCAATTATAACTTAATAGCAAACTCAGTTTTTCTCTATAATATCGTACAATGGATTTTTGAAAATAGTATTTTTTTTTTAAATTTGGTTTTGTTTAGTTTATCTGAAAACGGCAAACTTAGAGTCAAATTGATGTTTTCAAAGTTATTGTGTCCTTAATTTTCAATTTGAAACACCGCAAACGCAAACTTAAAAACTGCTCATGTCTCCAAAACCCCATCTTCGATTTCGATAAGACTTTAAAACCGAAGTAATGCTTACATCCCGAACAATAACTTATAATCGGTTTTCAGCTATATAGTTAAGCAATAGTATTTATTTGGGACTGTTTTGTCTGCCAAGTACTTAGTTTTTCTCGAAAAAGTCGAATAAAACAGTTATTTAATTATTTCTCAAATATTACTACCCAAAACCTGGTCTGTGTTTACATATTTTTTTTAAAACTCAATACCGGCCTTCCATTTAAAATGCAATGAAAATCCTATTTTTAGCAAATACATACAACCCACTTCCTCTTTTTTGAACAATATTAAATATGAACCTTAAAATAATGCTAACCATTTGGGGTTTACACAATCAGAAAATCAAACTTCATTTGCTCCCCACAAACGAACATCTGGATATTCAGTTTGTAACTACTAATGGAAATCTTAAAACAAATGTCTGCATTCTTACAGATTTCTATGTAAACATATCGGTCTATCACGAGAAATACTTCCAATCATTGACAACTTTAGTCATATTCCAGTCAAAAATAAACACATGTCCCAGTTGGTCAAATCAGAAACTCCTACTATGGTCGTCCTCAAAAATAGTACAGTAGGCGCTCATAACTCTCTAACCAGAACTTGCCATAATTGCCTGTTGCTGAGAACTTCAACTTTTAAAAACTCACATTGTTATTTAAATATCCAGATCTAAATCAGTAAGTAAATTATAAAATAAATATATATATATAAATATATATAAATATAAAAGGAAATAATTTGCATTTAGAACCTATGCTTTCTCACTGCTTGCTTACTTTGCGGTTTGTAAAAACGATGTAAACTATGTTTGCAAATATTCTAAATATCGATTTTAGATAAGTTTCAGTATCGTCACAAAAGATCAGGTACCAAAGCTGACCTAACAAACCTATCTAAAAGTCGTGAAAAAATGCTTGTCATGTATTAATTTGTCTGATTAATATCCTAAACACATTTTCACAACCGGATACATAACTCACCGGGTACATAACCCGCCCTACTTAGAGATAACAATGTATGTACACAATCTTGCAGTATTACATGACTAAAACATCAACCCCTACCCCTAAATACCGCGCTCTCACTGGACTTAGATACTACCTACGTTTTCTTATCTTTTAGCAAAATTGTGATCGGATATAGTGATGGTGGCTAAGCACTATTTGCGTTCACCTATATTGCTCAATCATATTGTATGTTGATGTTGTATCTCCGCAATTTAATTTTCGGTGAAATAGCTATACCACCTTGTTGCACAAATGATTGTGATGTCATAAACCCTCCATATCGTCACGATGACATCGCAAACAGCGTAGTACAAAACATGAAACATTTCAAACCATTCATGATTGAGTGGCTTTGACAAATCGGATAGGAATGGGACATTCCTCTCCGACTTTTACTCATACTTCCGTTTATACATAGACGTTTGGATACGCGTCATGCGGTAGAAGTTAAACAAAAATATACTCGTAGGAATGTTTACCAAGCCCCACTTTTAAACACGCTTATCTATAGTTTTATTACAATCATGCGGCAGGCAGAAAATTAACAGGGCATCTTACTGGTACAACTTCCTCTGCGATTATTAAAGGGAATTTCTGCGGAAAACTTTAGCAACATTGTTGACATTGGCGATTTAAACAAAACCGAAGCAAATACCGCAGTTGACTAAGATCGGTTCACGATCCCTGAGGTACAAATGAGTCCGAAGTGGTATTACTTTGTCTTGGTGGTCGGCGTTCTTTGTATCAGCATCTACCGCACTGAGGGGAGAAATGTGATCTTCTTTAAAAACAAAAGCAGGAACAGTTTTCTGGAAAACCTTTCAACATCGGCTCAAAGATCAAGGCAGTGTGGCAGAAATATGAAGCTGGACCATAACCAACAATGCCGTCGGGTTTTCGCAAGGGTAAGTATTACTTGGGAATATGATATCATTTGGATGGACTACCTAATGTTGGTTTTTGTTTATAGAACAAAAATAAGTTTTTCGGTTTGTGACGGACTTATAGGACCGATGCTGTTTTTTGAAAATGAAATCAATCTGAAATTTTGACACCAATTGTGTTTAGTGCGATGGCGCTTTTGCTGTTATTAAAATTGATGTAACTGCTGTAATCCTGTAAGAGACAGACGGAATATTTTTTTTTATGTAACCTTTGATATAGGTCAAGACTCAAGAGTTTAAAAATGCTTTGCTATTTTGTTTCGCGTGTGTTTCCAAATTATGTTTCCATTATTAAATAAATATAAAACTAGTTGGCGCAATTTACGACTAGTTTTTTGAACGAACGGAATGTTTCTTAAATTTTATACCGATGCCGAACAGCTTAAGTGAAATATTTTTCGATAGTAATACCTTCTGATGTTTGTTAGACGTTGACAAGAGGTAACCCTGTGGACAGAGAAAAACTTAAGGTTTAATTTGTGTGTTTTCCGGGGATACAACCTGAGACTTATCGCTCAGCAGTAGAGCAGCATAAGTGGTGAATTTCTATTCAATTTTTAAGTACAACATTGTGTTTCCCATGATCTCAACTATTGAATACGAAACGACGGGTTGCGGTCTGGTAGTTCAATTTTTAAATCTCTTTTAAATAAAGTGCATTTCACATGTTTTTTAATGATTTCCTATTACATCGTTAACATTTCTCTGGTTTTGAAAAAAAAATATTTTAAGAATCAATATCTTTTCTTGAAAGACGACACATGATCAGATTATTGACTCAAATATTTTAATAACGATTTCCAAAAAATTTGCTTACACTTTATAGAGGGGCGCAACAAATGTTTTTTAAAACAATACATATATTGTATAATATTTTCAGCGATGTACAGGGACTTATATAAGTCCACTGCATCGGCTCCGTGAAATTAAGCCGCAGGAATTAAGACCCCAAATTAAAAATGAAATAAGGGCCCAAAAATACTCATACAAAACAACAACAAGGACAAAAACTGTCTAAATTTCTGGTGCAATTTCACTTTTTAGGGCTGTTGAGGCTAACATTTTAAATTATTTTGAGCGAGCAACAGAATAGCTAAAAAATCACGCGATTTATTTGAAATGCAAGCATCGTTTTTGAAAACCATCAGCGAGTAATAGAATAACTGAACAAAATTTCTTCATAAACAATTTTAAAAAAGGAGCTTAATTTCTTTATGAAAATCCTGGAGTCTTATTTCGCGGACCTCATCGCATCTTGTGGATTCAGCCTTAACAATTTGGGAATTTGACTTTCATTAACATTTTTGGTGTTATTTCAATTTTTGGCTTGTCACGTTATTATAGGCCCCAAATTTTATGAAGCCGTTCAAAGCTAAGCGAAAAAGAAGTTTATGTAAGAAAGCTAACAGATGCATCTTTTGAAAAAGTTTTCGAATTCTATTTCGATTATAAAATTCTATTCAATAAAATTTGAAAGCAGTCAAAGCATCAATGGGCAATGATGAAGAACCAAGCAAAACAGATGATTCGCATTTCCTTCGCTTTGGGTGCACTGGAAGAAGATTTCCTTGAAGATTCGTCTGAGAATGCCAAGCAAATATTGCAGAATGCCTTTGAAAGGCTTTGCGCGAGTTCTAAAATTGTAAAACTCTACAACGTTGATTATAATACTTTAGGTAAATGTAATACTTTTTCTTTCTACCTGTCAAAACTTTTCAGTCGTACACTATGCCCACTTTTTTGATAAGTGGAACTTAAATCGTTATGAGTAGTATCTATACCTACTAGCAAACGGACATAAATGGGTTTACTAGGTACAACTTACTAAAATCTCCTTTCTCTATGGGTTCCTGCCTTCATGAACTTCAGGTCAGATCATGTGCGGTACTAATCCTGTCAACAACATTGCAACGCGGTTGATTTATTATTAATTATCAATTTCGTAAAACATTCGAAGTTCCCCACGGAAGTTCGGTTTTTATAATTTAAGTCGAAGACCCGATAGTACGTTCGCATGATAATATTGTGCATACGCCGAAGCTAAATTGTCTTTTCTCCTTTTCAGAGTATCTGCACAGGTTATCGTATCTAGTCATGAAATTTTTTACATTTTTACATTTTAAATTCATTTTTATTTTTACTTTCATTAAACTTACATCCTAGATAAAAACGATTAAATCTAAATTAAAGCTAACATTTGTCTTAATTCTAGCTTACTGGCTCTTAGCGAGCACTCTAAACTTAACTATATCCTTAAAATTATTGCCTTTCAGCCTTAAATCTATCAATATTTATTTTTGTTTGTTTTTTATTTCCAAGAAACTTTATACTTGAATTTTTTATTATCTATCTATAATCTAGTCATGAAAGCAAACTGAAAGCCGCCAAAACCGGCAGAAACAGCTTTTTGAAAATTTCCCGGCTGCAATTTCGATTATGGCAGAAATGAAAACTGGTGCAACCTCGACTTGTTTATTTAACTAGGAATTCCAAAGACGAAATTGATTGTCAAACTATATAGCTGATGGTAGTGGTCATGATATAGTGGTAAGAGTGCCGAGTACCTAGAAGAACTATTACCAGAGTCTTACGATAAAGCTAGGGCTTAGACCGAAATTTGAGTCTATTTCCAGACTTAGTATCGCCTTTTATGAATTTATAATGATGTTAACCCTACTCTGTTGGTAGATATAATTAAAAAAGTCAGGCTGCATGTGACTGCATTACCAGCGGACGGATGTTTGTATTGCGCTTTAGCTGAAAACCCAAGGTAAAAGTCGGGAGCTTGCTATGATATTTCTAAAATCTTGGGGAATGGTTCTTTAAACTCCGAAATATCTAATTGCGAGGGAAAAGCCACATCTGTTTATTATAAAGCCATCAGCCTAGGAACCTACGCAAAATAATTCAGTATTAGATTCACAATCTTATCTGTAAGAGCGAGAACTGTCACACCTATAGTTGCAATGTGACAGGTACCCAGTACACACTGATTCGTCAGTTCCTTCACATCGTCATAACTTTGACAATTATTGCTTATCTTTCCAGGGACAACTTATGTCATCCTCCGTCGGAATTGCGTCGGTCATGGGGACTTAGTGAGACTCAAAGTCCATTGAAAATGTTAAATGTCATCAAACACACTGAAGGGGGCATTCCCACAAGTAGTTACTTACTCCTTAAACTTTTACTCATAGGTACTCGTACCGGCAAAACTGCGTCATCCCTCTTCCTCGAATTATTCGCCGCGTCGTCGTCGGTGAATTTGTTTGCAGCCGTGTGCCGCACATTCTTCAGCGGTTATCACGATAACTATTCTTACAGGCATGCCGCGCCTCGACAATCGCGTGCTACAAAACATCCACCCATACATATTCGTGCGGAACCGAACTTTCTGCGAGTAACCTGCTTATCTTATCTCCGGCCAATGCGGGTGATAAAATTCCAAAATCAATTGAATTCCAACGACGGGCAATACTGAGCTATCTACGTTGACAATTCAAATAAAACCTCACTCGACGGAGATCAGTTCGAGAGCGTAGAGGTCAGTACATCGCATAGCCGCGTGTAAATCAGTTCAAAGCGAAATGTGTCCGAAGTTTTATATCGTACTTTTGGCGTTGGCCATGCTCTGTGCCAGCATTTCCACCACCGACAGCAGGAAGGTGATCTTCTTCAACAATGAGGACACCGTCAAGACCAGTAATCTCCTCATCACCGTTCAAAGGTCCAAGCCGTGCGGCAATGGCATGAAACGCGATCACAACAATCGGTGTCGCCGTGTAGTGACGTTTTTGAGAAGTTAGTGCCACTTGCGATGAAAAATCTGCTGGCAAACGTCTAATAACGATTAATCTTTTGTTTTTGTTTGCAGAACGGAGATCGTGATCTTGTCTAGTGAAGGTGTTCGTTGACTGACGTTTCTGGGCGAGAGACGCAACTTGAAATTGAACTTGAAATTAAGACGTGATTAGGCTAAGAGTGCGAATGCGGGCGTGTATGGTGTGTGATTTATTTATTATTAGCTACATTGTTTATCACTTTTCCTCATTTTTACGAAGTAATAAAGAACTAAGTATTTACGTTTAATTTTGTAAGCATTTCGGTGGCGTTGGCGCGACAACACCTTATCGCAAGCGTGCGGATTTGCGCTGCTGACAGAGTTTTCTAAAAATAACGCCTTCCGAATTGCGAATTCAAATATGAATATTATATACGCTACGTGATAAGCGAAGGAAGTATTTGCACTCAGTCAAAAGAATGGAATGTGTTTAAATACAAATGAAGGCTGCTCTTCAAAGGCGCTTGACCTTAGGCGCTTTGTAAAGGTAAATGGTTATTAAGTCGACAACGAAGCAGTTGCTCTTTTTGCTTTCTAACCGAAGTAACAAACCTATCGCTCGGTGGCTACAAGTCAATATTTTTCGAATTGTAGTGATTTCTGGTGATTTGTTAAAGAGTCAAGAGTGACATGACTTCGTAGAGATATTTTCTGTATTTTTCTGCTGTTCTTATAATGCTAGTGTGCAGTTTTCACAGTTTACGACCCCTATCATTGCACGGTATGAATAGAACTCAGAAATCATTGGATACCTTCGACGATGCGACTTTTACAGATCGATATTATTCTTACATAAGCGCTACCAACGCTGTATCTAGATGCTTATTTGAATTACCCAATGATAGAGATATAATCTTGGGAACTTCATTTTCAAAAAGTTTATTCTTTTAACTATCTCACACACTTTGCGAGCGGATTTAAGAGAATTTAAAAAAACGATTCTCCTTCTAAGGGTGACCAGCAAAAGGAATAAGGACCAATCGTTCTCTGATATTTTCTACCCTAAGTGAACTACTCAGTTATTTTGTTTTTCTGCCTAGATACTGTGGTTGGAGGTTTATCATTTATATTTTTCCACATTTTTTATTTTTTTTTTATTTTAAAAACTGTTCATCGTGATAAACATGTAACAAATAACAAATACATTAAATAAATCAAATTAAGTCCAACTCAAGTTCACGTCCAGCTAGATCTCTTTTAAAAAAGAGGAATGAATCTTTTCAAATAGGTACCAATACCAATTTGGGATAAACTCATTTTTACGACCGCATTCATTGCAATCAATGTTTCTCCTTAGCAATTACCGCCAAAGATCTATTATTGAAAACAATTAACTTCGTTATCTAAAAAAAAAAATATGACTTTCGAATTGTGGATAGAAAAACAAAAAAGAAGATGATAAGCCCAACATACAACTGAAATGATTAAAATTTCTGAAATAGATATTAATCACCGATATGTTCGAGTTTCTACTAATATCGTGACAAATTAAATCACTTAAAATTTGATAAGCAATAGAAGAGTCCCAGTTCTTGACTTATTCTAGGATTTTGTTTTTAAAAATATCTTTGCAAAAACAAAATGAATACAAATTTTTCTTACATTCCTCTGTTTCACTTTAGGCACAGTAGAGTATATTTGCCCGTTATACGACGTGGGACTCTGTCAAAAAATCTGTAATATTTCAAAACAAATCAATACAACTGGAGCTTCAAATGCATTGGTCGGTTAAATAAAAATAATTTTGTTTTATTATTATTTATTACAAACGTGTACAAAATAAAATATTTCAGGCTTTCGGCTGAAAGTGGAAAAATCTTGCTTAGATGTTGTTTTGTAGGTTCAACGATGATAACATTTTATACATATTTATTATGTTTTATTCTGAAGGAACCGACAATAAAGATAAGAGATTTTTGTGAAATAAGTCAAATAAAAATGAATTGTATTGTTTTTAATGCATACAGCTGAGCTTATACTCAAAATATTCGGTGATCCCCCCAGCTTTGCCTGTCTACAGGAACTTTGTTGCTTAAGTTTGTTTTTTTTTCATCTAAAGGGTTTTTCAACAGGGACGCTACAAAACTAGAGCGACAGGGACAGCAAACGAGGCCGAATTTCTTGCCGCTCTTTTGACATTTCTCTTCTCGGTCTATCCAAAACCGATTTTGTTTCATTTAAAACATTTTTTGTAGCGCTCTTATTGAAAAACCCTTTATAACAAAGAACGTAACTTACCGTTCCCGCCCACGTTTTGAAATCGAATCATTGCTTCCTTGTGGGTCGATAAATAGCTTTTAATAGTGTGGGTCACTCTACCCACGCGCTTTGTCCGATTTTGGGCAAGCAAGGGGCCAACACCGAATAAACGCCGCATATTTAAAATCATTTGGTTTCTTGGTTTCGGAGTCCATAAACAAACTGTATATTGATGATGATTAATTAATTGAAGATAATGATGATGATTAATGACTTCGGAAACAGTACCTAATAGTCAAGCATCTTGTTGAATTTTAAGTGCCTTTTTGTCTTCAGTGACAGCAAGTGCACTCACAAATAGAGTTGTTTTAATGGCTATTCTTTGTTGTTGTCACACGAAATTACACATTAAAATTAATTTCCTTGACCAAACATTTATAGGGATATTAATGTGTTCTACCACCTTATTCGGGAGTCCGACTACAAAACTCTCTTTGTTGGTGGCGATTTCATTTCACTTTCAAGGGTGATAATACTACAAATGAAAATGTTGTTTCATCTGAGTGATAGAGCAGCCCATTCGCCATTTGGTAGCAACTTTTGATAGCAAATGATGACGACTATGACTCACCCGCAGATTAAGCTCCACTTCCAGCTACCTATCTATTGGGGAAATATTCGAGAAAAATTGTAATCCAAACTTAATTCATACTTTAATCACTAATAAACATTTTTAGTGTCGACCTTCAATTCAAGCAGCTCACAGTGAGCTTTATGAGCTTCCGCAAATTTAAAGTTTATTATTATAAGTACGGCACGTATCAAATGGACCACGAATTTTATCAATATATCACTGATGGCCAGCATGTGCAAAATAAAATAATAAAAACTGAGATAAGTTTGAGCAAGGGAGAAGCGACATCCTAAAACACTAGACGAAATAAAAATATAACGATATTAGAAAAGAGAATAGCTTGTATAAGAAATGTAAGACCACAAGGATCAATTCTTAAATGATTCTATCCAAATGCTCTGTTTGAAAAGCAGCCAAGTGCTCTGAAGGTCCTCACTTGAAAGCAATAGATGGAAAATAGCAGTCCAAAACGGGACACGGATCTTTCCGCAAAACAACTGTCGGACAATTTAATAAGGTCACTTTCACTTCGTTGATTTAGGGCTTGGGTTTTTCAATAGAGGCATAATGTTGATCTTTTAAATAAATTAAATTATACATTAAATTTGTTCTACTTTCTGATGCAAGGATATTGGGCCTAACTATTTATTAACCATATTTGGTTTAAATTATTTAAGTACCTAGTTCACAATGGGTTTTATTTCTATACGAAACTTAAAGTTGTGGGTTTCAGTAGTATCAAAGTCGAGTCTATATCTATTTGCAGTTTGATGGTTCCTGAAAATTGAAAAATTATGTTATCAGAATTTTGTAGGAAAAGATATAAAAAAATTTTAAACAGCTTTTTTTTTACCTTACCAGAGGAATGTGGTTGAAAAAAAAAAAAACATAAAAAATAATTGAAGCTATTTAGACCTCGCAATAAACTTAGAACTAAATATTTGTACGTAACCTAAAATAATTTGGAATAGTATAATTGTGGAGTTTCTAGTGTAACTTGAACGAAGACAAAGTTTCAGGAAGAATTTTAAGTGCAGGAACTGTAGGTGCAGTGTCTTTTAGTGGTTAGCGTGTTGGACTACTAAGTCTAAGTCATAACAAAATGTTCCATTATTGGCAGCTCAATTCAGGACTCCAGACTTTATAAGCCTTGAAGTATTTATGAGGGAGGTGCCCTCTTTAAAAGTACATCAGTTGTATTTAAGTTGCTGCAGGTTCGAAAATGCAGTTCAATTCTGCAGTAAAATATTACTGCCTCCTATACCATTACACCTTTATTCATTATTCATTGGTGTGTTCTTTGGTCGAGGTTGTTTGATAAAAGCCGCCGGCAGGGGCCATCCAAATTGAGCTTCTTTTAGTCAGAAAAGTTGAACCTGATTCTATTCTCTGTCCCATCGGATATGCTGCATAGCAAATCTAAGCTGCTGGTGTGTTCCTAATTTCAGACGCCATTTTGGGAGTGTCTTCCTGACAAAGTAGATGATAAGTTGTTGCTCGTTAGCTATGAATTTTCAAACTTGTTGCATTGAATTGCTCTCGGAATATCGTCCCGTCGGTCTTGAGGCAAGTGGCTTACAGTTCGTTGCAGTTCGTTCAACCTCATTAGAAACTGTCTCAACTGTCTTAAAATTGACCCAGTCAATCCTTCTTGACAATTTGGTATTGCTTCCTTAATTGGTCTTAGATAAGACTCCAAAATATTTAAACTTATTTCTCTACGTGATGGTCTACAGGCGATCCTCACTTTAGTCTTTCACAAGGTTACGCTTATAGCAGCTCATTCTCCTCCTACTTTGAAAATGTAAATGCAAACACGTAAAATACCACTAGAAGTGATCACAAGTCTAAAGTGTTTTCTTGGTGGTTTAAACGTTTTTATTGTTAACCAAATATCTACAAATAGACAATAAGAATCCAAGAACTAACAGGCTGGAACAGAACACTGGTGAGTCGCGTTCCTTTTTTCTTTGTCGATGGCTCACAAACACGGTTGCCACTTGAAATAAAATTTGTGTCCAAAATTGGAAATAAAAATGACCAACTATAGCTATAAATGACCAAAGTAGTCTAAGATCGAAATACTTGCACAGAACAATCCGACGAAGAAAAATACACTTTATGTTGTATAAAAATTAAGGTCGACCGTCTTTTTTCATTTTGTAAAAAAATGACCAAATGGAATCAAAATGACAGAAAAAATAATGACAAATTTTGCTCACAAACTACCAATCTGGCAACCGTGCTCACAAAAATGCAAAGCTCACCTTTAAAAAAATATATAACAACAGTATACTCGTACCAGTTCCTGAAACGGCATCCAAAAGGCGAATAATGAGGATATCGCCGGACTTTCTGGTTGCAAAGAATGCCAATGTCAAACAAAATGATGCGGGTAACATGTCAACAAATGATCTAAAGCAAATGATTTTGTGTTCAATGGCATCTATCTTGGATGATCGGTTGAAGAATTTGCCTACCAGGGCAGACATAGAAGGTATTTCTACAGAATTACAAGGACTACAGAACAACAACACGACACTGCGGAAGCAGTTGCAAAAAATCGAGGTCCGATGCAACACACTAGAACAAAAGTCGAGACGCTGGAAACAAAAGCTATCGAAAATAATATCGTAGTGCATATGCCAATGCAAAAGGATGTAGATGCGCTTGACAGTGCGACAGGATTATGACTGGAGATTCCTAACTCATCGGGTTCTTCTTTGATCGCGAATTCACTGGCAATGAGACCCACATACAACATCCCATAATGAAGCTAGACTAAGCAATGAGTCTTTAATTACAGAATTCTATAATTTCGTCAGTCAGTTTGATTTTTTTTTTTTTTTTTTGAAACATTTATTTTAAAATCAATTATCATAAGTTTGAAAGAAAATTTATAAACTACGAGTTTAAGTGGAAGCCAGCTAAAAAACTACATGATAGAGGACGAGCGAGTGGAGCGTTTAACTTTGGATTCAAACGGGATCTGAAAGACATCATCTGCGAATTCCGAAATTTTGAAGAGATCACGTATCTGAATTTAATTTTCAACAAAAAACTTTCTGCTTAATTCCATCATAAACTGTTAACACTGGGAAAGAGATTTTGAAGAGCCAAAGGATATAAATGGATATAAAATGTAATGCAAGAGGTTGGCAGTTTTTAGGCTGCAAATATTTACTTAATGGGACTATAGTGACAGGAATGCGGAGCTCAACGATAATATTAAATTGTTGAATCCTCTGCCAAAGGTGGTTTGGAACGTCAGTAAAGCTACATTGTGTAAGAACCTGGGTAAATACATGTAGAACAATGATTTGGTATCACACGCATACTGACTCAAGGGCGCTTTCGGTTGGGGATGAAATCCTTACAACTCGATGACTCGATCAGTCGTGTCCAGTGTTTCATTTCAGTGCAAGTGGTTTGTCGTTTGTCCAAAAGTAATAAATAAAAAACCAAAAAAAAAAACAGAAAACAAGAAAGAAAGCTAAGAACAAATAAGGTGAAGTTTCACTGAGTATAACTCGTAGTTGGTTAAAGAATAATTTATATGGTGTTGGGACTCTATAAATCTATCGGAGTAGAGTACTTTTATTAACCGTGCAAAGGACTTTTTGTGCGATTCGAATCTGAGACCCCTAGCTGCGCCTACGGAGGAAAAGAATGCAGAAATGAAAAATGGCACTTCAACGGCGAGCGAATAGAAGTTGTAAGGGAATATAAGTACCTTGGGGTCTACTTTACCAAAAGTTTAAACATGGAAAATCACTTAAAAGAAAAGCAATCAATGTGGTTCGGAAGATTCATCGCCCACAGCAGCAAGTATTTATAAGGTCTTTGTGTTCTATGCTGCGAAGGTTTGGGGAGTTAAGAAATATGATACTGTCGAGAAACTATTGCATCACTACATGAGAGAATATTTCACCATCCACCCAACACTCCAAACTACAGGGTCCGCCAAATAACTTTTTTTTTTTGAAAATGCTATAAAAAAAAAACTACTGAATATTTTCTCAAATTTCTTTTTTTATTTGAAAGTACAATCCTTCCGGTTAATAATGGAAAATAATTTCATTCAAATGGCTGCTTCGGCTGGCCATGCAGTAGCCTACACGGTCGGTCCAATTTTTAAGCAAATTATCGATTGTGTGCAGCTGTATTTCACCAATGGCTTCACGAATCTTGGCGGGTATGTAGGTAAACAAGCAAAATTGTCACATTTGGGGCACAGAAAACCCGCACGCTTACATTGAAAAGCCGATATACCCAAAACGAGTCACTGTTTGGTGCGGAATTTGGTCCAGAGGCATAATTGGGCCATTTTTCTTCGAAATGAGTTAGGAGTGGCCGTTACAGTCAATGGCGATCGTTATCGAACCATGTTGAACGAATTTTTGTTCACAAAAATTGAAGAGGAGGATATTGGCAACAATTGGTTTCAACAGGATGGCGCTACGTGCCACATAACAGAAGCTACATTCGATGTTTTGCACCCTGTTTATGAAGATCGCATTATCAGCCGCAGAGCTGATGTCGTTTGGCCATCTCGGAGCTGAGATTTGACACCGTTGGACTAATATTTGTGGGGTGCCGTAAAAGATAAGTGTTACGCTGACAAGCCAGAGACAATTGACGCTTTAAAGGACATTATTCGTGAAGCCATTGGTGAAATACAGCTGCACACAATCGATAATGTGCTTAAAAATTGGACCGATCATGTAGGCTACTGCATGGCCAGCCGAGGCAGCCATTTGAATGAAATTATTTTCCAGTACTAGCCGGAAGGATTGTACTTTCAAATACAAAAAGAAATTTGAGAAAATATTCAGCAGTTCAGTAGCATTTTCAAAAAAAAAAAGTTATTTGGCGGACCCTTTACATGAAAATGCTGGAAATGGGTTTGGCTTTATTGTTTATCAAAACCCTCAAATTGCACGTGGACTACGTACTGACAGTTTTGAGTATGCCGGATACACGGCTATCGAAGAATGTGGCTCTGCAAACAATACAATCCAAGACAGGATGGTACAGAGAATTGAAGGAACTCGCTGACGTCGTTTTCCATTGGTTTCACTCGGGGACCCACTCATTCTGTAATCCAATGGAACAAGAAAACAGCTTCGGATTGAATCCACTTAAGTATTGGTGAAATGCCAAAAAATGATCTACGGCAGCTGTCAGCTCACTTGTATAAAATACATAAACTACACTGACTTGAAATTCAGAAGCGAAATTCTCTCCTCAGAATCACCAGAAGAGTTTGTGCCATCAATGGAACGGTTTCAGAAGTGATTTTTTCGATTCCGGACTCTTCCGGACGCGTCTTTTGCACAATGGAAAACGACATTAGAGCTATGGGATAGATCTAGATCTGGAGAATAGCAGACTTCGCAAACGCCAACTTTATGAATTCATCTCAAAGGTGGATGAAGGTGAAAGATTAATGAACCTGAAGCAAGCTTCGGGATTACTGCATCGAATGATGCAGCATAGTAACTACTTCCGAGCCAAACACGGCATTCAAGAAATAGAACAAGTGCTTAAGCTGCGGAGAGAGCTTCTGAAGTTGAACTATATTCCACACAGAGAAGACCTACCGGTGCTGTGCAGCTTGTGTAACTTAGATGAGAGAGGGGATGTCGTGCATTTTCTCGGAAGCTGTCCAATCATAAAATAAATAAGGAGACATGTATTTGCGAAAAATGTCCTGTCGACAGAGGAGGCCTTAATACTACTTAATGAAGCTAATGTTAAAAAGTTATTTGAGATAAGTTTTAAACATTAGCTTCGAGAACTGCAATTTCTCTTTAAATTATCAGGAAAGAAAGAATTTTTAAAACAAACTTGTTAAACTTTTTAATTTTTTCATTTGTTCTTTTTAAAAAATGTTTGTTCCTGTTAATAATTAATGGTTGTCAACTAGGCAGACGGCAAAGCCATGCGTATTGATTTTTTTTTTTTCTGTACACGAAGTTTATGAAAAAAAAAAATCAGAATTGAACTATCTGCACAACACGAACTGACTTTTAATAACCATTCGTTTGTTGGAGCATTTCTGGTTTTGAAATTATTGGAAGGGCCCTTCAACACTGTACCAGCAGAACGAATAAATTTAGAAGCTTAGAGTGCAGCTTTAATCATGATGCTTGTCAGAGATTCGCAAGATGTGCATAGAGACATAAAAGCATTAAGATGTAGTTAGTATTTTTCCTGTGATTAAACTTGCGGCCCCTCGCTCAGCAGTCCAACCCAAGAACCTAAACTAAACTAATTCCCCATCATATTTAGTAAAACGACATGTGCATTTCAATCGAAACAGCATTTGCATCACCTTCCAAAATTATCCAGGCAATGCCTCCTCTGCTTGACCAGTGTTCTGACTGTCCAAGAGCCTGTGGTGTGCCTTGCAGGAAATGTATCTGCAGCCTGAAGGTGTCCATCTCACTTGAGAACAATCCCTTCTATTAAATAATAAATGACAAACTTTCAACAAAGAAACACAAAAACGAATAAAAAAATCAAAATTAAAACTTTCCTTCCAAACAGTTTAACTTGTCCATTGTTCGAGAAGAAAATGGAAGATGAACGATATCTCTATCAATGCAATGGGGCCATCATCATTATAACAATACCCAGCAGATATCAGGACTATCTATCTACAAGGGGGTAAAAAAGAATTAGAAAAAAAAAATAAACGCTGAACTTCGCAACCATTCTTCCCGTCGTCGTGTCCTAAGTAGACAATGATTCAGTTCCTGGCCCCATACTTTGGTGCGCTGTCCAGATTGTTTGGGCCAGAAATGAATTCTACTCCTACATCACCATCAAATACAGTCCACCACCAGTTGCTTGCAGGCTGCCTCGTTTCGCTCACATCCTCCCAACTTGGGCCATTCAAAGAGTGTCAATGCACAAAAAGACAACAATGACGACAACGACGACTAGGACGACGATGATGATGATGATGATGATGAGGACAACCGAAGAGGAAAGACAACTCAACTTCAGACAAAAGCAGGAAGCTGGTGGCATCTGCTCTGAAGGACTTTCCCTTATGCATACAAAATTGTTGCAATCGGTTTCGGGTGTAGCTGCTGCTGCTGGTGCCGCACTACTGCTCTGCATGGCCTGACTTTTAAGGAGAAGATAAAATTCTGAAGGGGTGGAGGCGAGACGCACGAGTGTATGCTATCACTTGAACTTCTACTTCCGGTTGGCTGTCAAAGTTGAAAACTTTAAATTATCCCATTTTGGTGATCACAACTATGATGATGGAGGTCTGGGGCCGGAGCTACAATGCAGAGCTTCTGTTCGAATTAATATGCATTTTATGTGCACCATTCATCCAAGGATCGGTTAAATGACAAGCATTGCGGTCGGAAACAAAGTTTGTACACTGTCATTGTGTTGATTGGGTGCCTTCGGTCGAATGGAAACTTTCTGTCTGCCTTGTGGTGAGCAATTAAGAGGAAGGCTGGCAGCTAATTCAAGTGACAAACAGTAGAGTCAATCGAGAAGTGGTCATTGTGGTTGAAAATATTTCCATTTCATGAAATCTAATGTATAATTTCCTATTTGAAGGGTTTTATAATATTATGATGACCCATTTCACACTTTTGTTTATAGCTTTGAACTGTTTTGTCTGAGATTCGTTTAAACTCTTTTCAGCTGAGGGGTCGTCTTTCAATTGCAGCTCCAAGAAGGTTCTACCCCTCATTTGATGCATTTAGAGGTGGTACTTGGGTAAAAGATGCTTTTGCAATATTTGTAGACATTAAGGGGAGGGTTGGAAAATCGTTTAGTGATCGCAAAGTTTCTATATATTTCATTCCCTGGGGAAAGTCGAACATATAAGCCAATAATTATCCATCTCAAACCGCTCTAGCTTCTCACGGCCTTACAATCATGTCCACATGACACCCAAACCGACACTTCCACTACCCAAGTAACACTGCAAAAATCGACCTCTGATGCTCAAAGAAAGCCCCGACCTAGGTGCGAACAACTGTTCGTTCAGTTTAAAACTTTCTGCAATTGAAGGGAGTCCCTGTTGTGCACTCCAACATCCAAAGCGGAAGACAATTATTCTGCCGGTCATATCCTTCAGTATGTCAATCTAAAGTCAACACCATTCCTTTAGGAGCACACCCCGGAATAAAGAGGTGTAAGATTAGCAAACACAGTGGGTGCGTGCTTAAACGCAGTTATACCACCTCGAGGCGCAGACAAACAGAAGGAGGTACTTCTCCGGACTTGACGGGCGACAGTCGACAAACCCAACACAGACACTCTATACTATACCCGACCCAACCCAACCCACATACGGTATGTATGTAGCCACCGAAGACATCGCTGAGATAATGAGTCGTAAAATCGAATGAGTCCTATAGTGCACGCGTATGTCGTTGTCGTCCTCCTCCTCCCCTTTGGCCCGACGATGTCTAAGGCGAATCACGTACGCAGCATACGAGTATTAGCCTAACGGTTATGAAGGAACTCGCTCCCTCAGTCCTCAGTGGGTTATTAGGTTCATTGGGGGCCATAACCATAAACACTTTCGCTTGAAGTTGAAACTGTGCGTCGATGAGAAAATACCGTATTGGGGGACAGTATGTAGTGGCATCGAAGCTTTTGCCATAACACGAGGCTGTATACAGTGACAAAACCACCCGAAGAGTGTCAGCGCGCAATCAATTGGCGGGAGGACATCCATATATGAGGTAGTAATGAGAAGTGTTTGTCATGTAACGGGTGGCCTAATATCTGACAGTCATGCGAGAAGGCAACGCGCAATGGAAAGACATTTGTCAAAGTATCAAGCACGTATTTTCCTTCGGCTTGACGCGTGTGTCATTGGTTATAGTGGTTTTGTCACACACAATACGTCGTCGTTTATATACATAGTATGGGAGTTTTGTGTTTGGATAGCGCGTGAGCTTCGTAATGAGGTTTGGTTTCTGTCAATATGATTCATGGTAGCGGGCTATTTATTATTGGGCGGTATTTCAAAATTGGTTTTCTTTGCACGAAACCGTTGAACGCCGGTGCGGTTGGAGTGATCGAGTGATGTTTGAGTTTTTGTTTTGAGAGGCATTACCTGCCGCTGGGTGTGGATGGCTAAACTTTCGAAGGAAGTTCAAGAACTAATGATAATGTGGTTGTAGATATTGTGGCGTCAGGAATCTTGGATCGGAGTGGGTCATTTTCATGGAAGACTTAAACGGTTTCAAATTTATTACTTTTTGAACATGGCACACATACTTTCCCACACAGTAGCACGGAAAACAGATTGTGGGCAGATTCTCTTAAGTTGTCTGAGCTGACGGTCTTTTTAATACTAAGTTTATGATTTCAACACGGCTTCGTCGCTGGCGACTCGAAATTATAAAAAGCCACAAGAAAAAGGCCTAACGAGGAACAAAATTGCCATTTCTGAAGCTATTCTGCACATTTAGTATTTTTGAAAGATTTTTAATAAGCATTGGTTCTCTCCATACTATAATAGAGTTGTGATATTGCCTGCGTTACATTTTAAAGGTTTATATTTTCAAATAATAGCATTTTGAAAAATTTTGAAGCGCTTTCTTCAACTAAAAAAAGGGCCGAAGTAACAAAAAATTGTGGCAGGCTCTCAAAGAAGTGTCAAATTGCAACTTTATTCGCACAACGGTTGCGCTGGCTGGCGTGTGCAAATTATACAAATTTTTCTACCCGGAGAAAAGAGAAAATTTCCACATCTCAAATGTTTATGGACGAACATTTGAGTTTTGTGTTAATTGAGTAGTATAAGTAAAGGGTTTTTCAATAAGAGCGCTACAAAAGATATTCATACGAAGTTCATCAATCGTCGCCGGCTTGTAGGCATAGACCATAGACTTGACGTAGCCCCACAGGAAATAGTTCGATGAAAATCCGAATCATTTTCAAGTTGTTGCTCAGCCCAATTCACGAACATACGACGCTTATGGTGGTCAAGCGGCCTCAGTTCTTGCGTCAATTTAATCTTGCAAGGATGTAGGCCAAGATCTTTTCGCAAAATTCGCCACAACGACGTCACAGAGATGCCCAACGCTTGAGAACGATGTGTGAGAGACACATTTGGGCTTTCTTTAACTGAAGCCTCAGCGGCAGCGTCCATAAATTGGACGTAGCGCTCTTAACGTTGAGGCCGCTGACTCCGAATTTCGGTAGTAAATTTTAATAATTTCGACTCGTTGTTGGCTCGTATATCTTTCCATCATGAAATGGCAAACCTTACTGAAGAGAAATGTCAAAAGAGCGGCAAGAAAGTCGGCGTCGTTTGCTGTCCCTGTCGCTCTACTTTTGTAGCGTCCCTGTTGAAAAACCCTTTAGTTATCGCACAGCTTTAAAACCCACTAAAAAGGGTTGGAAGAAATCTTTTGTAGAACCCTTTTTTAAAAAACTGCTGAAGGTTTGTCGAGACCAGTGAAACTTTTGTTAAATAAATGTTTATTAAATATTTATGAAATGTTTATGATCGGCTTCAGAAACATATCATAAACATTTATTTAACATCACTTAAATGTTTCTTTCAATCAGGACGCCGATGAAACATTTATGAAATGTTTAATTTTTATCCATATTTGCACTAAATAATGATGAACTCTAAAGCGGTAGGACTATTAGCAGTCTGCTTCATTATGATAAAAATATTTAAAAGTAATAAGAAGCAGACTAAAAAACAGTGGCAAAGACATTTTTTAAAAAGTCGAGCAAATTCAGGAGGCTTAACCTTTAGAGTATCGATTTGGAGACTTTGGGTCCCCTACGACCACGTTTTTGTCTATATTCCGTTAAATAATAATTGCTTTTAATTCTTTATTTAAGTAGTCAAGTTTTTTGGTATTTTTAAACGAAATTCAACGTGATTACACATTTTTTGCAATTTTTTTTTAACAACAAAAGATTAAGATTAATTAGTTTAAGAAATATTTTTTTTTTTACTATTTAAAAATCCGAGCTTTTATTGGTTCTGGCATGGGTATTACTCCTTAAAATATGATATGGTATTCTGTGATTTAATAAGAGTGTGGATGTCACTTAGGAACAGTAAAAATGCACATTTTTCTCATATTAAAAAAAAAATAATATTAAAAATATTATTCTCAGAAAGTAAATTCGTAAAAATTAATGTATGATTAAACTACCAACAAAAAGAAAATATAATGTGGTATTTAATTGGATTCTGCGATTTGATCCGATCTCGATTTTGCGTATTATTTGAATAATGTTTAATGTTCGTATGTTCTATTTCGTTTTCTATAGATATCTTCTTTGGCTAATTTTATAACATTGTACTTTGTCCACTGATATTTTTATAAGCCTGTCTAAATTATTAATTAACAAAAACAAGTGCACTTTATGTGTTTTTGAAACACAAAAAGTGATATTGTTCCGAGTATAGGCCTGTCTTTTTTAGCTTCGAACTCAGCAAAGGAAAGTAGAGTAGGATTAAGAGAACACACTGATAACGAATGGAAAACGGTTAAAAGGAGCGTACTTTATATAGTGATCGACAGTTTTTTTTGTAAATATCATTTAAAATATTAACTTTTTCACAAAACAGTCTTCGGCACATATATAGCTACGAGCACGATCTACAAAAAAGGTGTTCCTCCATTTTTCTGTAAATCAGGAAATAAATAGCTTTTTGTGCGAATGAAAATATTTTGTTCACCAAATCACTTATTACTCTAAAACCAGTCGATGTATCGCTTCCATTTGTCGTTTAACTAGAGGTTGTACCGGATGTTGTGTGCAAAATTCAGCCTTCTACGTCAATTAGTTTCTGAGATAGACCTAGGAACAAAATTGGTCTAGTGGTCGGACAGACGGACAAAAGCGAAACTAATAAGGTTCCGTTTTTTCCCTCTGGGTACGGAACCTTTAAAAGAACGATGATTAAGGTATTTGGCATTTTGACGAAATTATATCAGGAATTCCATTTTCCAACAATTTCCTAAACTATAAGAACTTTTAATTTAAACTGCCATCTAAGCAAAGGGCACCAAAAATGTCGAACACAGACGCCCCCACTTAAAATTCCACCAAAAAATAGCCTCCCGATTGACATCAAGTCCCTGCATAGGATTTCCCAATCCTCCTTTAATTTGTACAGGCACAGATACAGGTAGCTTGTAGGCAAATGTACCGTTTCTGCTCTCATATAACCCTCTAGTTTAGATCCTCTTTGGTGAATACTGTATACTCACCAAAATGTCATTGAAATAAAACGCAGCCATTTTGCACAGTATTATTCTTTGTTTTTCAGCAAGGCTTTTCTTGTTTATATTAATAAATATTTTTCAATACAATAGGTATTTTTGTTAATGTTAATATAGTACATTAGTGTTAGTTTAGTTTCACCTAAAATAATTTTTACTTTAACTACTTAAACTTTACTAATTACAATTTTTATGTTTTCTTACTATGTATTTGATCAATTTCTTTTTATTCTTCTACTACCTATGATGCCGGTACATACAGAAGTGCAATATTCATTTACTCCTTTGCGCGTTTTTTCTTAGAGCGTTATTTTACTACAACTGTGGTAAATCCGGGGGTGGGATTTTGTCATGAAATGAAATGAAAACCAAACCACTTTCGCATTTAAAAAACGAAAAAAAAAGTTGTTCCGTGTAACTCTTCTCGTTTTCCTGTTCATATTTGCCAACTTTTTGGAAGTAATACTTCGCATGAAATGGGAACCACTTTCGCATTCCAAAAACGATAGAAATCGAGAACTTGTCTCGTGTAACTTCTTTTGTTTTCATGTTGATATTTGCAAACGTTTAGGAAGCAGTACTTCGCTCGAAACGAAAACCTCAAAGTTACATAAAGTGTTTTCAAACGATTGATAGTTTTCAATTTACCGAACTCCACCCCTGGTTAACCTTTTCAAGTCAGTTCGTTACACTCGGCGTAGTTATTTTGCAATTACCAAAGAATGCATTTAAGGATAAGCTTTTATTTTACGGATTTCATATTTTTTTGTCCTGTTTTTTTTTTTTAGATGACTGAAAGGATTTATTTAGCGGGACAGTCGATGTAGCTAAGCTTGTTTTCCCATCACACCGCTGCTATGCCACTGCAGGTGAAATCAATTTGGCAGCATCGAGAGCAATTACTATCGGGTTAATTACAAATCGCGCTCCACGGACTGAGGATGGAAAAATAATTAAACTGGGACTCGGTGCGGCAAATCAACTGCAACAGAGGCGGTGGTGATGGTGAAAAAAAAAGGAACACAAAACCATGCCCTGCCCATAGAGTGAGCATTGGCTTTGGCTTTGGCTTTGGCTTTGAGTTCGGGTTTGGGTCAAATCTAGGCGAGCATCAAATAAAACGCAGACAATTTTCCGCCGATTAAATGATCATCAGCGAATAATTATTGCAATGATTTTAATTATTTGTGTTTATATATTCCGTCGACTCAAATTATGCGGTTGATTAAGGCTGAACCGATGGGAAGTGATTTTACTCTGATTTGCGGTGTGTGTGCGCGTGCAGGCAGAGCTATAGCAGCGTAGCGAATGAGTGTTATTTATAATCTTTCTCTGCAAGCGACGGGGTTGAATTGTAGCGGTGATACGGCAGGCGTAATTGAATTTAAGCATGAAGTTTATATTCACAGTATTTTATTTTTTCACCGCTTAATTTAGTGAGTGCAATCCTGTGAAAACGACTGCGAAAATTAATTGAGAACATATTTAATGATGACGGAGGCTGTATGGGGCATTGTTTTATGTTGTTTGGCAACAAAATGGGTTTGGTGTTTGATTTGGAGTAGAAGTGGGAAGAAATGAACTGACCTGCAAGGCCACTGGTCTACTCATATGTATTGCTTAAAGCATTTTTCTTTATTCTTTTGAGTTCTCCTGAAGAGAAAATCGAAATATCTTCTATGAATCTTCTTCCCTTAAGTATCAGCATCAAGTTGAATTGAAACAAGTTACTGGTCCAAAAGAACGGCCCATCTATCTATACCTATAAAGGCTTCCACGAAAAAAACCCTTCATCACTCAATATCAGTCAATCGATAGTAGTTGACGGAAGCCGTTCAAAAAATATTTACTAAAGTTGAAATATTTGAAACTTGAGTCCTACTGTGGCATAAAAAGACCGCAGAGATGAGACTATTCAAAACGGTGTCACAATCGCGAAGGTGTCTAACTAAGGGTATAATACGAATTTGACCCCAAAATATTTTTGGACGTCTATTCTCTTCGTGCTCGAATATTTTGAAACATCATTTCTGGCTTACTTTCTGCACTAACTAAAGGTTTAATTTTTTAGAGAATATTATTACAAGTTGTAATAAGATTGGATTCAGATTTAACAGCTGCCGGAGAACGAAAATCGAGTCGCATAAATGAACGCAGTTAGACATGGATTGAGGTGGTTGGAGTGGCATTTATAAGACCAGCTATACTTTTAGGCAGGTAGCCATATGGATCGAAATGGCTGTGATGGCCCAGGTTCACATCAAGGCAGTATCTTTAGAAAGTCTCTTAGAAAAGCTGGAAATGGATAAAGGATACACAGACCCAAAGTGGTAATGTAATTTACTTTCGAGTTTAAGAGGATCACTGCCAAATAACTACATCTTTCACTTTAATGCCCGGATTGAGGTTGCTCTTACTCCGAAGATAGGTATAAAAGCTTAACATAGATTTCTTGGCGCTTATATATATATAGTTGGCGCAACAGGCCTGTAGAGACCCAAGGCCTAGCTTCTCACAACCATTCGTTTTGTGTGAGTTTCATTTTTGGAACGAATGGAAGGGATCTACAATTTTATGCCGATTCCAAACGGCTAATTGAGAAGCTCTTAAGACAGTTATACTCTCGGATGTTTGTCAGACGTTCGCGAGAGGCGGCGCAGTGGAAAAAACCCTAAGTTGGAATTTGGGTTTTTGCGGGATTCGAACCTGAGTCCCTCGCTTAGTAGTCCAACACACTAACCACTAAGCCACTGGCGCTTAAGGCTGTATAAAAGTTGGGCTCTTAAATCAGTACGGACTATTTTCTGTACACAACTTGTTTTTTTTTTTTTAAACTTATGGCGATGGAAAAAACGTGAAACAGAGGAATTCATTTACGCACATATTTTATCTATCCATTGTAGCAAAAAGCTGTATGTAGTTTACGCTTATTTTGAAATTATTCAAAGAGGAGTGTTTCCTTAGTTTAGAGGATCCAACCACAACTTTCGTAGACGAAACTCTGTTTCCAAAGAGTAATGGACAAATGATTTAGTTATGTATGAACAGTGAACACTCTACCCATCTGCATTAACCCGTCAAAAATGGAGTTGTTCTTTTCCAAAGCCTTTAAAGCGAGAGTTTCCATCGGCCTTTTTGGAATTCAAATAGGTTTTGTTACGCTTTAGCTTGAGGTTATTCCAGCAACATGCAAGAATATATTTTAGTAATTACTGACAGCCATAAGCTACAATTTGGACACATAAATCTCCGTCTCCGACTGTCGCTTATATTCCGCAAAAATGACAAACGCTTTACTCCACTGGTCATAAAAAAAACTCCAAGGAATTGTGATGCCAACGAAACGTATAACTACAATCTCCGTCTCGTCAGAGAAGCTGTAACTTAGTAAGCCAATAGCTGTCGCAAATTAAGACTTATACTGGAATGGATCAGCAGAGCACACCGTCAGAGTCGGAGGAATGCTCGTTTTCTTTTAAGTCTTTTAAGAAATTTGGTCAACTTTGAGTCCTGGGAGTTTTTCTTTTGTAATATTTAGCACGCAATGACAGTCCCACATATGTCTTAAATTAAAATTACAAAAGGTTGAGGCAATATTCTCCACAGCTAGACTCGTTAAAATCTGTACGAACATGCTATTTAAATTCCCTGTAAATAAAAAATTATAATAATAATGGCGCAGAATTATAGTCATCGGGTACTATACGAGAGCTTTGTAGGTAATAAGTAACAGCTCTTTAAATTCGAAACCGGTGCCTAGCTTTTAAGTTCATTATAAGCGCATTGTAACCTACCTACAACTAGGACCAACCTTGGAGCGGGCTTGACAAATCAAACACAGATTGGGGAATTCTTTTTCAACAAATTTTAGTGAAATGCCAGCAAGAAAAAAAGAGAAAAACGAAACAAAAAAATTAAGTGTAACTACAACATGCAAAAACGCATGAATGGGAAACCCATGATTTGGGATAGGCTCTCGAATATTCAAATTTTCGATCAAGAACTGAACAGAGTTCATTTTCTTAAAAGCCCGACATCTTTAAAAATTTCTAAATCTTCAAAAATATTAATATCCTGGGAACATTTCCTTAAAAATTGTTTTTTTTTTTTTTTAAATAAAATATTGCAATAGAAATGACGGTTGAGAGTCCATACTAAGGATGCAATGTACTTTTGGTATTTTTAAATTTAATACCAGGTTAAAACGATAAAGTAGGTTTTATGTCGACTATAATTAGCAAAACGCTGATATGTAAATTGTCAGATACTAAAATAATTTTAAAGTGGGCCCATCCGACTATAATTTTGCGCCAATAATAAAACAAAAGGTTGACTATGAATTCTATAGCTAGCGCTAGAGAGCGGAAGAACTGAGACCATTCCAAAAGAAGGATGCTCCACTTTGGACGCTTTTTCCTTAACAATGTAGACGAATTGATTTTAAAACTCATTCATTGAACCTTCAATCAATCAAAGCACCCAAAAATTAAGAGTAGACATACAGAAAATAAATAATCACCACCCAAAATCCCTTCAGTCGAAAGCTACACAAAACTCCTCCCAAGGAGGAAAACATGTGCTATCGAAAATCCAAACAAAACTCCAAGCTAAGCTAATTATGTTTGTCTATAACTATTTACAAGCGTTCTTAGAACTAATACAAAAATTTACACATTTCAGCCAAAGAAATGAAGTTGATTACAGTAGTCCGAGTCCATACGGATAAATGTCCTCGCTGAATGGATATGTTGACTTCACTTGCTTCTTTAAAAAAAATGATTTACTTAAAGGGGTTAACTAACTATAGCTATTATAACAGTCGATTAACATTTTGCTCTTTCTCTTTTACATATAAATATCAAATATAAACAGTTTACAGGTTATCCTTATACATTTTTATTTAGCAATAGTTTTGATATACTCGTTAGTTGATTGTGCTCCTCCCGGAACATGCGGGTGGGATTTATCTTCTGTTCTAAGTTCGATTAAGTATTAATTTATAATTCCGTCGGTTGATTTTTTTCTGTACAACATTATACCACCTGTCGATGTATTCCATTTTTCAAAACTTACGTGCTAAAGCTTGTTGAGAATTTTATTTTGTTTCTCTTACATATGCAAATTGTATATTTTTATCATATAGGTAGGTTATTGTATTTTATTTATTTATATATGTATATGATTTATATAGAGGAAGCTCCAGTTACACAATGTCCCGCCTTCAGTGCTGTTTCCAACTTGTCGCTGAAAGGAGAGCAGAAAGCACGGATATGCATCGAGAGTTGGTTGGACAAATGCTGGAAAGGGCGACCTACCTTTGTAGTGAACTTCTCTGTACATGGTGGGGCATGCCTTGCCGTTCACTTTCGATGTTTTGAAGTCAATATTTGTCCGGACCGGCCGGTGGAGCAGCGGCTGCGGCGGCCTATAGTTGTTGCCCAGCGGAGCCTTCGGATGGTCTGGGGTACCTTGCATCAGGCGGCGCAACGCATGTAGCTGCAAATATATTTAACAAGAAGATAGAGTGAGACATGCTCTACTACAAAGAAAGAAATCTACTTTTGCACTACGCATTTTGATGTTTAAATGAAATTTCTTTCACATCTCCGGGAATAATGTGTTCGTGACTGAGTAAAAGTAAAACAATTTTCGTTTATTTTTTATTTAATGCGTCCTTATTTAATAAAGTTCGAACTATGAGTCAACTCTTAAATTCTAATTTTTTCTACAGAAAACTTACTAGCAATCAGTACATGACTAAAGCGGTAAAGGTGAAATCTGTAAAGCCACAATACTATTTGTTCGCTTCTGTTTTTGTGTCCATATTTGGGCATGATTTTGTAGAGTGTAGTTTGCGGTATTTATACTATAGTGCTGCAATATGTTGATGATATGTGGATTGCTATGCATATACATGACTCAGGGGGTGACTATTATTTCCACGAACTGCACTAAGTTCATCTAATCGCTTCCGCATCCCTGGACATTATGCTCGCACATAAGTTGTTCCCATGTCGGCTAAAAATCATAGTTGCACCGGACTGCAACAATAAAGTTTTCGCTGTTCCCACAAATGATTAAGTCACAGTTTAGCTGTACGTTGGGTCCCAACACTCATGTCTGGAATCTGGGAAATCCTCTCAGAAGGGGAGTGCATTTTATTTTTATTATTATTATTTTTTTTTTTTTTGTGAATGCACAGATTAAGAGTGTACACACATGAAAGTCTGCTTACAGCACACCACCCAATCCTCGCGGGGATTGACACACATGTTTTCCTGATCTAGTAGTTATTCTCGCGGCGCCCCATTTCGCTCCAGCTTCTTTCTGGTGCTGTGTGTTTTTTTTTTTTTTTTTCATTTTAAGGACGACGACACATTTGTGAATCGTGAATAGATAATTTTGAAAAATTACGAAAGCCCGAGTCGCTGCCGCGTCGTGTCGTCATCGCCAGTGAAACTATATACCACAGCGCAGCGAAGGAGTTAGAGGATAACTGCTTTCGAAGTCGGAACCAGGGGATTTGTCGTCCTCATGTCGGAATTATTTTAATTAAAATGGTTGGGGTTTTTTTTTTTTTTTTATATTTTAAATTTTCACACGGGACGCGCTGCTGTGACGGATGATGGTAACGTAGTAGACCATGTACTGAATGCAATTCTTTCTACCGAGCGACGATCGTCGTAACCACATGCAATATAACCATGGCAGCGAGAGTGAAAGCTCTTGGAATAGTGAAATTCTTCATTTCACTGGCGTAAAGCTGCAGATAAGTGTCCTTTGGTGCTCATACACAATAAGGGCAAGGATAGGAAGGAAAAAATAGACACAGCAACTGTAAAAAATGTTTGAAATTATTCTCGGTCCCACAGGATACGGGATACACGCGAGTGCATATATACATCTCTGTCTAAGAAGGGAATCCTGTTTTTCTTTTTCGTTTTTAATCGGCTTTAATCGGCTTCAGAGGAAATTACAAATATCACGGAAAGTTTGCGGGAATTACTCCAGCGAAAAGGATAATACAAAGGACTTGGGGAATGCAAAAGGTAAAACCATTTGAAAGCCCGCATGCAGCTGTAGTGAGAATCCATTTTCGCTGCGGCGAATGGTGTGCTTTTTGTGGGAAACCTCTTTGAATAATGTATGTATATGTATGAAGTAAAAGTATTAAATCTGATGGCGGAGATAGGATGCACTGGGTCATGTGTGGGGGATCAGGATTTGCATTCACTGACCTTGATTTAGGTGGGTCTACTTAAAAAAAAAGTTACGTTGTATATTATGTTCTGTCGCTTTGTAATAGATCAAAGGAGTGTACTCAACTAGTACTTTGAGTAGTTTGTGACTTTTTCTCCTTTCAAGCGGTTCAGTGCAATGGATCCTATGACTCTGTATCAATCCTTGCAGGCGACTAGTTTGGATCGACTGAAGGGAGACAGACATTTTTCTTTTGAACCGTTACAGAACGACGGCAACTGAACAGTTTAACTTTGTGGTAAGCTTCGATCATATGTTGGAGGAGGGAAAGTAGACCTTAATTTAAATAAGGGTTGCTCCGCCTTTGCCATCCCGTATGGAGTTCCAATTAAGTTTTATTACACAGCAAGTTCAAACGCCCTTGTCCAACATGAAATCTGTACTCAATGGCTGTGAAACCTGAAAAGTTCCGCCAAACATCACGGGTTACAGGATTTTTTGGGCCATTTTGTGACATGCATACTAAAGATTGGCTGGTCTAAAGTTATATCCAACCAGGAACTGTGGCGTGAGACAAGTCAAAAGCAGCTTGTTCAACATTATGCGATTTAAAATACTTAAGTCCGGGTAAGAGGTACTTGTTTAACGGTCGCAGGCGATATCTAAAATGAGCCAGCTCTAGGGTATACTTAAAATAATTTGGAGCGCCCTTTAAACACCCCTTAAGCCTGATACCTGGCCTATTTAAAGCATTTTTCATGGAACTTCTATGCTAAAGGGCCCGACAAATCTTTAAGCTAGTAGTATATTTCCTTTTCTTATTTCGTTATATAGCTTAGTGTTTTCCTTATAACAGCTGTTAATATGAACCTCTCTTGGTCAGTTCATCAGCTTTTTCGTATCAATTGATTCTCTTATTGCCGGGAAGCCGACTTAATTTTATTTTGTTCCTGCTGCTGATAGTTTGGAAGGTGCTGAAGCAGAGTAAGACCGCTTTGAAGTCCAAGATGGTTGCTAACACCTTTTATAACAGAGTTGTGAATATCTTAAGCTTGAAGCTCTTTTCTATCCAAACTTCAGCTTTCCACCAATGGTATTCAAACATTGTTTTTTTTTTTAACAGTTTGGTGGGCTTTTTTTAGACCATCTTTAGTTGAAGCACAAAGTCTTTGGGAGGCGATCTGCAACCGCGCAAATTATATCAAGCTCGGGAAGTTCCGAGAAACTAGTCTATAGAGCAGCCACGTTACAGGTCTGCATCAGGGTTCGGACCTTAGCTATCGTATTTCGCAGTAAATGAAAAGAAAATGCGAAGTGAACAAAATTTTGTTTGAAGTCGATTTTTTGATTTATTAAAAGCAATGAAAGAAAAAATTATTTTTCGTGAAAAAAAGTGTGTAGGTAGTTCGACAAACAAAAAAAAAAAAACCATTTTAGTCTTTATTAATTTTGAAAAATTTTTTTTTTTATGGATTTAAAATAAATTTACCATCAACAAATTTATATTGCTTTAAAAATTTTACTAAATTAAGTGGTGGAACATAAGAATCTTTCCGATATTCCAATAAAAATATTTTGAACATTAGATTTGCAACTGTTTTTACATTTAATCTATTTCGGAATAAGTTTTGTACTAAATTAATTTCGGAGAATTTTCTTGCAGCCGCTGCAGTACTGTGCGCGAAATTAGCTAAGGTTAACATGTACTCTGTTAAATTCTTAAACGTGAATTCTTCGACAGTATTTTTAGGCTCGGTTAATGAAAGACAAAACTTGACTTAGTCTTACACGAGAGAAAGACAAACTTTTTTTGGGGAGCGTGAAAGCGAATTTGAAGTTTAGTTCAAAAGCAAATCTTCGATAATTAGCGCTGCCACATAATAATTCTCTGATTGATCTATACAAACAAATCTAAGTAGTTTATTAGAAAAGGGGAGTGACGAAGTAGATTTAAGAGATGTTGCGAAAAGCGAAGTAGATCTACTCCGATAGGAGTAAAGTCCGAGCCCTGGTCTGAATGGGTCCGGAAAGATAAAGTCATGCGAAGTGTTATACCCATTTGATTCTTAATGCGGCGGTCTTCGGGAAAAGATTTTTGTTCATACTTCTAGATGTATAGGCACCTGAAATGTATTTTGGACATAATGAAGTGACTACGTTTGCCTCGCAGAAAGCCACGAGTGTGCTTGTTGTGACTTAAACTCTGTTGAAGCCCTAATTGTCTAACTTTTAAATCAGACTCCAAATCACAAAAGGCCACAGAAGGGATTGAAGTACTTCTCCCTGTGGGCAGCCCTCTGCGGTTTTTACCGATAATGAAGTCAGCCCCAGCGAAACAATTTTTTTTCGATTTTCTCTCTGTTTCTGTGCCACAAAGCATTTCATATGGATAGTCTTATCGAGTATTATCAAAGGTACCTTCCTGCTAACCTTACGAGAACACCTGCGCTTGGTTTGCCTTTCTGATATGAATACTGACAGGTTTGATCTACCTCTACCTCTCTCTAAACTGGTAATCGCTATTTAAGTAAGTAGGGTCTCCAACTGGTCATAACTTATTACGAAATTGCACATTGAATCTAAATATACATCAAAGATGACGATATATGGAGAGGTTGCGGAGACGAGGAGGTCCTCGAAGACACAACTCACTTCCTTTGTCATTACAGTAGTCTCTGTCACTTGAGGAACAGAGCACTTTGAAGCTACTACTTTCATGACTTACAAGAACTTTGTGTTGTCTCACTGTCTGATCTTTACAGGTTTTTAACGTCTGGTAACCACGAAAGGGGACGGGCTGACGACCACCGATGCAACAGCGACGGTTAACCCGAAAGAGGGCATCACAATGGGACCACGAGGACCTAAGTGTGGTGTTGTAGGGATCACCCTGCTCTATGCCTCTAAAAGTGCTTAAGCCGCACCTCCTATAAGACGACACTTAATTTCTTTTCGAATCAATAAATTTGCTTTGCAGTGGACCGACCTCATTCGAATTGTGTGACACAATAAAATTTATTTATTAACACATACACCCTGGTCACATATTTAAATCCATTCCATATCAATATTAATGGGCCCTATAAAAGATTAAACCTCTCCCAGTATTTAGTACCTCAAAAGCACTTCATCATGTTACCTGTCAGCTCAAAAAAAAATTAAAAAAATTATTATAACGTATAATAACGCCACTGTGCAATCTGATGACTACTGCCGCAACAATTCACCAAACCATGGGTAGCTCTATATATGAACCCACCTTCGTGTCATCATTTAATGAGCCTCACACAGATGGATGGCTGTGCAGCACGTTGCACACTTCATGTCATTATAGTGCACTTTTAATTACAAATTGTAAATTACATGCAACATTTAACAAGCACCGGGACGCGGCTTCATCGCGCCGCAATGTGTGACCTTTATGAAAAATTGCTTCGCATACCGAAAAAAAGTAAATAAGTATTCAATTATGCAACATCATGACATCCGTTCTGCGTCTGGCAGCAGCGCCCGCTGTCCCACAACCATCCCAGAGCCATCCTTGCATAATGCGCGGCCAATACTAAAGTGGGAACAGTGTCAAAACAGCGTGCTGCTGCTCGAAGGCACCTCAAAGGATCCGCCAAGGCGTTAATTAAGCCTTCGCAACTGTTTGCTTGAATTATTTATTCATAAGCGGGACTTGGCAGATACTATAAGCTTCGGCATCGGCACGCAGAGTCACATTAATTGATTTCACGAGATGGGTGGGAGTGCTCTTCGCCGTGGAAAACTTAAAGTTGCACGAAATGCGCCACTTAGCTTTGGGTTGGCTATATAAAGGTAGTACTATAGTACTCGAACTGGAAGAAAACATCCTCCAAGTTGGTGTGCGGAAGTTCATTCGACGGCAAGCTCTGGCATTCAGGACTCATCTTACCATTGTGGCGGAAACATTTCCTGAACATAAACAAAACGCCGCCAGGGGTTGTAGACCTCCTCATCATTGTGCCGCTGAATGCTGTTGGTGAGTAGTGACGTGGTGCAATGCAAATAGCACACGAACAGAGGAGAACCGGCGACAACAGCGACGGCCGCATACAATTATAATTGTGAGGGCTGTCACCGGCGAAGAATGAAATGAAGTTGAAATGCTGATGCTGATGCCGTAGCTGCAGGACCGCCTTATTTGTGTATGCACTGTGCACACGAGGAAGCTACTGAACTACTGCTGGCGATGCGGGTGTAGGTACCATACAATTCTGAGTTTATAACTGTCCTCCCTTTGGGATGTGTTGGTGGGGGTATATAGCATGAAGGTTCTCAGTACTCACCTGCTGTTTCGTGATGTAAATAGGTTTGTTGAGAACTATCCACGTGACTGTCTCATGGCAGGCTGGTGCCGTCGTTGAACCGTCGTAACTCATGTAGTGATCGGTATCTGGTAGGAGTCCGCGAATCGACAGACGTTTTATAAGCGCCTCATCGCCGCCAAAGCGAATTCGTTCCAACTGATCGGTGAGCATTCGCAGTTCGGCGTTTGACAGGTCACCGAGCTATTGACAGAAAAAAAAAATTGGGATACGAATATATAAAAAAGAAGGGGTGACTTTACCTGCAGGAGGATTGCTACGCCAACGATGCCTTGAGGGCGATTCAGCGCCTCCGAGAAGTTGGAGTACAGTTGAGAGTTGTAGCCGAATATTTGGATCTGAAACGGATAAAGTGGAAGGCGTACTTAGAGAAAGTTTTGAAAATAGCTTTATTCAAGGGAAAATGATAGGAACCTGCAACTGGGTAGATGACTCAAATATTTATCCAGGAAAAAATGTCAAAGACTGCCTGCCCCTAGTGGTTTCACAGGTCGCATAGCACTGGAAAAAATCAATTTACCTTTTAATACCGATGGAAAAAACTCGCTCACTTACGAATAAAATGTTAAAAATGAAATACGGTCAGGGATGCAACAATTACACCAACTTGAAGTCAATTTAAAAAAAAAATCGTTTCCAAATGAGTATCGGGCCTTTTTTGAGAACCCTTAATTACATTCCTCAGGCGATAATAGCTATGCGCAGATGCCACTTCCCCGACACTAAGCACTTAGAGTAGGTTAGGAAGGAATAGGCATTGTCATCATCTGCAACAGTTCTAGAGCGAAGGACAATGAAGGCTGCTTATGAATTTATCTATGGGCTTGGACACTAAATATATGCCTCATGAAATGGTGTCCATACACCGAAAGAAAATTATTTTCTACACAAAGAAATTTCGTTTCTTGAATCGAGAAAATTTAAGACTTAACAAATTCTTCTTTATTTGAATTTAATTTATTCGTATCTAAACATTAATTCTTGAATCAAGAAAATAATTATTTTTGGTAAAACAAATATCTTGAAGAAAATTTTCTTGATCTTAGTTTTATATAGAAAAGGTAAGGAATATATTCTGAAATCAAGAAGTATTTATTTGATACTGTGAATTGTGAATTTAACTTTAAGCTAGATCAGATCAAAAAAATAATTGCAGTGCCTTAGAAGAATTTTATTAATCTTATTGAGAAAATAGGATTTAATTCTACGATACTTCAGATAAAATTTGTATAAGATTATCGTCTCTTGCTTGGATTGATATCATATTGACGAGAAGTTGCTGGGGGAGGGGGTGGGAAAGAAAGGGGTCACTTGATATTTACATCTTATAAGAAATAAATTCTTATTTAAACTAAAACAACACGCACAACAGAAGAAATATCCTCCTTATTTTGGTTCACTCTTTTCAGGCGGTACAAACAAGAACCAAATTGTAGTATGCAGAAAACAAGGACGAATACATAGAAAACTATGTCTCGTATTGCCTTAAGGGAACTCAGTGAATTTTGTGTTCATAAAGGGTGGTTAAATTTAAAGGGCCGATGTTGAATGTGAACCACACCTAAACGTCAAGTTTTTTTCTACATTTCTCAATTTCAGACTAACTCAATTTGAATCATGGAAAGATACACAATCGAGCAACGCGTTAAAGTTATTCAGGCTTATTATGAAAATGGGCGTTTAAATCAAAATGCTTCGTGATTTTTTTCGGTCGATTTAATCGGCACATTTTCACCTCAGTGGATTCGTCAATAAGCAGAATTGCCGCATTTGGGCGAATGATAATCCAAGAGTGACTGTCGAAAAATCAATGCACCCACGAAGAGTGACTGTTTGTTGCGGTCTATGGGCTGGCGGCATCATCGGGCCGTATTTTTTCCAAAATGAGGCCGGTCAGGCAGTTACTGTGAATGGTGTTCGCTATCGTGAGATGATAACGAACTTTTTATGGCCCGAATTGGTAGATATGGATGTGGACGATATGTGGTTCCAACAGGACGGTGCCACTTGCCACACATCAGCTAACGAAACAATGGCTCTTTTGCGGGAGAAATTCAATGGCCGTGCTATCTCAAGTCGTGGCGATGTTAATTGGCCGCCACGATCATGCGATTTGACACCGTTGGACTTCTTTCTCTGGGGTTATTTGAAAGAAATGGTGTAAGTCGATGAGCCAGCAACAATTCAAGAGCTAAAGGATGAGATAATTCGGCACATTAACGGCATAGAACCTCAATTATGCCTCAGCTTCATCGAAAATTTGGACCATCGGATGGAGGTGTACCGCCGAGGTCGCGGCGGCCATTTGGCCGATATTTTGTTCCATTCATAATTGAACCATACCATTATTATCATAATAAAAAGAAATGACAACAATTTCCTAAATAGTTTGTGTTTTATTCAAAATCAACATCGGCCCTTAAAACTTAACCACCCTTTATTTACACCCCATCCACTCGATTCATATTTACTACAAATAAGAAACAAGTTCTTATATAAAATATTATCTGTTTCGAAGAAGTCGCTTACGAGCACATTGCCCACTTCTCACTGAGTAAGTCCGAGTTTAAAGGGTAATTTTGCTAAGTTATTTTGTTTTAATACTATAATTGTTTGCGTAATTTTTTTGTATTCAGTTGCGAAATGTTAATTTTTTTTTATTTCTCTATAGCTCGCATCCGGTTTCCTTACAAACTTCTTAGTTCAGTGGGAAACTCGGAATTTTTAAAACCACTATGAATGAATGGTTGGGAGAAGCCATGTTTCCCGTACTTGGATATGCCACGGTCCCTTTATTTTATCTTGTTATCATTGGTCTACCTTTTATTTATTTTTTAAATTTACATAGAAAAAACAGATGAATTTTCCGAAAAAAGGATTTCCTTTATAGCTCTAACGGTTTAATGCAACGACAACTTACAACTGACTTAAGGTTTATAATTATATAATTTAAAATAATTAAAATGATTTAAAAAGCTCCATAAATTGCTTTTCTAAATAAAAACATTTACGAAAAAAAAGTTTCTTCTAAATTTATTTCCATTTGATTTCTATAAAAATACAAATACAAAGAAAATTAACTTAATATTCATATTTGCAGAAAATTTTGGTTTGCATAAATTATTATAAATGCAAATGCACGATTTACAAAAAAAAGTATTGAAATAAAAGGAAAGTTCTTAAGGTCACATTTCGTATTCAACACGTCCTTTCTTTGATCAAGAATGATTATTTTTGATTTCATATATAAATATCACTAAGGAAACAATTTCTTGGGTCAAGAAAAACTATCAACGATTGAAGATAAAAGAACTTTTTAAACATTTGTTTTCTTCATTCAAGAAAAACTTTTTAATTTTGGTATTTTTTTCTCGTTCTTCATTAAATGAAATTGTGAAAAATAAAAAATAACTGACATAAAGTTGTTGTTTCGTTTGTTTTGTTGTTGTTGTTTTTCATTCTTCTTTGAACCACTGTCAGTCCTAGAATATGTTTTATGGAATCTGGCTCTAAAATTTCAATATTTGGCAGAACTTAGCAAATAAATATTTCTTCCAAAATAGAAAAGCAGAAAACTGTTTGGGAAGTAGGTATGTAAGTTGTCAGTCAGTCCCGGAGACATTTTCTCCTTACAGCCTCTCTTTTAAGGAAATTAATAGTCTATCTATAAATTGGGATTTATCGAGTGGGCAACTCAAAGTCAACATTTCAAAAAAGAGAAAAAATGAACCTCTTCCAACGCTTTTGTGAAACAACTTAATTTTACTACTTAAACTTCGAGTCTTAAATGTCGTTATTGTCAAAACGAAAACACCTTGAAAAATTACCTCATTTCTCCTTTAACCTTAAAAACTTCAGGAGAATGATTGTTTTTGACTTCAGAAAAAAATTATTGATTTGAGATTTTTTTTTGATTTCATATATAAATATAACTAAGCAAACATTTTCTTGGGTCAAGAAAAACTATCAACGATTGAAGATAAAAGACCTTTTTAAACATTTGCTTTCTTAACTCAAGAAAAACTTTATAATTTTAGTTTTTTTTTCTCGTTCTTTACTCATTAAATGAAATTGTGAAAAATAAAAAATAACTGGCTTGGACCATAACCGCACTTAATGTTCTTGTTTTAAGAAACTCCTTCTTCCAGTTTAATAAATATTACTTTCCGTGAGGCCGTGCCAAAAATGCACTTTTGTCATTATTATTGAGAAGCATGAGTCTTTTGTGGATTCGCCAGACTCGAAAAATAAGAATTTAGTATAAAATGCCAGGCGGAGGTCCTTCTATTTGTATTTAGAGGTCTCACCATTTAGCATTAAAATCCTCTGGCTCACCTCATATCCCATATCCCTCAAGCTAATTCAAACAGAAATTCATTTCACAATGATACCACAACGATTCGACCAAAGGAACAATTTCGAACGTCTACAGTTCTCTAATCCGATCAATTATTGCACAGAGTCTATATATAAAGGCCTTACCCCACTCCAACCAACTATGGACCGCGCCACCATCAGTATACACCACACACTTGCTCAACATAATGATGAAACATGGAACAATTGCAAACAGGACTGTTCGTATTTGCAAGGGATTAGAAGGCTTTATGTCTCAGCGGCAAATAGCAATTGTAACACTCTCGGGTAGGTAGACAGCTGCTGCCACTTGCCAGTGTCCTACTACACTAGGTACTCCCCAGACACTCACCCATCACGCACATGCACAGCGCATACATATACACACCGAACAACAAAACACCAATTAATTGTCCTGCAAATTGCCACCGATTTGTTACGACAAGTCGACCAGAGCACACCCTGTGCGTGGGGTTTGGTCTACGTACAACTCTATATTTGCTAAGCATAATGAAATCCGTCCTTTGAAATGGTTAAATCTATACATGGGAGTATGTATGCGAAAGTGAGACACCCCCACCGCACCAAGAGGCGCAGCGTTAGTAACAAATTTTCGGAAACACATCACAAATAGGTACGCTCTGGGGAAATTGATTGCTGCAGCAGGAGCGATAGTCATTTTAAACTCGTCTCCAAATGACGGACAATTAGAAGCGCATGAATGAAGTTCGACATTCGATTCGAAACTACGCGCAATTATAGATTGGCCAGCAGTCATTTTGGGTTGACGAAGCGTTATTGCATTTGGTTAAATTGCTCTCGGTTAGCGGGTGAAACATCAATTTTGACACCAGTCCGGCAACATGACATGCCACTGGATTGCGCTCCGGTGTACTTTCACAGGAAGTTAGGTGCACGGTGATGGGTCGCGGGGGTGAGCTGCCAATTATCATTGTCTTGTGATTGATGGCCAAGAGAGATGGGTGCCGGACGTTGCGCGGTCATCTTTAGACGAATATAAAAAAGGCTTGATACACAAATAAATTTATGAAATCGGAGGAATAATTTTCAAAAGTTTTCGAATCATCAGTACTGCGTACCGTTATGAGTATTTTTTCCTTAAAATTGTTTCACGAGCTCAATTGGCTTCTTCCATTTTTTAAAGTAGAGCTCTTGACGAAACTTAAAAAGGGTGATAAGTATGACAGCCAGTACTGAAAATCCAAATCTGGTTGTCATACTTATCATACTTATTGCACAATCATTCAACTTGCAGCCTGTGGTAGAGGATATGAGTAGGTACACTGCGAAAAAAAATGTAATGCCAACAATTTTCGTTGGTTGAAATGAAACCAAATGCCAACATTTTTGCCTTAAAGCTAAGTATCCTGCTCGCGCTAAATTTTATCTCCCATACAAAAATGTCTACAAAGATAAAATTTAGCGAGTCAATTTAGCAAAGCAGTATTCTGTTCGCTCGCTAAATTCTTAACTTCATACAGATGGGCCGATGACAAGTCTCCACTCATTTAGCTTGCGAAATAAATGTCCGGTACATTAAATCGAAGATAAATTCTGACAGAAGAAAAAGTTTGTGTTGTGCTGTTGCTGCCGGGTGAATTTATTATCTCAAACTAATTATTTATTTCTATTTCCCAAGCTGTGTGTAGTCAATATATAGATTTTTTTTTGAGCAAACCGCACAAAACATTAGCGGTATAAGTAAAAGAAGACGCAAAACCAAAATACACTTTTCATGCGATGAAAAAAAAAAAAAAAAAATAAAAATTGCGGGGCTTGTGGAGGAACGACCAACTATATGGAACTTGCAGGACAAATCCCACTGCAATATTGATTTTGGTTGATTGAGTGGATTGACGCGACACGAAGTTAAGTGCCGTCTTCTACTTGCTACTATAGCAATTTTTTCAGCTGCTGCAGCAATTATAACATCTTCTTCAATTCTTCTTGTATCCATTGTTTTGCAGATATTTAAATATTGCTTTGTCCTTGAAGTTTGAATTTCTTTGTACGTGTATATATTGAAATAACGTTTACCGACATCTGCCATGAACATGTCCCATCTATCATATTTCAAAATTTAGCGACCATTTATCTTTGCTTGTGGAGAAACGGAGTGGAGACAAGGGACGCTAAAATTTAACGCGACCAGGATACTTAGCTTAAGAATGAAATTATTGACAATGATGTAGGAAACATTAATGGAGGGTTTATTACTCTTACGCTGACTACTTGATAATAGTTTAACCAAGGTCATAGTTGTCAGGTCTAAAAATGAAACAAATGTCCCAAATCTCTGCCAACCGTGTGAGCTGGCAATTTCTGAAGCCCTGCTTATTATTCATTCTTTTTTGCGCCACTGTCAGTCCAGAATATGTTTTATGGAATCTGGCTCTAACATGTCAATATTTGGCAGAGCTTTTTTTTTCCAAAATAGAAAAGGAAAAAAACTGTTTGGGAAGTTTGCGAGAACTTGGCTTCTTTGGTCAGCAGGCCTCGATTTTGCAGAGCGGGAAGTGTTGGCTTTACTGATGTTTATTCCGACCCCATTCATGACTGAGCATCCGATCTTTCATACTAAGCTTTTGGAATATGATCTAATATCTAGTAGAAAAATCCTAACAGCATGTTAAATGTTTTCCTAAAAGGAGTTTTCAATTTAGGCTGGCGTGCAGATCAACTTCTCTGCGACTTTATATACATACTTGGATGATGTGAGCATTGGACATAGGGTCAGTAGGGGAACTCACAATAGCTCTCTGTAGTTGGCAAACTGTCAAAAAAAAAAACCGAAAAAGACTCTATTGTTAGAGTAAACCTGAACTATGTCGAAATCCTGCTCGTAGGCAAATTTACTTCAGTCCTCAGCCAACAACCCAGTAACTTACACCTATTAGTCAACTGAGTTAATTTGAAGTAAACCCATCAAAAATGAAAACCGTGAGAACGGTTTCTCCCGAATGTGAGCTCATTTAAACATGTTGTATGGTGGGTAATCTATTGAGATGAAATAAAGTATTTGAGACATTATTTGAATCCAGAGCGAGACATGCACAGCGAAAGGATCAGCAACATGGAGATAGTTTTAATTTTTGAGATACAATGCAGCAGCAAGGCGGTCGAAATTGCTTTCAGATTTAGAAGCATCATTGTGCTTAAACATTTTTGAAAGGGCTTACTATTCAATACTCATTCAAGAATTTGAAGCATTTTTGAAAGGAGACTCCTCGAATTTCTAAATGGGTTACAAGCTCGAAGTACTCTGAAGAGCATGAAAGCCTATCCTATAACGACGGCTCTTAGATAGACATCGGTAGATACAGGTATCTTCTGTAGAACTTGTGATTAAAGCGAGTCAACAGCAACAAAAGAAGGGACTTTTCGGCAGATGGAGCTGCTTTAATCAAAAAAGGAAAGGCTATAAAGAGATACAAGAATGTCCAAGGACCAAGCCTCAATAAAAGCCATGTACTCAGGCGTGGTGCAAAAATTAAAATACTTGTAAGCTATATAACTTATTAATACAGTGACCTGTTATTGAGTGTCAAGCCGTCTAAGAAAGAGGTCAGCTTAAAAAAATAATAATAAGGAATGAACGCGTCTTTGGCCCTAAAATCGATCTGATCTTTACTGTGTTCACTTACAAGGTCGATTGATATTGAATTTTTGAGTAGAACAAAGGGACTCCGGGCCAATCTCAACACCTGTTGGTATATAAAAGACATTGGAAAGAAAAACGAGATCTAAATTCAATGATCCGACTGAAACGCATGACATTGTTTACTCAGCCGAAAGTGGGTGAGAATATTTTTTCTAAACGACGACATTTGAAGGCAGCCTTGCTTAAAAATGTATACCTACGTTTCTGATCCGTTTGCCGTACCAAAACTGATTTCAAATCTATTCAGTTGATTTTAGTCAGACTCACACTCCCTATTTACAATCAAAACGTACTTTTATGGAGCGATGTAGATCAACGTGAAAATGCTATATATCCCCGTGACAATTTTTAGGAATAATCCCGCCCTTCTTACAACCCTGCAATATAACTTACTTCCACACGGGCAATTAACCCCGTAAACCGATTCATTTATGTCAGGAGCACATGTTTTTATCGCTCCATTTTTCAAAACCATAGCTACCTCGCCGTAACCCAGTGTGATACCATTAAATGACGTTTATAGCCCAATTCTTTTCTAAAAACCAGAAAATGTTCAATCACATGTCAGCGCTTCGCACACAAACAATGGCGACATCCTCCGAGTACCCGCCCAACAAAAGTTATACATAGCCCCAGATGATGTATATACGTAAACTCCCACCCCCACTTTGGCCCACATGTAAAAATGTCATCATCACACAAGTACGACAGGATGTAGCTAGGTATACTCCATCTCGGTCGGTCGTCTTATGCAACGAAGGGCGAATGCCAAACGGAAAGAAATATATCCCTTTGACTTGTGCGGATAAAAAGATTCATGCAATTTTTTTATTTATTTCTGACTGACGGAAATTAATTGAAATCTCCTAACAGATTTTCAACTGCCGCAGACAATTATTCGTCCACAAAACTGACACCAGAAATGTTGGCAATTTATTCACATGACCAATATCCGACAGCCCCTCTCAACCCGTTCGGGATGTCAAAGACTGATTGGACGGACACACATTTCTCAACGAGCACCAATGAATTCCAAATGAGGAAACATCTTGTCCTTTTCCTTAAATTTGACCTCATGACTGATTAAGCCGCACAAGGTGAATTATGTTTTTTCCCCAACGGTTTAAATCAATCCCTTTCGGGTATCGATTAGGATATGAAAATGAACGATGCACACCCGCATCGTAAACTGGAAAACAATGAGCTCGACATACGATTTGCATTTTCGATTTTCTTCGCCTTACCTCAGCTGGAAACGTGTATCCCTCCACGCTGTGCTCCGATCCGAATTGGTCATGCAGACCGTAGTGTATGTGGATTTCATGGAATCGATATCGGTAGGAGAGTGGTCCGCCGGTTATGTTGACTGGCACTTGTGAGCCGTCGTAGTTCGCCACGGTTTCGTTGCCCGCCGTAAAGATGACACTGTGTCCGGTGTTTGATATTAAGCCACTTATCTGCGGATTGGAAGAGGGTGAGAATATGACAGGGGAGGTGTCGCGTGTACTCACTCTATGCTTGTCGACGTGTATCGGCCTCAGGTTGGGGTCGAAGAGTAATCGTTGTGGCTCAAGGTTAACTGGAGATTGCCTGCGTCCCTTGTTGCAGAGCGACCATTCCGGATTGATTAGACCCCAAAACGCAGGACCTGCAAGGAGAAATTGTGGTCAACAGATTTACAGTGTGGTTGTAAATAAAATAGAATATGATATATGTTAGGGGCTTAGATAACATTATCGTCGATAGATAAAACTATGAATTTCTGCTTCTGACAGGCACAACAAAGGACAGAGAAATACACGCACTTTATGATTCTTTCCCAGACATCCTCGTGAATAAACTAAGTATGAAATAGACTGAAAGCTTTCCTTTTCTAAAAGAGGCCAGTCTCTAGAAGACCTTTCCGCCAAAGGTCGGTGAAAATCAACGAAAAGTCTGCTCATAAGGTCTGTTTGGAAGGTTGAACGATTTTAACCGTCAGCGCTGTTTGAGCAAGGACTTAAGTTTTCCTGCAGGTTGCATTTTGTAGAGCTTGACACACTTTTATCCTCCAAATTTGACGAATCATCGTCAGTTATTTTTGTTCATCCGATTGTAGACATTTTCATTATCGGTTTTCCGTCATAATTTTTTTTTTTCGACGGACACCTTGAAGCCAAAAGACGTCAGACCAGATTCGTATAGTGATTCAGCATAAAGTTCTATTTACCGTCTTAGGTGGCGCTTCAGTCTGAGGTTAAATTGGACCTCATCCAATAGGCATCTCCAGCTTGTGCGGTTTCTGGCCAACATTTTAAGTATGTTTAGGTCATCTTCCACTGTTTGAGGCTTTATAATGCGATCTCTCCCTCTACCGTATTGTCCCTGAAGTCGAAGACTTTTTCTTAAAGTCTCGAACCTCTCCTTCTGAGCTAGAGAATCATCTTATAACGGCTCTAACCGCCCCCACAGCTGTCTAATAATCTGTTATGTGGTTCAAAGGGTATATTTTGAAGTCAAAGTTCCTGTGGCTTCACAATGTGCACACCTTAGCCCAAGTGTGATTGCAATTGCTGCGGGCTGCGGCCTGTCAGCATAACTCTAAGCTGCCCTAACCTTACCTAGCTGACATTCTTGATCGCTCACTGCCAGATTATCCCCAATGGTCTTATTTTCCTCGCACAATAGTGTGTGCCGTTTGTCAAAGACCCTCTTCGTAAATTGGTCCTTACTTGCTTCGTTTTATTTAGCAAAGACGTGTTTCATGTTCTCTGGAATAATTTTGCAAAGTTGATGGCTGTTCAAAAGAATTTTCCAAGTTTGCCTTAAAAAAAGAGGTATTCGAATACCTTAACCCTAAGTAAGCCCCTTGAAGCCAAAAAATCAGTTTATTTCATATATCAAGACTATGAGGAGAGGCTGCTTTATATCTAAGCACTTCATATCTCTCATTTACATCGTCTATTTGCTTGGCAAATGTGCTTCCGCCGCAGCAAGAATATTTGCAATGAACTCCAAAAATAAGCTCTTTCAGCAAAAATTGTTCTGGGTGAGGTATAGGTAAGCTCCCACAAAACTTTGGAAAATGTAAAATTGTACCTTCACATTAACTCAATCTCTAGCAGCGACATAATCGAATTTTATACCGAAACTAAATATGCAGATGGGTCTTATTTCAGACAGAAAATAAGGCTGTCACACAAGAAAGAGTTCAAGAAGAAGAAAAGTCTGCAGCCTTTTAAAACATGCACAACAGAAAGACCTTGATGGAATTCTCTCGACTGCTACAGATTAAACTCCATCGCTCGATGGTAGCATTTACTATTTTGAGACCTCCCTCAAGCTAGATCATCAATTGAATCTTATCAAACGATTTTTAATTCTCGGACCCTCCCAAAGTTCAGTTTTACATTGACTTTTCTATTAATTGTTTGATCGGATTTAGCCTCTGTGGTGGACAAATTCATAAAATCCATGAACGAGGTCCTTATAAAAATTTGAACTATTTCAACTTAGTTAAGTCCTCGCGATTCCAAAGATCTGGGACACATACCCAGAGAGCTTCAAGCGGAGATTAAAAAAGATCAACGGATGTCGTCGTAGCATTTTAGTTGTTATATGTATATAGAAAAAATCAATACTGGTGAGTCCAGCAGACGGCGCAAAATTGTTCTCAAGTCTCCTCACGAAGTCGGTTAGCAGATTTCTGACAAAGTGTGACTTTTACTACAATCAAGAATAGACTTTGAGTAGCTTTAATCAAGCACTTCAGCCAATTGAGCCACCACTCTTCAGTCTCAGACAACGTGTGAAGAACAATCTTTAAAAAAGGTTACAGATGGCAGAAGTTTTGGTCAGAATAGAATTAAAGTCAGTCAATCATGTTTGTTCAGTCAAAACATTTGAAGAAATCTTCCAGTAAAATTAGGTCTCAAGGCCGACGATTTATCTTGAAGCTGCTGTTATACGTTAACCCGGGACGATATACCTAATTTTTTATAACTTGGGAAACAGCCTACCTAAAAGCAATTACATCTAACACATTCCACGGGTCTCTGGAGGAAATTGGCGCGCTTGGACTGCATCGACAAGAAATGGAAGGAACTGCAGTTAACGCTGTCAATCTCCATTGAAGAACTCCAAAATGGGTAAAGAAGGTAGGCCCTATTTTACAAACCCGAAAAATAAGCCTGACCTGATGTGTTTTCGGACAACTTTACATCAATCTAAACGACGGATATGTGTTACAGGTATTCCCTTCACGTTTGTGTGTCAAAACACAAGTTTCTTGAATCGGTATGAAAGATTTAGGCTTCGTAGATATATCTACACATACAAATTTCACGTGATAAAATACCATAATTATAAATGGTTTTGAAGCTGTACATATGAGTACATATGAGAAGAAGTTGAAGCGCCTCGAACAATGAAAAGAGCGATAAGAGGTTTTACTGTAGGATTGGTCAAGCTGGACTATGTAGAGACAGATTCTCATTCGTTTAGTCCCAAGCTTGGTCTTACGGTAGTGTTGTTGGTCTTTAATTTTAGTGGGTAGAGCGGCTCCTTCGTTTTATAGCTAAGGTGACTTGCAGCAATCGTATAAGGGGCAGAAGACAACCTAGAAGGCTCAATCTCAAGGAGTTACTCCTCTACGCTGAGTAGAGGGCTGGATACCTTAGGTATGTATCCAACTATTTAGGTTTCGAAGATGGTGCTATGCAAACTATACCATCAGAGAGAGCTTATGAATTTCTTTACTTCATTCAGTTCTATATTAAGCTAACTAGTTGGTGGTTCCCGGTCCAATCAAGTCCGTTTATGTCACCCTGCATCAGATTGTTAATAATGCTCCAGCAAAGAGGATCTTCGAATCGACAAGTAAGACCGGACCTTCGTTCAAAAGACCAAGTCATCACGGATGCCAGCACTTTTAGCCTGGATAACTGGAAGTAGCGTGCCAGGGATCGCAAATGGGTGGAAAGCTGCAGTGCCTCAGACACGGACTCTTCACAGAGCAGGAGCACGTTTAGTAGGTAAGCTAGAATCAGGATCTGCATTCTTTAAGGCGAAACGTTCAAACGTTTTCGTGTGCACGAAGAAATTTGCTATGGCAAAGACCCCAGGTTATATCTGACATTGTTTTCTCTACACCTACGAATTTTTTGTTGATTGAATCAAATTACCGCAACCTTATCTCTTAAGCTAGTCTTATTATTTCCTTTCATACAGCTTAAGGCACACATTCGCCAGAGCTTATCTGTCCATTCAGCACACATCTGTCGAGTACAGCGCGATGGAATTTTTTGTCTTTCTCTCAAAGTTTCCATTCAAAATTTCAAGTTACTCATGTTGGCATAGTTGCCGAAAAGGATTCCCCCACAATAGTCCTCTTTAATAGGATAATAGTCATCTTGTTAACACACAACCGATACAACTTAGTCCGCCCTAACTTGCAGATACACTGATACGGCACGTACTCAATCCTCCAGTTCCAGCAAATGAACCATTGAACCCACACGATAACAAAATAGCGAAAGCTTTTCGATCTCGACCCCAATCGCTTGTACATATTGATGTCCCCTCATCGTATCGTATCGAGCGAGCCAATCTCTCGAAATAGGATTGAAGTCTTAAACTAAATAGTTGCCATCATTGAGCAGGAACTGCTTGGATAGTTGACGCATAATCACTGTGCGATGCACGATAAAAGTTACTCAAGTCTTCTGGGTTCTATATGTTCAGTGGCTGTGTGTGTTTGCAAAGGCACCCTCACTTAAGCATGTTGTTGCAATAGTCCGTGCTATCTCGTCTCCTGCACGATGCACCCATCCATTGTACGACGAACAACAGCCAGCATTCTCACTCCCAGAGCCGCCGCCAAGTTGATGCTGCGACTAGATGTTATGCTGCCAAACACAAAGGTGCTCGTGTTTTAGTCCTTTTCTTGCATCTTCTTCCGTTTCAGGGCAATAACAAGCGACTCTCGCGCTCGCTAGATAGAGGTAGATTGTGTGCAAATGGGTGTTAAGCTAATCGCAAGAGGTGGAACAGTTTTTATGGTGTGCTTCCTTCCTCCCCAGACACATGTTGAAAGAAGGTTCTCGCACAGAGGGATAAAGGAGCAGAAAATAATTCGACTGCAAGTCCCTTCCAACGCCACAACTTCTTCGAAGAAGTCCTTCTTTCTTTGAACGGGTTTTTTTCTTCTGTCTATTTCTACCGGAAGACAAGTGAGCGATTTATTTGACACTCGTGTGCACAAGGACTTGGCTGCAAAAGGAGTTATATTAGCACTCACCTGAAATTCCATCGTAGGTCCACCATTCCTCCCAGCTGACGGCAAACAGAACTGCAAAAGAGAAGATCACAAGGAGAATTTAAAAAAAAATGTATTCCAGGACGAAAAAATAAGAAAGGAGGACAAATAGTGATTTTGGCGCTCATTTATTACAGCCAGCGCACACATCTAACATACATCCATCACGCAGAAAAATTGACCTTAACCGAGTGGAATTTTCGCTCGGTTAAAAAAAAATGTGTTGAAATCAACTAAGTCTCTGTAGAAAACAAATGAGTTATTATTGTTAAAAACTACCGTGTTAAAAAGGTTAAATACATGTTGTTAAAAATAACACACTAAATGTTTGTTATCAATTAAGTTGCTTCGTTAATATTAACCAACCAGTCTCGTTTTCCTGTTTGGTTAAATTCAAACAAGTATCTTGGTTAAGAAAAACCTACTAAATTTGGGGTTTTAACACATTGATTGGTTATTAATAACCGTGCTACTCATGTAAAATTAACCAAACGAATGTGTGTTAAAATCTAACAAGCTCTCTGTTAAAAACAACCAATAAACGTTGCTTAAATACAACCAATGACTTGTTTGTTTTTAACCCTTTTACTCGTGAGAATTTAACCAAGCGAATGTGTGTTAAAATCTAACAAGCTCTCTGTTGAAAACAACCAATAAACGTTGCTTAAATACAACCAATGACTTGTTTGTTTTTAACCCTTTTACTCGTGAGAATTTAACCAAGCGAATGTGTGTTAAAATCTAACAAGCTCTCTGTTGAAAACAACCAATAAACGTTGCTTAAATACAACCAATGACTTGTTTGTTTTTAACCCTTTTACTCGTGAGAATTTAACCAAGCGAATGTGTGTTAAAATCTAACAAGCTCTCTGTTGAAAACAACCAATAAACGTTGCTTAAATACAACCAATGACTTGTTTGTTTTTAACCCTTTTACTCGTGAGAATTTAACCAAGCGAATGTGTGTTAAAATCTAACAAGCTCTCTGTTGAAAACAACCAATAAACGTTGCTTAAATACAACCAATGACTTGTTTGTTTTTAACCCTTTTACTCGTGAGAATTTAACCAAGCGAATGTGTGTTAAAATCTAACAAGCTCTCTGTTGAAAACAACCAATAAACGTTGCTTAAATACAACCAATGACTTGTTTGTTTTTAACCCTTTTACTCGTGAGAATTTAACCAAGCGAATGTGTGTTAAAATCTAACAAGCTCTCTGTTGAAAACAACCAATAAACGTTGCTTAAATACAACCAATGACTTGTTTGTTTTTAACCCTTTTACTCGTGAGAATTTAACCAAGCGAATGTGTGTTAAAATCTAACAAGCTCTCTGTTGAAAACAACCAATAAACGTTGCTTAAATACAACCAATGACTTGTTTGTTTTTAACCCTTTTACTCGTGAGAATTTAACCAAGCGAATGTGTGTTAAAATCTAACAAGCTCTCTGTTGAAAACAACCAATAAACGTTGCTTAAATACAACCAATGACTTGTTTGTTTTTAACCCTTTTACTCGTGAGAATTTAACCAAGCGAATGTGTGTTAAAATCTAACAAGCTCTCTGTTGAAAACAACCAATAAACGTTGCTTAAATACAACCAATGACTTTTTTGTTTTTAACCCTTTTACTCGTGAGAATTTAACCAAGCGAATGTGTGTTAAAATCTAACAAGCTCTCTGTTGAAAACAACCAATAAACGTTGCTTAAATACAACCAATGACTTGTTTGTTTTTAACCCTTTTACTCGTGAGAATTTAACCAAGCGAATGTGTGTTAAAATCTAACAAGCTCTCTGTTGAAAACAACCAATAAACGTTGCTTAAATACAACCAATGACTTGTTTGTTTTTAACCCTTTTACTCGTGAGAATTTAACCAAGCGAATGTGTGTTAAAATCTAACAAGCTCTCTGTTGAAAACAACCAATAAACGTTGCTTAAATACAACCAATGACTTGTTTGTTTTTAACCCTTTTACTCGTGAGAATTTAACCAAGCGAATGTGTGTTAAAATCTAACAAGCTCTCTGTTGAAAACAACCAATAAACGTTGCTTAAATACAACCAATGACTTGTTTGTTTTTAACCCTTTTACTCGTGAGAATTTCCCAAAAATAAAGTAACATTCTGTTCAAAAAAAGAGAATTCTCCTCGATTTATTTTACATTCCATTTTTCCATAAAACAATTCTATAAAACATTTTCATCGAAATATGTACCTATCTGATATTTGTTATACGTAGAAATTGTGTATCTGTTAATTTTATCATTCAACTTGGTAAATTTCAACAAACACATACTGTTGTTTCTTAACAAGTTATACGCACACCACGAATTACGACGCTGCTTTTTCAAAACGCAGAAACCAGGGATGAAAAAATAATCGCAATTGTACTTTTATCGACACAGTTGATTTAAAGATATATACAAGTACGATTTGCCCAAATTCAGAACTTTGATGAATATATTCTACTTCTGAAAATACGTTCCGACATTCCTTCCGAATTTAGTACATTCACATTTCACGAACAAACTAAATTCTAAACAGGCTAATACAGCCTTAAAAACAAAGTTTTCTCTACTACTTTTTTGGCTTGCAATAGGAAAAAAAGAACACAGACAAAAATGGCCAAAGCAACAATTTTTTTTTTACATTTTTGTCTGATAAAATATGGCTTTTACTCTTAATTGTAGCTAGGCACTTGAAAACTAATTTAAGATAGGTATCTAATTGTAAGAAAATTTGCCAAAGGTACAAATTTAATGCAAAATAAATATTAGCTTTTTATTGAGTCCAATTGACATAATGGCCTTAACGCAATATTAATCTAATCTGTTTCTGTAGATATAATGAAGTAAAATTAAGTAATTTTTCACTCTGCGATTCAATCATTTTGAGAACCAAGCTAATGAAAAAAGCTACACTTTTGCACATGCTGAACAAAATGGTATAGTCTTTAGTTTAGCCCTTTACTTCAAAATTTGTAAGTACCAAACTCGTTTCGACCTATGCGTTGGTGAGAGATGATAATAATAAAACTTATATCGTTTTCCACGCGGCAAAAAGAAGCGTCCGGCAGAGTCCGGAATCAAAAAGATAGATTCTGAGATTTCATCTAATTGTGCTCTACAATATGGTATATATAGTCCTGCATTTATCACTTTATTTCAAAATTTGTTAGTACCAGACTTGTTTTGAACTATGCGTTTTGTGAGAGTTGATAATAACTAAACTCATAATGCAATTGGTACATACACATTTTAAAATAAAGATACAAACAGAAAATTATATATACCATCTTGTAAAGCACAGTTAGGAGAATTTGAAGAAACCAAGGAAGTATTGGTAACCAATCTCGACTTCCAGGAGCAGCCTTGAATAAATCGTCTTTTTCATTGCTGTGCTGCCTTTGCTAGGCCTTTGCGATCACAAATTATTCACGCACAATTGAACCCATTTCGGTACAGCACCTAAAAAATCAGTTTTGTCATCCCTGGTAGAAAATATGTGTGTGGCTGTTGATACAGATCATTCACGAACAATGGAAAACATTTGGGTACAATACCAAAAACTCGTTTTACATTCCTGGTAGGTAGAAATATGTGTGTGGCTGCAGATACAGTCAACTCGGTTAATATCTACAAACACAAGGCTTCTCGTTCATCTGTAAAACAGTGTGTCTCGGTTGATTTTAACACATACATCGTGTTATACGCATACGCATACTATCGCGAATTATGAACGACGCACGCTGCTCGCGACTAGTAATTGAGTCATTAAGTGTTGAACCTTTGTAGTGGCTGGTGGTGTGAAATCTGTGATAAGTGAAAATAAAAAAAACAAAAAAGACAAGGAAAAATAAAAAATTCATATTTATTGGTGAGTACATAATATTATTATCTTGTTTTCCTCTTGTTTAAAACAAATTATTGTCAATTTTGGTGGTTTTTATGTGAAAAAAGAAATAGAACTAAAGCAACGAATTTCAACGTAGTACTCGGTTAATAATTGCCGAGTTGAGAAACACTCGGTTAATATCAACCCTTTCAGTCTGGTATCGTGTTTTGACATGTTTTTTTCTTCTGGGATTCAGGTTCTTTATTAGCGAGTGCATTAACTATGTTGTTTTTCTCGAGTTTTAAACAATTTATTGTCAATTTTGGTGATATTCAAGTGAAAAAAAAATAGAACCAAAGCAAAGAATTTCAACCTAGTACTCGGTTAATAATTGCCGAGTTGAGAAACACTCGGTTAATATCAACCCTTTCAGTCTGGTATCGTGTTTTGACATGTTTTTTTCTTCTGGGATTCAGGTTCTTTATTAGCGAGTGCATTAACTATGTTGTTTTTCTCGAGTTTTAAACAATTTATTGTCAATTTTGGTGATATTCAAGTGAAAAAAAAATAGAACCAAAGCAAAGAATTTCAACCTAGTACTCGGTTAATAATTGCCGAGTTGAGAAACACTCGGTTAATATCAACCCTTTCAGTCTGGTATCGTGTTTTGACATGTTTTTTTCTTCTGGGATTCAGGTTCTTTATTAGCGAGTGCATTAACTATGTTGTTTTTCTCGAGTTTTAAACAATTTATTGTCAATTTTGGTGATATTCAAGTGAAAAAAAAATAGAACCAAAGCAAAGAATTTCAACCTAGTACTCGGTTAATAATTGCCGAGTTGAGAAACACTCGGTTAATATCAACCCTTTCAGTCTGGTATCGTGTTTTGACATGTTTTTTTCTTCTGGGATTCAGGTTCTTCATTAGCGAGTGCATTAGTTTTGTTTTTCTTGGGCTTTTTTTTTCTTTTATGGCGATGTTCGCAACTTTTCTGGGACGAACTATTTAAAATGATTTCTGTCTATGTTTTCATCATTTCGAATCGTTTGTCACCAATAAATGGCGAACATCGTCTTAAAACCAGGCATAGCCTTAGTTCTCAATGTTTCTGTCAGTAGTAATTTAGTAATTAAATGATCGTATTTTGATATGCACATGCTCATATTAACACGTGCTTCACAGTTATCTAAAATGGATGAAGAAGTGTCAACCTTACTAAAGGAGTGGGGCCTGGAAGCCTACGTAGACATTTTTAAAGGTTCGTTTATATACCAAAACGTAAATTTATACAATATTATTCGCATATAAGAAAGTTGTAATTTGCTTAAAGTATTTTTGCTACACATGTGTTTTGCATTTTTGATTTCGATTCCTTACGGCACGAAAATTCTTTTGCGCTTGAAAAGCTTTTTAGAAGCTTGTGTTTTTCACAGACGATTCTTTCTTATACGCGACTTTCTTATGCAAGGTGGTGCAAAATTAATCCTCCAATTTTGTTTTTGAATTACTTTTTTGCTAAATTAATTTGATTGACGTACGAAGCTATTTGCAAAAATTATAAAATCTTCCGAAAGGGTGATTAAATTTGCGCCATTTTGTATATCTGATAAAAACCTATACTTTGCAAGTGATTAACTATGTGACATTGGTTAATTTTCATTTATAACAGAAAATGCTATAACTTCAATGTCTTTGGCGCTGCTTGGTGCCAGAGAGATAAAGGAAATGATCCCAGTTATAGGGCATCGGGTTCTGTTTACACGGAATTTCGAAGAATGGCGGAAAGCTATGCACCCTAATGCGTCCACGACTTTGGTTGGTTCATATTATTTAACCATTTGAAATGGTAGAAATAAAGTCTTTTTATTTTTCAGACTTTTGAAACTTCAGAATTATCTCTTGCTACAAACACACAAGAACAAAACGACTGCCTTAATTTCTCTTTTAGTGAGATTCTGCCAAATTTCGCTGTTAGCGACAGAGGGGATGCACTAGATTCCCCTTCAAGCGTTGTTGCTGATGATCAATTCAGCGAAAGTTTAGATGTAAGTACAGGGTTTAAATCGGAAAGGTGATTAGTGTTGATTGATGGTCTCTGCTTTCAATTTGCGTTTCTTTATGCATTCAGAGATCAATCAGAATAAATTGACTTATCTATCAGTTTGAGTAAAAAACACTGCATTTATAATCAACTAAGAGAAGGTGATTATAATAGGTGATTGCCACTAATAGCTTTAGCCGATAGTACAAAGGGTTTTTTTTTCACTTATTTTATTAATTATTAATATATTTCACTAATTTTTTATATTTATATGCACATTAAAATATTTTGTTACTAGGAACTTAACAAGCTGCTCGAAAGCTCACTGGAAGGAACCGGTCTACTGTCGCTGGATAAAACTCGACCGCTGGATAACGTTGCTCGACTGCGATTGGTGCGTATTGTCTGCACCAACATTTTAAAGAAAAACCCGGAAAAAAATATCACAGCTCAAATTTATGGGCACTGGACAAATCAGATTGTTCATTTGTTCCCTACCGAGAATAGATCGGTATATTTTCACAACAAGCTGATAAATTCGAGTCGTGGGGTTGTAAACAGATTGGCTGGAAAATTGCCAGATCACATCCACAATCTAAAACGAAAATACCGGGAAAGTGGTGTTATCACTAAAAGGAAGCGTTCGTTTTCCGCTTCTGCGACGTCGTCACCTTCCTCCAGTCGAGTATCCTCTCCCGCATCAGTATCACATCCTATAAAGCGCCTAGCAACAGCTGCCAATTTCGAAGACTTCGAAGGACAATTCCAAGAAGATCTCCAATGGCTAAAAAATTCTAGCCATCCATGGGAAACAACCGAGGACAAATGGGAGAAAACGACCCATGCCCGACTTCACCATTTAAAGGATATGAGCATATCCGAGTATTTTGAGGAATATCCGGCCTTAAAAAAACCATTGGGATTTAAACTGGTAATATTTCATAGAAGTATAATTATATCAGAAATACATTATACATATATTTAGTCTTTAACGTGAACTACAGTTTCACAAGTAAAAGCTCTTATATTTATTAGTTCAGATTTTACTCATAGTTGTCACATAAATGCTTGCGTTATCTATGAGTTTCGATCTTTTCTTTTTATTTGGATATAGTTCAGGCTTTTCTTTACATATAATATTATGTAATTCTTCTTTTCTCTACAGCTGGTAAGGGATTTCGATAAAATATACAGCGACAACTGCAACGGACTGGTTGAAAATTTTCCAAAATTAAAAAAGGACATTTTCCAACTTGCTAGAAGCAAGGGAAAAGGAGTAAGAGGAAAGGATAAATACTTCGCTCACCTGCTGACTCGGGAAAATCGTAAGAAAACGTCATTTGTTAATAAATACATAACCTGCTAATCGAAATAAATCGAAGAATTTCCGATTCGATCGAATTTCAGAAAAAGCGTGGATATTTTAGCTTTACTAGATTGTTCCGAAAAATTTGTTTTTGTTTTGACCATTATGTTTTCTTTAGAAGAAAAAAACAAATCTGCATCATATTTTCTCTATATTTTTTAGCGCATTCTCTATATAGGTATAATTCTTCGAATCAGATTTGCACACATTTTGTGTAGAAAAATTAATTGGACGCATATGACTTATAATTGTTTTATTATTTTATATTTTCTCAGTTTCTGAAGAGATCAGCAACCTCGCGGCATTCCTGCTAATCCCTTCATTGTTGACCACATCAAACGTTAAGGTCAAAGGATCGAAGCAGAAAATTTGGCGACCCTCTAAGGCGGAAGCAAGGGATGGATTCATAACGAGAGTTGCAACGGATGCAGAGATAGATGCAGCAATTACCAGCAGGCGAGAAAAACTACAAGGTATTGGCCTTACATTACAGCCCTTCATTATAGTAGTAGGTAACTCAATCGATGCTATTGGGTCCTATTTTGTAGTTGTAGATGAAACTAAATATTTACTACCTACCATTTTAGAGGCAGTAGATGTTTGTTTCAAACTAATTTTTATTATTAATGCTGAATATCCGCCAGAGAGTAGATGTTCTTGGCTGTTTATTCAAAAAGCATTTTTTAAAATTAAGACAGAGTTCGATAAGGAATCTACCGCGGCCAATACCTTGTTGGGAGAGTTAGGTGTCAAGGAAAGTTAGAGTTTTCCCCTTCCAATTCATTTTCTTACAATGGTTGTTTGTTTCTTATGCAGATCCTACTTAAAGGATCTCAAAGTTCTAAGGCACCACTTTGATTTCAATCACAGTGACCATAACTTCACAACTTATAAATGTCGCGAAGGAGATTGTAAGCGATCGTTTCCAATTTTCAATTCCTTTAGAAGACACTTTAAAAAAAAACACGATTTTCAATGTTCAAATAATCCAACAAATTCTGAGAAGAATGCGGATATACTTAATGAAAGTGTTGTTGCAGAAAAACAATTAGAACAAACCAATAAAACTGAAAATACAGAAACCCTGTCACTTGATAAATCACTATCACTTTTTATAGCATCCCTTTATGCAAATGTGATCTTGCCTAGAAACGTAGTGCAAAAAGTGATTGATGGCTTAGCAGAATATTTCGGTTCATTAAGTTCAAATTTGCAGAACTGTGTAGACAATATATGTATTGAGCATTCTCTATCTAATGATGTTTCAAATCAATTAATGCAAGCACTTGTTCCTTCAATCACCTCCCCCTTAGAATGTTTCCGAACAGAACAAAAAAGAATTTCTTATTTCACAAAACAAAAATCATACATTGAGCCTAAGGGAATAATAATCGGCCAAAGGTTCGATTATGTCAAAAAAGGTGGAATAACACGTATGGAACCTATTCCGTGCCAAGAACATTTTATATCTTTAAGAGATATATTGCAAAGATTTTTCTCCCTCGAGAACGTACTTTCGGAAACTTTTGAATATATGGACAGTCTTCGAAATAAAGATGGAATGGAAAATTTTATTCAAGGTTCACATTGGAAAGAAAGACTTAAGCACCATTCAAATCGCATTGTGTTACCTCTATTTATGTACTTCGATGATTATGAAATCGGAAACGTTCTAGGAAGTCATGCTGGTGTTCACAAACTAGGAGCTGTGTACGTCTCAGTTCCATGTCTTCCACCTTGGCGCTCCTCAGTTCTGTCCAACATATTCCTTATTTTATTATTTCATTCATCCGACAGAGTATCTTTTGGTAATAATGTTATATTTCAACCAATTATTGATGAGTTTAATTTTTTAAGCGAAGTGGGCATAGAAATAGATATTCCATCTTTCAAGGGATCTTTATTTTTTGAACTAGCTCTGATTCTTGGTGACAATTTAGGAATACACTCTCTGATTGGGTTCGTAGAGAGCTTTTCAGCAAATTTTTCTTGTAGAGTGTGCAAAGTTACAAAAGATGTATTGAAAAAGCAACTTTACGAAGATACAACACTTCTTCGAACAATGGCAAGCTATGAAGCAGATCTGGCTTTAAATAATTTATCTTTAACCGGCATTAAGGAAAAGTGCGTTTTTCTGGGCATAAACAACTTCGACTTGTTTCAACAGGTGGGCGTCGATATTATGCATGATATGCTAGAGGGTGTTGCCAAATACATTTTGAGTTTTATACTTTCAGAGTATACCGAAAAAAACAAATTTTTTTCTTTAACAATTTTCAATGATAAGCTATTAGCTTTCTCATATGGCCCTGATACTAAAAACAAACCTTGCCCTATCGAAAGAGAACATCTTAGGCGGGGAAATGTGCGTTTATCTTCAGGAGAAACGCTTACTCTTTTGCGGTTTTTGGGTTTACTTATAGGTGACTTTGTGCCGAGGGGTAATATTATTTGGGAAATGTATATAAAATTAAGACAAATTGTTGACATACTTCTTAGTATAAATGTTTCTGTTGGAACAGAAGATTTCTTGCAAGTATTAATAGCTGAACTTAATGAACAAAGTTCCACAATCTCATTCACTACCATACCGCTTTTAAAAAATACGGCCCATTAACATCTTTGTGGTCAATGAGGTTCGAAGCTAAGCATAGGCAATCCAAAATGTCGGCTAGATCATCATGTAACCGAATGAATATCACTTTAACCTTAGCAATGAAACATCAACTTCAACTTAATGAAATGTTTTTAAGGGGAAAACTTTCTAATCTACTTGACGTTGGACCCAAAAAATATGGCATGTTATTTGAACTTGATAATATACGATCACAGCTATCACTGGACCCTAATAAAACGTTGACTATGGTCAGTTGGGCGACCATGTCTTCTGTACATTATAAAAAGGGATCCGTCTTAGTAAAAAGTCTTAGTTCAGATTGTTATTTGTACGACTTTTTTGTATTGGAAAAAATATATTTGTATGACTCAAGTCAATTGATTTTTGTTGGTATAGTACTTAAAACTAAATGTTTCGATGAACACTACTATGCATATGAGGTAGAAGTTCCATTAATACCTCAACAAATTGTTATTCCACTTGAATTTTTTCTATCGCCAATTCCTAACACTTTAAATATTTTATCTAACTCCAAGCAGTACGTTATTTTAAGAAGTCCACTATAAATAAAAAATAGATTAAATTATAAATGTAAATGATTTCGCTTTAACACTGCAGATTTCATAAATATGCTAATTAAAATAATATTATGTAAATTAATTTATAAAAATACACAATTTTGCACATTTCTTTTTAAATGATGAAATTTATGACCCATATATTTTAAGTAAAATTAAGTTTTGCATTAAAATTAATAAAAACATGTAATAAACAGAAAACATATATTTTGTATTCAAAAATACATTACAAACGATATTATAATAAAAAATCTATGTACTTAATATGAAAAAGATTTTTTTTTTATTTTACGATAAAATTATCCCTTTTAGATGGTTCAATTTTCAGGTGCACTCAAGTTCAACCAAGTAAACTGGTAAATTGGTACCACATGGACTGGCTAATAAGAAGTAAGTAGTTTGGTTAAATTCAACCAAGTAGATGTGCTAATTCCAACCGAGTAAGTTACGTAAATTTAACTTTTAGTTGGTTAAATGCTACCAAGAAAGTTGGCTAATTTTAACCAATTGGAATTGTTAAATGCAACCAAGTAGGTTGGTTGGTATCAACAGAGTAACATGGTTAAATCCAACCAAGTAGGTTGGTTGGTAACAACAGAGTAACATGGTTAAATCCAACCAAGTAGGTTGGTTAGTAACAACAGAGTAGCATGGTTAAATCCAACCAAGTAGGTTGGTTAGTAACAACAGAGTAACATGGTTAAATCCAACCAAGTCGGTTGGTTAGTAACAACAGAGTAACATGGTTAAATCCAACCAAGTAGGTTGGTTAGTAACAACAGAGTAACATGGTTAAATCCAACCAAGTCGGTTGGTTAGTAACAACAGAGTAGCATGGTTAAATCCAACCAAGTCGGTTGGTTAGTAACAACAGAGTAACATGGTTAAATCCAACCAAGTCGGTTGGTTAGTAACAACAGAGTAACATGGTTAAATCCAACCAAGTAGGTTGGTTACTAACAACAGAGTAACATGGTTAAATTCAACCAAGTCGGTTGGTTAGTAACAACAGAGTAACATGGTTAAATCCAACCAAGTCGGTTGGTTAGTAACAACAGAGTAACATGGTTAAATCCAACCAAGTCGGTTGGTTAGTAACAACAGAGTAACATGGTTAAATCCAACCAAGTCGGTTGGTTAGTAACAACAGAGTAACATGGTTGAATTCAACCATGTGTATTGGCTAATAACAACAGAGTAACTTGGTTGAATTCAGCCAAGTGGGTTGGCTAATAACAACAGATTGAATATGTTGAATTCTACCAAGTGAGTCGGCTAATAGCAACAGACTAAGTAGGTCAAATTCTAACAAGTTAGTTGGTTAAATACAACCAAGTAGGTTGGCTAATTTCAATCAAGTGAGTTGGATAATAACAACACAGTTACGTGGTTAAATTCAACCAAGTGGGTTCGCTTATAACAACAGAGTAACTTGGTTAAATTCAACCATGTGTATTAGCTAATAACAACAGAGTAACATGGTTTAATTCAACCATTGGGTTGGCTAATAACAACAGAGTAATTTGGTTAAATTATACCAAGTTAGTTTGTTATTTACGACCGAGCAAATTTGGAGGGGAAATTGATAAATCGGTTATTTTTAACAGAGTTTCGTTAAACAAGTTGACTCGGTTTATTTTAATCAACTAACTCTGTAGGAGCTATATTAACAGTATCACTTGGTAGTTTTTAACCGAAAGTCGGTTGTTTTTAAATAAGCGATTTTTCTGCGTGATTAATTTTAATCATGGACCATGACTTTGCTCTAAGCACACCTTCCACTCGGCGTCGGCATATGGAAGATGATGCTAAAGAAGCGAAGCCTCGCCACGATTACAACAATAGACCGTGCAGATTCGAGTGGTAGTGAGTTTTTAGGGCCCCACAAAAACCCACTTACTTCCAGTGCAACCGTGACCATTATTAGTCAGAGTTGGTCGGTCGGTATAATGTTATTAATGACAGGGGAAAGCTGTGAATGACTTTGGCTCTAAACTTCTGTAAGGGCGTGGGACTGAAGCAACAATAATGGTCATGGAAGAAAAGTTTTCGCTTTGTTCTCAAACGAAAAAAAAAAAAACGAAAAAAACGCCTTGCATGACTTTTAAAGTGGAGTTCTCAATTAAAGGAAACCTCATGGAGCACTCTGGCTCTCTTGAGCCATACCCCATGCATGATGTTATTTTTTCCTCAAAAGTTTCCCTTTGTTTGTATATACGGCCATGCCCAACATGTTGTTGGCTACTCGACGGAGGCAAGGCCAAAGGTGGGAGATGAGAATGGCAGGCGGAGAACCCTGGAGGATTCATTGCACCCAGAGCTAGCTACTACCGGTTGACTGCGACAAGCGACTATGATTGTGCATGTGCATGGGAGTTTCAATGCCTTATTCATGCATGTGATGAATATAAATACACGGGTATGGCTGACAGCTATTCAGACAGAAGGCAATTGCAATTGGAAGCCGAAGCGACGCAGAATGGAATATAAGGAGGAAATGGCAAAGAAAAGTCGTCTTGACATTGATTTGTTGGCGAATGTATTTTAAAAAAACGTTTTGCGGTTCCAGGGATTGAACTGCTGTGGAGGAAGGAGCGTATGATGCATATTTCGAAGGGAGATGGACAAAAAAGTGCGAAGGTCTTTAACGCCGGGAGATGAATTGCGTTGGAAGTCTTGCATAAGCTTGACACTTCTGAATACTTATATGCAATGAGGTTTTGCAAAATGTCGCATATTTGGAAACAATAGTCTTTAAAAATGTCCATAATTTAGAGTGCTGCAAGAAGTAAGGCAGAACTTGTGATATATGTGCCCTAACCTATTGATTTCTAGGAATAAGCAGTTATGGCTACAATAATCTGAAATTGATGCCGCCTAAAGGATTAGAAGCTGCTTTTATACAGAAAACATTTCAAGAAAGCAACTTTCCGGGATCGAATTCATTTAAGAGCAGGCGATCTGTGTGAAGGTGTCTGGACCTACGGATCCTTAGAAGCCTTAAAGTTTGGTTAACTTTTTACTCAGCGAAAGGTTCACGTTTAAATCGAAAAATTAAAACAAACCTCAAGTTCTTTTCCCGCTCTGCCAATGTCTAAGAAAATAATTGCCTCCGGTTTTCAGAAAGCTTCTCATTTTAGCCGTTTATATGTAGGTACTCGTATATATGGCCTTAACTTTGAGTTTAAAATAAAGACGAAACACAAAAATCTGCCAAAAGCTAAGTGAACTGTGTTGCCGCGAGGATTTATTTTCAAAAGACCGAACCATAGGGTGCTACTGCAAGTCTTAAGGTGTTGCTCTTTCAGGTGTTTTTGAGAGATTTCTGAGGGCACAATTTTGGATGTAGACCAGTATCAACTTAACCTTAAGAGCGACCACGTTTTTGTCTATATTCCGTGAAATAATAATTGCTTTAAATTCTTTTTTTAATAAGTCAAGTTTTTTTGGCATTCTTAAAAGAAATTCAACGTGATTACACATTTTTGGCGTTTTTTTAATAACAAAGTAAGAGAGACCCAAGTAACCTCCACTTCGTAATTTAAGAAATATTTTTTTATTATTTAAAAATGGAAAATAGTCGATTTGTCCGAGCTTTTATTGGTTTTGGCATGGGAATTACTCCCTACAATCTTTTTTAAGTTAAAGTCAATATTATTGAAATCTTGCATTTGAAGAAATCTTTATATTGCTAAAAGACGTTATAAAGAACTTTCATCACAAAACTAGAACTATTCGTACTGTTTATGAATTAAATGAAAATAAACTTTGCAAATTGCATTTCTTAATGTATTTCTGCTATATATAATATTGAAATAAACTTGAATAAAATTTATGCCTGACTTTAATTGGGGGGATCTATGGTACCCCACGCCGTGGACGACATCGACCTGGTCGAGAAATTGCGCATCAGTCATCTAAGATGTAAATTAAATGTAAATAAACGATGAATTCTGAATGCTCAAGCCCATATACGGGCTCTATAGAGCCTTCAAGACTAACCATTAGGGAGAGCGCCTATGGTTAGGCATACTGGTGGAAGGAGACCGCAACGGACTTGGAGTGCCAAATGGTGCGACTTGGTAGTTAGTAAGTTACCTGTTGTAAGTGAGTTATTTTGGAACTTTTACAAGATAAAACGAAAATTGCAAAAAAAAGTAGTCTTAAGCCAAGAAGAAAAGTAAAGCTGTTTAGGATAGTCTGATAGACCTTCCAATAAGGATAACTTCCAAACCTTGTTGTCATTTCACTCAGTCTTTTGACTTTGCGCACAGCATTATTTGGCCCCCAAGCATTTATTTAAAATAGCTTCAGAGGAACTAAGGATCTTTTAAGCTCACTTCATAATCTTCTTTTTAATAGCAAACTGCTTTTTAAGTCAACTTTTAATTGGCTTGATGTTTTCAATTAAAAAGGAAATTTGTAGCTTCTGAAATGCTGCGAATCCATAAGAGTGTCCAATGACTCATTTCAACCTAGTGGTATCACATTTACATTTGTCTTAAAGTTAGACCATTGGAGATATCTTGCTAAGGCTAACTTGAATGTAGCCTTCAGTGTTCTAACTTCAAAAAAAAAAATTGGAGTCTGGTGATGATTTTTTCCAACGAAAATATGGACAATATTGATTTTTAGTTTCGACTCTAAATGTTAGTAGTTCACAGCGGCAATATTCCATACAAATTTAGCAATTGTGAACTTCCGTAAATTAAGAGTCAAGACTAAAATTTGTTATAAGTGCAGTGCTAAGTTTCTCAAACGTATCTCCGATGGACCTGCTGAGGACTCGATTCATTGACAACATTATATTGACGGCTCGGTTACCTCTTGTGTGGCTATAGCGAAAGCCTAACTATTGCATGTGAGAAGCCAACTCTCCGATGATGCTAGTTATAAAGATCCCTTGACATTCGAAAGAAGCGCCCAAAATTAGACTTACAATTTGAATTGCTGTAGTCATTTAAAAATAAAATTTTACGAATTCACATTGACAAACATTTCTATATTAAATTATCTATTGTGACCTGTACAAAATAGTATTTACGGAAACGCAGAAAAATCCTATTTAATCTTATTTAAAATAAAGAAACTTTCGGTTAAGAACTACCAAGTAATACTGCTTATAAAGCGCGTACAGAGTTAGTGGATATAAAATAACGTAATCAGACTTGTTTTTAAGGCAACTCGGTTAAAAATAACCGATTATTCGAATATCCTTAAATTTGTTCGGTCGCAAAACAAACTACTCTAGAAACTAGGTTGAAAACAGCTGATAAAGTATGTTTTATTTTTGATCGGTATGCATTTAAACTTTATTCTCGGTAGTTTTTAACAACAAATAATCGTTTTTTTCAACAGAGACATAACTCACTTCAACCCATTTTTTTAACAGTGCTTTTGCTCGCACTCGGTAAGTGCCAATCTTTCCGTTTTTTTCTTAAATCCATTGACTCCGGTATTTTCGAAATTGACTTTAGTTTTAAAAAAAAAATCAATAAAATTATGAAAATTCAGTACATGTAGTAAACCATTATTTACCCTTAGATTTCTGGTATGACTATATAATTTTATACCATAATAATGAAGAAGTATAATTGGTTTGTAGGGGTAGTCTATGAACCTAAGAAATATTTTTCTTATAAATAGAAAGTTACACTATCACTGGCTTACTGGGTGTTAGTAAACTTGTCCAATCGAATTTATTTTGACATAAGAAATTGTTTGCAGAATTGTTATTTGCGTATTTTCTTAGTAATTGATTATGGAGTAAGTGCTTAAGTTACGAACGTACCCATGTTTTATCAAAAACAAAAGTCACTGTGAAAATAAATATTTTCTTTTACTAATTTGCAAGTTTTTTTTTCCCAGCCTTCAAATGTTATAGACGGGACCGCGGGGCAACAGCGTGTATTCCATAATTGATTACTTATCTTTGTTCAGAACTTTGAATTATTCTTTCATTGGGCCTAAATTAATAGGCAAAGGACACAAGATCTTACCGTCTCTTGACACTATTGGCACAGTTATCATATTCAATCATAAAGAGCAATCTTTCTTAGTCAAAGTCTCAGCTTCAGCTCACCTGTCACACATGCACATTCCATATGACTATTCAAGTAATTTCGTTGAAAAGTTGACAGTTTGTTTCTATTAGTACCGGAACAACTTACAATGAGGTTTGAACAAAATTCGATTGGTTTAACTTTTTCTTTCCACAGTCTTTACCTTTCAGTGGGTCTCTTTCTCTATATGAACTTGATAATCTAAGGACCACTGAAGCGATTTAGAGATGCAATAATGTTCACTCCTATCATCTGTGTATAATACACCAGTTTAAATGAAAAAAGGTACGACTTTTACTGTGGGAAAAATATACAAAAAACCCACATTTATTATCTCCGCTTCCTTGGAGTATAAGTACGTCTCTCTCGGCCAGAGACCAATCAAGCACTAAACCCTTACATATCATTTTACAATAATACACGTATGGCCAGTGTTGCAATACGTCACAATCTGAATTTCTCGAAAATGGTAAGTTACTTTTTAGCTCGCAAAACTGCTTTTTACTACTTGCACCCAAAAAAGTCTTGCTGCTCAAGCACCTGAACCCCCTCTCGCCTACGCCACTGCTCAAATACATTGTAGTAATAAAAGAAATTAGTTAAAAATCTCAAACTACAGCAAAAAATAAAAGGTCGATTTTGTTTCTCGAAGTAATTAATAGTTGGCAACAATCTCTTCAAAAAATTTGTAAACTAAGTCCAAAACCAAAATCCGAACTAAAACCAATTTCATCTGAATATACGTTGGCACCTCCCAATCTCCCAACCCACACTTCTTAATCAATGATCGAAAATATTTGATTCACCTAAAACACCGCAGCGTGTGACGATGATAATAATTCTTAAAAATCAACTTAAACATCCTCTGATGGGAGATGTCATTCGTTGTTCGCCATTAAAAGCAGAAGCAATAAATTTTCCCATTTTAGGGTTCCACTTCAGTCAACATCTATAAATTTTTGTTAAAACAAACGTCCATTACTCATAAATGTCCTTGCGGGTTTCGCCCCTTATCACGAGTTCATTAAAAACACGTCACTCTCTTTGGGTTGGGTTACCCTCAAAGCGCTGTATCAGATTTATTGGCGGTCACAAAGCAGCAGGGATAACCGCAAACAAAGGTGTGTCTGATGAGTTTGTCTTCCAACGACCATTTTAATTTACTTGTCCGTTGTCCTACGACAGAACAACAAAAACCCATTTAAGTCTTACCACGAGGACACAATGTCTGAATACAATATTTATTGGCAAACTGTTGTCACTCATGTCACATAGTCTGTGTCGGTGGCACTATCCGTGTTCGTGTCCATGTCGATGTCGATGCCAATGTGAATGCCCAACCCTAAAAACTGCAGAATGGAATTGCTTGCCATCCTCGAATTTTATAGTGGTCCCATCAACCATTCATTGACACCGATCACTCAAGCTCTCGTGGCACTATCCCTTTCTTGGATGGGAATATAAACGTGTATTTTTAATGGCACTATACCAAAGGCACTCCTTTATTGGTGTGGTGGCGAAAACTGTAATCAAATTATCGACCAAGCTTATTGCCATCATTTCGTTTATTTCTCTCTCTTTCTCCTTTTTTTTTTTTTTTTTTTTGTTTTTTGCGAGGTTATTATTGTCCTGGGAGTGGAGTATTATTTCCCCGAGCCAAGCCTTTCGCGGGGAGTAAAGTCGCTTGGATTTCTTTTCATGCGAAGTCGTTCGAGCAGAGCAACAGTTGCAGTCCAGAGATGCTATCGATTTATTTAAAACCCCCTGATTGCGACTGCCCTCCTTCGGTCGGTCTTAATCCTTTTCCAATGATGACAACATGTTCCAGTGTTTAAAACTTCATTTAACCCTTGCACACCACAATGGCTGTCATGTGGTAAGGGGTTAATTAATATTATGTCACCCGGTTTACTGGCTTAGGAGTTCATTGAAAGGATATAGGTTTGCGTATGTGCGGCTAATTGTGAATTCGGTGCTGCCCTGCCTGACCTAACATGGACATTTTTGGTAAATGAAAGTGAAGTCGTAATAATAAATTCCTTTATGGCGTACAGAGGACAGTGAAGCGAGGTAGATGAAATGCTTTTATTCTACCGAACAGTGAGCCACTCATGAAATGGTCAGTTGATGCGGCGGTCGTCGGTATGGGGTATTGATTTTTCGTAATGGAAGACAAATCCACTGAGTGGGGATTTTTTTTTATATTTTACGGCACTCGACAGGGTGAAAATAAATTTATATACCTACACTGACCTTAAAATAAGTCGAACGGTTTGAAGGGACTACCTATCGACGAGCAGTGGATTTAAGGGAAAAAAGTGTATTAAATACAGGTGGATTATGTCAGGGAAAACTTTTCGAAATCCAAAGGCATGGTGGTCAATAAGGAGTCAAATGAGTATACTTGACCTTAGATAAGTTGTAGCGGGAATACGAATTCTGCTATAGGTTTATTTTTATATTGCAATGTGTCCATGTGCCAGGGCACCCAAATGAGCAAAACATTAGGGTCTTCCTCGAAAGGCCTGTAACTTTTTTTTAAAAATCGATTTGAATTGTCTCAGTTGTCTAGGACTTGAAAGGTCTCATAGCATTTGTTATTTCATTTCATAGCAAGTTCCATTCATTTCACCCTATCCTGAATTCTGAGTGGATTCTGGAAGTTCCATTCAAGCGGTAGTTTCTCTATCGCGGCTTTTAATGTTCCATCAATACATGGTATACGAATTATTACAAACTTCCAGAACTCAGATGTGTGCACGTCTCTTTGGACTTTATTATAAATCATTAAATCGATTTCTTGGTATATTATAACAGACAAAAAAGTTTAAAAGTGGTATGTATTTTTAATAAACCTTTAAAAATTTTATATACATACACGTTTTAGTTTGCTAAAGGATAATGACTTTTTGTAATTCCTATCCTAAAGCGTCAAAAATCTTTTTTCTGACTATGAGGTCTTCGGCCGGAATAAGTTTAAAATCTTCTGACCGAAATTGGCTCAAATGTGCACACTTCCATTACGAAATACCCCGATTGAGAGATAGGATATGTTTTTTCTTCGTTATCAGTTCCAAAAGCGGAGATCTAAGCTGATATGGTTATATAAAAGCAGAGAGATTTTCACGGATACATAACCTTAAATTCCCCAAGCCAATTTAAGTAAGACTTCTCCTTTTATAAACAAAAAGATTTAAAAAAAAAATTAACAACTTCGATTCGAGCTAGATCGCCAGTTTGGCTTATTTCATGTTTGCGGCAAAACCTGTTGTGTTGTGATTCTGTAACTTGTTGCACTGTATTGTTTTTTTTTCAATTTGAAATGGCGGCCAAATGGTTTGTCATAGTTGTGAAAAAAAAACTATTTTACATGCACTAAAATTTTGAGTGGGTATAGATTTTTCCTAGATCATACAATTTGACGGTTTCATTTCTAATTCAACACATTGTACAATACAAAAATGTTACAAGCTTTCAACGGGTACAACTTGCTCGGGTCAGAAGAATAGAATGGGTAGATTTTCTAAAATGTATGATTGAGTAAAGCGTTCTTCAAGGATTTACGAGCATTCGTGGTGAATATTCAAAATATTGCATAAACGAGGTAAATTTTTTAAAATATATATTTTTTTTTTTTTCTGGTAGTCGAAAACTAGGTGGCACTGTGTTCTACTGTATTTGTCTTTTCTCAAATGAGGTATCAAATATCGTGTAACTTTTGAATACTACCCGAGTATCTAATGTTCCATTTTTATGTTTTCGTTCAAAACGCAGTATAAACGCTGTAAAATCTTCAAAACCTTCTTTGGGACATGACAAATACTTTGCTGCACACACGATTCAAATCAAGCTGAAGCAGAAGTCAAGTTCAATTAGGTGTCAATGGGTAAACTGTTAAATCAAAAAAGTTGGCATTGGTAAGATTCAATAGTTCGTGTTCAGGAGAGGAGTGCTGCTGCCGTTTAAGACTTCTGTAAAGCGTCCAAAAGAAGGACCATTACCATATCTCTGCCACGCTTCAGAGTTACCATTTCCTTACGTCAATCAGATAATTTTCAATACTATAGGCGGATGATGAATTATTTTTTTTACAGATCTTTAACTCCACGCTAGAAGCTGCGGCTCTTTTCACTCTTTAATAATTTTAATTTTTTTAATACCTACCTGAGTTACTTTATTTTATAAAAGAAAGACTTATATAAGAACAAATCGCTTATTCGTAACGCACCGTGTCACTTTTTTTCTTATGTAAATATCCGCATATAAGACATATGACAGGTTTTTTATATCCGTCGATTGCGTATTAGGTTTTGAACTTATTTTTGTATTTCGGTCCATAAAAATTGTTCCTAAAATAATTTTTAAATCACAAGCCTATGTTATTTCTTGTTTATTCATCAAACTGAAAAACAGTTTTTAAAAGTTCTATTATTAATGTGAGCATTTCAGTTTGGAGAGCTGATTAAAGAATATTGAAAAATAGTTATAAAATTTACTCTATGAATTTTCAACTCTTTGGTTTTTACATGGCCTTTCAAATTTTAATATTGAAGAAATATAAATTTACAAAGTTCAAGTTAGCGAAACACTTACTAAAAAGAATTTCCAAGAAGTTATGGTTTGACGGCCAATTTCAACCACTAAAAATAAAAAAATGAATATGAGCGTTCAGCAGTCAAAAAATCACAAGTAGCAGAGAAATTGCGACTTTTCACAAATATGAAATTGGTTCTCGCACAGCATACGATTATTCCCCGAAGAGCTGAAGTCGAACGAGTTTTCACTTTGCATCGAAATATTTAATTTTACGCTGAAATCCTATTAAATCTTATTGAAAAACTGTGCAAGTCTTTAAGAGTGGTTTCAAAATGAGTTAAAACCCTCCTGTTTGGAAGTCACTTCATTATCTTAAAAAATAAAATAATTAAAATCAACATACCGGATATTTAATTTGGAAGGCGCCAGACCGGTCGTTCTCCTTACCAGTACGTGTTCTCCAAGACCGAATAGTCGGACCATATTTAACAAAAAAATACCGCGTTGAATTCCGGAAATTTCTTTACTGTTATTCCGGGGGAATTTTGTAACTGAGCCATTCCCCTTGCCACCTCACACAGGATTGAGCCACATTAGTTCAATGAAAACGAGAAGGGTGAGTTCATTGTGATTTATTAAAAAAATAAATGCAAAGTTTATGGGTGCGTTCACTTGGTGTATCGTTTTAACAAGCTACTGTCTTGTGACGGCGTTCAGTCGAGTAAATTTTCATTTCCTGACTACTTCTTTTGTTCAAACTTTTTTTTAAAGATGTATATAATAACATTTAAGCCTTGAGACAAATGTGAGCCGTTTCTCTATGGCTCCGAACATTGAGCTGACATTTTTGAGCCAAATTACACAATTGTGTTCTTCTCACAAGGCTGGTCCCAACTCTTGCGGAACGAGACAGTTTCGTGTGACTCTGTCATGCGCATCATTAGAACAAGAAAGCAAAGAGGTGCGGATCTATAATATATCTTGAACGAAGTTCTTCTACACTGTTCAAATGGATTGATCAACTGATTTAAAAATGACAATAGCAAAAATAGTTCTTTTGGCCTACTTTGACATTATTATGCGGTGGCAAGACAGAGTAGGTATTGCTATCGATTCTACTTCGATACTACTCTCCCTATTCGAAAATGGTTTCCGTTTCCCTGTTAAGTAAAGTACTCAGTTTACTTTTAATACAAAAAAAAGTACCAAATAATACAAATTTAACTTACTGAATCCGAAACCCGACAGTAGTACATTTCATTCCGCTTTCGAAGTAGAGAGTGCGAAACGTTCGTTTGTGGAAACAGTTAGTTTTCGGAACGAGGTACTGAGTAGGGCTCCATGTGGACTTTCATATTTTGGCTTATACCAATACAAAATATCCACAAAACCCTTTAATTCAACTTTTTAATTCGATCTCATTCGTTATGCTGATGGAACTCAACACTAAGCTTTAAATAACGCCCGACGTCAATAGCAGATATTCGAAAATCGAAATGTCTTTAAATAAAACACGACCCCAAATAAAATCCACTTCTGCGTGCATTTTCCGGCTGAACTTTCTCAAAATCAATTTAAACTTTTGCCCTCCAAGGCCTATAAATGTAAACCTATCTGCCTTTGAAGTGGCATCATAAATTTTAGCCTACCACAACAGATAGAGGATAAAAATAAAAGAAAATAAAAATAAAAAATGTCTTGATGCATTCTATTTTCGGCTTTCCTTTGCTGAACTCTATTCGTAATCTATCATCACTAAAATTCAATCTAAACTGCATGGTACCAATGCAACATCACATCACAGGCAGAGCAGGCTAAGGATTCCCCCCTCTCATTACAATTGATTTCACATAAAACACTACACCCCGGTTGGGTGTGCAACGATAGACCAAAGAGGAGTACCACACTTGAAAATAAATCCACAGGCACACCAGAGACTAGACCCCACCCACCAAACACATGTAGTTGTATCCATGTTCACGTCACAGGGCAACTTAATTCTCTCAGGAATATGTGCCGTTAGATGCACACACAGACACAGAGTATGCGATGTAGTCCGTCTGGAATGGGTACGCTTATAATTCTAACCATCTGCCTGCGTCCACTTTTTGAACAAATAATAGAAATTCAATGGAGATGAAGAGGAAAAAAGGATTTAAATGCATTTTCCGCTTGATCGGGATGCTCAAAGAGAGAGGGATTTCCGATGTTCATTTTCTTTGCCGGGATTTAAATATTTTGCCTGGTTCTTATTTTTTTATTTTTTTGTTCCTTTTTCGAAAACAGGGAGACCAGTAGCGAGATGAATTTCCGATTTAGCCATGACTCGCTGCGGGGATTGTTCGGGAGGGGGAGAGATTTGCGTAATGAATGCAATTCGATTATGCACGTTTCGATGGGGAAGTGGATTATTTGTATCCGGGAGACGTGAGGTACTCAACTGCAGAACGAGAACAGAAATTAATAATTAAAATGGTTGTGCAAAGTACCTTCCTATGGAGTGGGGAAGTAATGGGTTTCGATTGTTCATGGTCATATCATTATCCTGGTGGATAGAGCGTTGATTGTCTCGGTATTGTTTCAGTTCCGTGATAGGGTGTCAACAAGGAGTAATGGATTAAAATCCCTGCTAGTGATATTTATAGAATGTATACGTTAGTTCAATGACTGTGTTTAAACAGCACATGCAGGGGATGCTGACACAAAAGACATCAGTAGCGAGTCTTGGCGTCTGACAGCAGTGCTGTAGTCAGGATCGAAATTATCGACTGGGGTGGCATTGATAGTCACATGTCCACTGATGTAAGGGTAAGCTTTTACAGGTACATGTCTATATACAATTATGCTACGATATGTTTTCAATTGAAAGTGACAGTGAGTAGCACTGCTTGGAGGGAGAAGGTGGACTAAGCTTCAGACAAGTCAAACCATGCATGATGTGTCTTCAAGGACGCCCTTGATAGCAAATCCCCTGCAAAGCTTTGTTCTGTCTGTTACAATTTTTGTATATGCTACCACAGAGAGTTGTGCTCGTTTTTTAAGGTTTTACAAGCTTATTCTGCAACAGCTGCCGAATTAAAGAAAATCAATAAATAGCTATTTGGCGCAACAGGTTCATGTAGCCTAAGGGTAGCTTCTCACAACCATTCGTTTTGTTAGAGTTTTTTTTTTGCCATAAACGGAAGAGACCTAAAGGCGTTAAAGTTTACATTTAATCTTTTCTTTTTTGGTCCCCTTGGATATTATATGGTAAATGAATGGGCCTTATATACCTATGAAGACTTTTTCATTCATCCATACTGGTATATATAGGCAGTTGAGGAACATCGTGTGGAGGGTAGGTATTACTGGCTTGCTGTAGTATGGTTTGGACGTAGGCTGATTTTCAATGTCTGCGCCTTAAAAGTTGTTACATCTTGAGAAGATTGAAAATAAAGCCTCACGTCCTGCGGATGGAGAAAAAAATGTACTTTAAGCTAGGAAATATTTATTTTAAAATCAATTAAAGTGGAATTTTTTCAAATTAGACAAATCACACTAGTTTTTACTTTTTCGAATTTTCCTAGCTAGGAGAAGTTGATCTTTGTTGACTTTAGAACTGAATTTTGTTATTTCTTTCTATTTCTAAGGGTCGTATTTAATATAGCTTGACCGAATTGCATAAAGTAGCACGTGCATTGTGCATGCTCGGAGTTATTATTTGCATTACATTAACGAATTTTGGCAGAACGAAGTTCGCTGGGTCAGTCAGTTTAAGATATTTCTGAACGAACTGTTATCCTCTATTGAAGAGTCTACCCGAGCGGAGTTTAAATTGCGAGCGCAACAAAGTGAGACTAGTTGTACGTACCCCTTACTCAACCATGACCTAGCTACGAAAAATTATTTCCACGATCGGTTCAATGTAGACGTAATTCCTACCATCTTCAAGGCCAGAGGCGGACTACTTCGATTGAACTTCAAACCACTTATAATCGACGGGAACGAGGAATGCAGCTTATGCATCCTTCGACAAAAAGAAGACGTTTTCAATTAGATTTAAACTTGTTCTATAACTGAAGGAGATCAGACGAGCTCATTGGAATAAAGCGACATTCTCAATGGCTGACTTCACCAGAAGTCTAAATGGTGAGGACTGGAGCGTGCTGACTAGCTACATAAAAACTGCATTAAAATACCGGCAGCAAATATAATGCACGAAGATTTTTAAGTATCAACAAATAAAACGTATAATTCTCTTTTTTCTTCGGCTGACGGCATTGGCCAAAGTCTTTTATTGTAAATTTAAATATAAATGAAATTGATGTTTATGAATAATAAAAATAAAAAAAAATACTACTACTACTACTACACTGGTGGTGTCAATGAAGTCTGGTTTTCAATACCCTTTAGGTAAGTGGCCTTTTTGCTTTCCGTCCACCATAGTTTGGGCTACGGTGACTAAATGATTGGAAACAGAAATATGTGAATGGGGATTAATCGGCCCTAGCGAGGCTGATTTTCGGAACAGAAAATGCTCTTATTGGTTGGTGCTTGTTTTTTTTCCTAAATACAAACAAATGCTTTGCTATATTGTTTTTTTATGTTTATTGCTCATATTGTAACACTTCACTACAAATGGCAAACAAATTCCGCGGCTGATTGTTGTCGGAGGACATCGGAAAGCAAGAAGTTGTCAAAAATGTCACTCAAAAACAAACCTGATCGCACTGCTACACAAAACGTTGCAGTGCGTTACATTTGTATCGGAACAATGCTCCGAATAGCTGTTCAGAAGAATTCCTCGAAGCAAATGTCCTTCGAATCCTTTTAAATTGGAGACTCTTTCGTTCCGATGGATACTGCGCTAGCGCCGAATAGCTCAAAGTAAAAGGTCCGACCAAAGGTGTTGCACCTTTTTCAGCAAAGCCTTTTTAAATGTATCACCGAACAGACTCACCCCTTGTTCTGACAAACTCCAATCATTACATAGATGATTCCCTTCTATATCTCAGGGATAATCCGCTGCATTTGCCAATGCCTGGCATAGCTCTCATTCTCTGAGTAAATACTTAACTGCTGCACCGATTATTTCCTCGCTAAACCAACAATAACGTTGAAAATAAACTGCAAGTTCACAGTCAAGGACCCAATACGAAAACATACTTTCTCCCTCCCCCTCCTCCCGTTGGGATCACTTCCTTTACAAAAACAAACAAATCATTTGGGGTTGATTACAGGTACGAAAGCTACAGGACTACAGCCGCACAGCTTGCCCACTCTCCAACCGGATAGCCGGCGAGGAAAACTCACAAAACGAAAATTCCTTAAATTAAAGTTCCCATAAATTTTCCACCAACATAAATCAGCCCTAGGGATAGTCACAGTTACAGTCACAGTCTCATTGCCATGTACAAACAGACAAACACCCCCAGGCTTGGATAAGCGCCCAAAATTGGATAACTACGTGCAGTCTGAATGTCGCTGGTGCATCTTTTCGATGCATGCATGCATTTGCTTACCTTGTGTCCTTAGCATTAGGATAAGGAAGGAGAAATTGAGAATTTGCAGAAATTCCATGTTTTCTCAGAGGTTCGCCTCCCTCGTGCTCGCAGTCTCCGCTCTATCTCCCAATTTCGCGTGTGTCTTCTGCTGTCAGCTGCCACACTCCACTCACAAGAAAGACGGTTCTGCTGCTTTTCCCTCAACTTGATTTCGAATTCGAATGAAATATTACTGTGACTTTCGATATGCTAGTGGAATACATCTAAACCGAATGCTGGCTGTCAAAATCCCAAATCGGGATGATGCCTCAGAATGCATTGGGTGTATTGCCTTCTGATGGGTGCTGCCGTGGGTTAGAGTCGGTTAAAGTTTACAGACCGTTGCGACTTGGTTGCTTCCCTTTGCAAAAAAAAACCCTCAATTTCATCATTTTCTTTTTGTTTTCTGATTTCGTTTACTCGTACATTTGATCCAGGTGGTTGGTTGGTGGTTTGCGTTTGGTTTTTGTCGATCGATTGGAGCTATTTGAACAATGTCCGAGTGCGGGCTGGGGCGGGCAGGAGCTGAAACGAAATGAGAAGTAGAAGTGGATATGAAATATGGAAATTTCCTTGGTTACATTGGTGAAATTGAATTTTTGTGAAAGTGTGTTGCTTTGCCTTGCAGCAGCGAGCGGGCAACTTTTCCTCCTAAATATTTCGAGTTCATATCGAATGTCAGTCTTTGGGAAATTCAATGCAGCGTGAGGGTGGAATGCATGACCAGAGGTTACAAGTTTTTCGTAATGTTCGTTGGATTACTTTTGAATAGATATTTGCCGGCTACTGGAAAAGTATAGATAGGGTGGCTTGGTAGCTGCGATTTTCGAGAACTCAATCGAAAATGTGCAAGTACTGGAAGTTATGTGTTCAAAGCAATTTGTTTGAAGGAGTGCGAAATTTCGTAAAGAATGGTTACATATTGAGAGCGTGTTCGTAGATTTTTTGAGCTCTTTCATGGGAGGTATGAATTCCTAGAGGCGCTCTAGCCAGGTCGCCGCTTTGAGGGCTCTGATCGCTCATGCCAAACAGGAGTTATTCTATATAGTTGATATTTTATTGCGAAACCTTAGCCGATGGAGGATTTCAGGTGTTGACGAATCCTCGGGCAATTCTCTCCCTTCTGGGTCAAACTTTATACGATTTGTGACCCTTCTGATGAATGAAAACTTACTTCTTACTTTACTCTGACTTAGGCTAATAGCTAGCTCCAGGTCGGTTGAAAAAAAAAACGGCTATAAGTAAAAATGATCTTCTAAACTTTGTAGGACTTCTCCGTCTTTTTAATTAAGGAAAACAAACTTTTTCCTCGTTCAATAATTTTAATAGTTCAAATTGTTGATGTTAAGTAGTGATAACGTTACTACAAGGATGGTGAGCACAGGTATATATAAGGTTAGTCTCGTGGGGTCTTATTTGAAAGGCCATAAATGCTACTAACTGTATGGAATATAACATCGTTCAAAAAATTCGCCGGTGTCAGAGGACATCATACTTGAATTTGAGCGATGGCATTGGTTTTGATGGCCTTAAAGGCATCGGTCGATTGTCGTTTATTCGCACAGACCTTATGTTTCAGGAAACCATACAAATAAAATGTCAAATCGCACGATCTTGGTGGCGAGTTCGCTTGACCTCTACGAGAGATAACCATACACTCAAATCGTCTCGTACCGTCTCAAGTCTCGTTCATTACTGTGTCCATCGTGTCGTCTACTACCTTCCTGGGAGTCCACTGCAACCTGCTGAGCCTAGTGTGGGCTTGGCGTCGGCAATTTCACTTAACATAATGTAAACCGCATACTTTGAGAACTCGATCGAGCGCCCTTAACCGCCAATATGGAATGAATATATCAACTCTATCCACCAACGAGCTGCATGTGCAGGACCTTTCTATAAATTCTAAATAATAAGTAGTTCAAACATTAGTGGCTGGGATTTTACCGCTCATTACAGTCGGGACATGAAGTTGCGCCCACTATTGTATAACAATAACCATTCATCCAAAAACGTTATCGTCGCTAAAGATTTCTCGGTGTCCCCTTTCAAACGCTCCGAAGCCAAATCAGCGAACATGCGGCGTTGCCTATGAACGTTGAGCTCCTAGATCAATAAGATTTTGTTCGGGTATAGGCCGAGTTCCGGAGCAAAATTCGCCAATTTGGAGTCTCCGGAAGACCGTCTAAGGATTCGACTACTTGTAAACATTCCCGGATCGCGGCAATGTTCTCGACAGATCTTGCTTTTCTTTGACGTTGTTGGCGTTGAGATTGACTACAGCAGCACTGAATAAATTTAGTTCACTTTTGTATTTGTCTTTATGCCGCAAAATTTAAGACCCGATATTTTTGGCTTCACATTTTTTGTGAATAAAAAACGTTGGTTCTGCGTTTGGATTTGGTTTATTTGATGTTTTACATTTTTTTCTATTGAGTCGAAAAGTGGTTATCAACTAAGTGGCCGACGACAGAACTGTTTATGTAATTTTTCAGGCATTGCCAGAACTTTCGGCGTTAGCTCCTTGCATTCATGGCGGATATTCTGTTTGAGGGCTTTAAGAATCTGAGGCTTGTTGACATAGACCCGTGGCTTCAAAGAATTAAAGGAAATAAGAAGTTTGCTATGAATAAATCATTTCGATGTAGGGTTGTCTCCCTCGTCGTCGATATTCAGGATGGCTTGAGCGGAGAAGTTACACAGAGCTAACTGCTGATGTACTGCCTGCACCTTGTAAGGGAACATCTTCCAGTCTATCACCAAAATTCTCTGTAAGGACCGCCGAGTGATAACCGATGCCCAATTACCTTCAGCCACAGTCGCGATATCATAAGCAGAACGGCTGGTCCGGGCGAATGAGACAAAACTGCATCTCGTCTGGTTCCATGCTCCTCTAACCATACGGCTACACATCGCAGTGTTTGTCCATCAATTAGCGTCGGCCGACAGGAAAGTCTACGTCAAAATTCATTGCGAGAAAAAATCGAAACAATTATTCCGGCTTCTCAATAACTGTAGTGATTCGTGTCTTTCAAAGTAGAATTGACATTTGCTGTCATTTGCAAAAATTGGGTACCTCCGGATACCTTTTTCAAGTAAAACGTCAACCTAATTTTTCTGGACTAGGTATCGTATCGTGCGGAAATTCTAGATTTTCTGACTGGCTTCAGAAAGGCACCTTTTTTTGCATAATATGACCCTTCGGATTGTCAACTGAGTGAGGAGGCAGGGTTTTCTTTATCGGCTACCTTTCCTAAAACGTCAACTGAAAATCTTTCAAATGCTAAACTTTTAGCTGACAGATGGTTGTCAAATCTTTCAAATGCTCATTTGTAGCTGACTTTTTATTTGATTTAATTTATATTTTGTGATTATATAGCATTAAAATAAATAGATGCAAGAAGCAAAAAAAGATATTTTTTGTAGTTTCTGCAATAAAAGCAATTAAAATCTTGCTCTTAAATATAGATTTGTACTTTGTTATTCTTATATTTTTGAATATTTCCGCCTAAGGAAAATTCTCATTTCTCAAATTTGTGGTTCAACGCGTCCCTTTTCTTTGTGGCTATGGTATTTTATTTTGGTGTGCAATGATGCCAATAATGAACCAGAAAGTAAGGGACCAGACTTTGGCGTCACCTTGTGCACTTGTAAATTTAACTAAATTACTGACTAGTTTTATTTGAATACATTTTTCCTTCCCAAAAAATAAAAACATATCTCTCTTCGCTTTCCTACTAGGTACTCCAATATTAAATACCCATTCATACTCCACAGAGAAATTAATTTGTATTTAACCTTGTGTGCACATGGAAGTTTCCATATTATACAAATTCGAATGCAATCAATTCAATCAATTTCAATTATTTGTTAAAAAATATCCACTTCAACGTAAATATTATTTTACTTTCAAAATTATCCAGAACATGAGAACTTTTTTAAACTAACGACCGCAAATGCGAACAGTATAGACAGCGAGATATAATCGAGCTGAAGTTGATTATTTTTGTTATAAACAATCATTATATGCATCATTTTGGATTTCAAAGGTAAACAAAACTTCGTCCATGAATTTTACTCTTGGGCGCATACAAATATCCATTTCAGTTGGTTTCTAACAGAAACTTTTGATTGGATTGGATTGGAGTGGAAGGTGGAACAGAAAAAAGAATATTTTCTTCAATAAGTTATTTCAAACTTAAATGACTTCTGGTTGCAGTATCACGCTATGAATATACCTATGAGTTATATCTTTTACAAAGAGTATGCAGAGCGTTCCATGGTCAGCTAGAGTAAACAGTTTGGATTATTTACCAAGCACATGTCATGTTGACCAGAGCATTCACAGAGGCAGTTTTTCTTTCCTCACTTCCCCATAGACAAGTTAGTGCATTTTGAGAGAAAAATCAAAGCAAACGAATGGTTAAAGCTCAAGGCTATGTTGTCTTTTTTCTTTTCTTTAGTTGAAGTAGGATGAAAAATTGAGAAGTGAATTTTTGTTTTTATCTCAAAATATTTTCAAGGAATGTAGACCTACCTATACCATTCATGAGGGTCAAAAATGTAGAATTATCAGTCAGCTTCGAAATTAGTTTCGTCTTGACAATGTCGTTCATTATGTTTCCTTTAAAGGGAACTTCTGAGGGGTAAACAAAATGAGAAAGTCGGCCACACGACTTAAGTTCTTAAAAAGTTCTTAAATACTAGTTAATGTCTGTCTGACAAAATAAGTCCGTTTGCAAGAAACAAAGAGGCTAAGACGGATTTATTACTTACTGTTGGCAAACTTTAGAAGAAGCCTATTGTTGGGACGCCAGACGCCAGAAGCTCTCCTCCCCCACCCGTTATGATGAGCAATGGTAGTTCCATGACAATAACAACTAAGTTCTAAATTTTTAAGTACACTGACTCAGATGTTGTCGAACCCATAGCCTGGCATTTTTGCACTCGATATATTTTGGTTGACTAGTGTTTTGTTCAATACAAGGTGTATTTAAGGAATATTTAAAATACAAGGTGTCACTTAGACCAGACTAGAATCTGTGGTGGTTCGGATATTCGAAACTAGATCTCCTATCAAATTTGCTGATCTTAGCCATAACACGCAACAAATCCGTTTATAGAACCTCTCGGAACCACTCTGTTTAAGTCATCACAACACAACTCGCCTGAACACATTCCAGCAGACTCTCTTTTAACCCCAGCCGACTTCCAGTAAATCGGCAAGTGTTGCTGGTTGTTGCGAAAGTTTTATTTCTTATTCCAAGATAAATCGTTTAACTTCAACATCATTTAAACACATTCGATTAGGTTAGGTTAGGTTTATGGGTGGGTACGGCAAAAGCGAGTCCTGCCGCATCCCACTTAGGTCCATGTGGACCCATTGTGATGCCCTTATTGCGGTTAGCCGATGTTGTTGGCGTTAGCGTTGTTCCCTCTCGGTTACTCGGCCTTGTCCAGCCTTCTGTTGTGTTTATGAACCTGTAAAGATTAGATAAAGAGACATCTGAAAGTTCATGTATGTCATGGAAGTAATATCTTCCAGGTGTTCTATTCCTCAAGTGACATAGACTAGGGCATTGACAGAGGAAGTGAGCTGTGTCCTCGTGTACCTCCTCGTCTCCGCAACCCCTGCATATATCGTCATTCTTTAGTTTCATTTTCAGTGTGTGGTATATTAGGAAGTTGTGACCCGTTAGGGCCCCTACCAGTTTATACATTGACGTTCTATCAAACCGCATAAGTTTGATAGTCCGACTTGGATTATATTGCGGCCATAGCTTCCGTGATATTTCGTAGGTAGTTATAATTCTTTCCACCTGTTGTTGGCTTTCATCCGGGTTTTGTTTTCCACTCTCGCTCTAAGATTGCAGAGTTATGATTTGATTGAATCAATCGCCCGGTTTTGATCCATAGCAGAACCATTTCTTGCCAGTTCGTCAGACATCTCATTGCCGGTATTGTCCCTGTGTCCAGGGACCCAGCAGAGATGCGTGATGTGCTGCGAGCAGAGAACCTTGAGCTCTTCGCGGCCGCGGCGAACCAGCTTCGATTTCATTTCAATAGCAGATACTGCTTTTATTGCTGCCTGGCTGTCAATAAATATGGTAATATCATTATTTGGTATTGCTAAAATTGACACCATATGGGCAGCTTCGGCGATTGCCAGAACCTCCGCCTGAAAGACACTACTGTGATCGGGTAGTCTGATTGAGTGGTGTATATTTAACTCTTCAGATAAAACTCCAGCACCTGTTCCACAGTCCATCTTTGATCCATCTTTGTAGATGGATATCGATTTCCCTTTTGTGGGTTCATCTGTGCTCCATTCCTTCCTGCTGGGATAATAGCAAGAGAATGGTATGTCGAAGTCAAGGTGGGGAGACAAGTAGTCAGAAGTGACAGCATCTCCCACATATTTATTCAGAATCTGTGCGTGTCCCGGTTTGTAGGGTCTCCATCTCTTTGTTTGACTGATCCTGAGGGCGCTTTTGGCTGCTAAACTAAACTAAGGTAACAGGTCGAGGATAGCCTCCATGCCAGCAGTAGGTGTTGTCCTTATTGCGCTGGTTGTACCTATACAAGCTAGTCTTTGTATTTGGTCAGTAGTTTTAGATTCGACGCTTTGTTCGTGGCTTGCCACCAGACTAAGCTTCCGTATGTGAGTATTGGACGCACAATAGCCTTATGCATCCATAGAATTATTTTGGGGTTTTGTCCCCAACTTTTTCCGAAGATGCGATTCATTAGTGGGGGTTTTCTATTTTCAAACGGCTGAGTTGAGACGGTCTTTTATGGCAGTTTAAATATTCCCCACTTTATTCTTTTAGTTATTGTTTTTTTTTCTCTAATTAAAAAAAAAAACTAGCCAAATACTGACAAGTTGATTTATTCTCGGCTCACCAAATATGATTAACAACTAGATACAAAAATGTTCAACTGACAATATGATTTTTAGTCGGAGCAAAACGTGAAACCAACCACTTAACAAATTGGCGGAATGTGCCAAAAAAATTCTTATATTCGTCACTATTCACGAATAGTCCAAGAAATTCTCCCCCACTGATGATAACATGATTACTCCGGATGAAATTTATTATTTATTCCCCAAGGTCATGTGTCGCAAGAAGGCACATTAACTTCAAAAACTAGGAGTATCTATTATAAATAGGCATCTGAACTAAAATCACTAAGACGAAACGAAATAGAAAAATAAGACAACAAATAAATGGAGCCCTCAAGTTCGAGACTGTCATATGTTATCTCCAACGAGTATAAAAGAGAAATAGGAAGATCAAGTGTCGCAGTGGCTTAGTGGTTAGCGAGGGGTCTGAGGTTCGAATCCCGCAAAAACCCAAATTCCAGCTTAGGGTTTTTTTCACTTCGCCACCTCTCGCGAACGTCTAACAAAAATCCGAGAGCATAACTGTCTTGAAAGAGCTTCTCAATTAGCCGTTTGGAATCGGCATAAAATTATAGATCCCTTCCATTCGTTCCTAAAGTGAAACTCACACAAAACGAATGGTGGTGAGAAGCTAGGCCTTGGGTCCCTACGGACCTGTTGCGCCAACTAATTATAATTATTATTATCATGAAGGACTTGGTAGAATCTTTTCTATAGAAGTCTCTTTCTATAACTAGATATAAGACTCAACACGGAGGAACTGAAAGTCAGTCCAGTCTGAACTTACTTCGGTTGGTTTTCAACCTCGATTTTTCATAAAGTATAATGAACCGGTTTTTTGCTCAGGTACAGTTCTATTCCGGTATTTACCTTCTCTCAAAGAAGTGATAAGCAATCGCAAACGCTTATGGGCGATCAATGGCAATCCCTTCCCTAAAAGTCTGCAAGCAAAGTCTGATCATCTGATTTTACAGATCTTCTCAAATTTATACATTTTATGACTACCTTCCTACGAAACGAAACTAGTGCGGAAAGTAAATTCATTTTTATACACAAAAGGAGCCTCATACAGCGCATCGCATTATTAACGAACTATTGGAAAGACTGATAATGAACTCGTTTTCATTTATATCTGCAGTAATATCCAAACAGATATTGCCAACAATGACTTCTAATGACAACTAAAACAAACCAAAACGTAAAATGACTTCTTGACTGGAGGCTGTCATCGAAAAATTAATGACAGGAAGCATGTAGAAAGACACGAAATTTGTTCGTGCCGCTTATAACTTTTTTTTCGTGCTTAATTAACAGACTAAACATAAGGGAAGGTCGCTGTTAAATCTTTCGACTCCCCTGTTCGCATTGTTCACTGGCCGCCAAATAATTATGACATCCTTTTTTTAGAATTCAAGAGACAGCAGCATTTTAAAACCTGGAGCTGTAGATCAATTAAATTAAATATTGCAATATACATACAAGCAACCAAAGACAACATGAAAATTGCTATGCCAAACCGTTGTCATTATATTTAAAAGTAAAATTGTCTATCATTATTAATGAAAGAAAGAGTTCCATAAATAAATTTAGTGTGACAACCGAAAATTCTGTAGAATCATCTGCAACTTATGAAAAGCATTTAATTACATGAATTTTTAGTTTTCCAATCGATTGAACGTTGGCAAAAAGAATCAGATTTTTAGGACAGGAAACAAATAGAGGCCAAGACAAGGAAAAGCATTTGTATTTATATGTAACTCGTTCTTTTCTAGCTCCTGGTTTTTGGAAAGACATAAAAGCAATCCGTCAAATAAGTCTTAAATTTGAACACGTCCTGTTAAAAAAAACAATAAAAATTTAAATGGAACTAAGATAACTCCTTCAAAAATCTAAACTAAAAGTAATCCCAAGATCAGTGCCTTGCGAGGTGGATTTCCAGATTTTTGCTTAAATCTTCTTGTGTGCCAATGGAGATAATTTGCATCAAGCAGATCGGGCTGTTTGATCTGTTTATAAGACGGTTTTATAAGCACGGAAAATGCAACCTCAAACTAGAGAAAATTAGTCGATTAAAGTCAAATTGGTTTCTTTCTACTTAGAAATGGAAGTTGACACAATTCCAGGAAATTATGCAAAATGTTTTGTGTCAAAGAATTTCTAAGTCAAGCTTCATGAACAAAAGTGCCCTCTCTTACTTCAGTTATAACCATGAAAACTTTATCACATCCATGCTGCCAATATTTCCAGCTGCATTTTAAGTCCACAGGGACTTGAAAATTATCCACCTTAGTCACACAGCCACAAAAGTAGGGCCGTGCAGTATTTTTGCATCAATATTATCAGCTTAAGCAAAATGATCTCTCACTCCGAAAAAAGAATAATAATTACTTTCCCCCTCACTGGAACTACAGCGGCTACAAAAAAAAGACCACAAACTGCTACTATTTTTCAAAACCTTCACTCTACGTATCACCTATATGACCCGATGTACCCTGTTACTCCCTCGTCCTTGAGAGCGTGCACCTCGCCATACTTAACGACTAAATGCTAACAGCGCACCATTCGAATTGCAAAATGCAATGCAATCCTTCAAACAGCAACAAACATAAATCAGAAAACACGGCTTCTCCGGTGTTTAACCTTTTGCTTGCCAACGTCAAAAAAAAAAAAAACAGCAATCCCCTTCACTATTGAAATTCCTCCTTTGGAATTTGCAAATTCATTGGAATCCACTCGTGATAGGGTGCTCGACCGCCCCACCAAAGCCCCAACCATCTCCTCGATAATTTACGTTGGTAATAAAAAAAGGGACCAACAAACCTTAGCCCAAGTCACTGCCATTTAAATTCTGATTTACCCGCCCATTTTTCAAACGAAAACAACAAATTATTTATTCCACAATATTAACGAGCCATAAAATAATACAGCCATCCGAAGGACGCATAAGGGCTTGAAAATTGTCATCCTAGACCCTAATTAAAATCATTTTTACTATCATCAAGGAATTAGGGTTCGTTGATGGGCATTCCGATATTATATTTTAATTAAACAGCCGCCCGTCCTTGGAGGCACGGGCATTAATAATGCGACTGCCGTCATACCTGTGTTTGGTCTTTCTATGCATCCATGTGGCAGGAAGCTGTGACTTCATTTAGGAGCATACTTTTGATTTGAGTAACGTGACCCGTAAACTCGAACACTCACTTCTCATTTGCTGGATGTGCGATGCACTTCAGCATAGGTGGTTGGTTCGGCTGCCACTACCCCCGGCAGGGTGAGTAAAAGCAAACAAAAAAGGCGCATCTCAGTTGAACGCTGAATGCAACTCAAAGGATATCCGCTCGTTCGGTGGAACTTTTTTTTCTCACTGCACTGCGTGTGGAATTATATTTCCATTGCTTGGCGCTTAAGGCGCAAGCACATCGTTATCAAACGCGGCACGGCAAGGATATGATGTTTGGAGAGGCTGAGGCACAAATGAAAAATGAAAACAATAACGAATGAATTTTAAATTCATTAAGAGTCCTTCGTGTGAAAAACGGAGAAAGCCGAACAACTAGTGAATGGCGTGAGTGGGGGCGTGAAGTTCCCAGACGCAATTAAGACCACGTTGTGTGCATTGTATGCTGTTGGTTTTTCAGTCGACCGAGACCAGACAGAGGATTCAATATTGGAATTGGTTTTATTTATACTTTTTTCTTTTTTCTTTATAAGAGGGACACATATGTGTGGGATTCACTTCACAATCACATTAACCGCACTCTGACACTGACACTGGCAGATTGGTTTGAAGAATTTTCACTGACACAAGGGTACGCGAACGCCCGTGCACGACCAACAGCCAAGTACTACTGACACTATATGGAACGATGCTAACTGTTTACCTCAATTAGGAATTCAAACACGGAAAATAGTGAGGGTTGTATAATTTCACTCTGCGCAAGACGGAGAGCAGAACGAAGTTCACTCTACAGAAAAGGAGTAGAATTTTGGTGAAAAACGCATTTGGGTGAATTTTAGTACTTAATAGGAGGGGTGGTATCTCCGCTCTCTTGAATTTAAGGATTTGTGGGAATCAGACTGTCCCCTCCGGCGGCAGCCAGCAACACGTGGGTAAACAAAGAAAGATAAACAGAACCGAGAAAAAAGCAAACAGCTGACAGACGGTTGACATACACTGTGAGACGATATGTATCTGCAACGTACCTTGAACATGAATTTTGGGTATACTGGTTTTTAGCTCTTCGTGCTTCGGTTTGTTGATGGTAAATTGCTGGTGTAGGTTTACCACTGAGTGCAGCGTGCTTAGAAAGGTTGGGCAATGTGAAAGCTGGTGACTGTGGCGTATACGTAGCATTTTTGTTTGAGGATGTCGGGTGGGTTTTCTTAACAATAATTTGTTAAGGATTTCTCGTCTTATTCCTGGATAACTCTCTGTTATCCTATAAGAGTACTTTAGCTATGCATATAGCTCTAAGGGGTTAGAGTATAACCGGTAGTCAAATGTCCCCTTTTCGAAAATATAGAATATATTTGAAATATATATTTTTTTTCCGGTTGCTCATAAGAGGGAATAAAACCGACTTTTTATGACAACTTTCAGACGGGCACAGATATTCGAATTCCTCCTTGTGTACTTCGAAGAATATTTTGCTTTCATTCCTCAAATCCTTTGAAGATTATTTTTTTTCTCCAGAGCACAACTCTCCACCTTTAGTCATTTTACTATAAAATATAACCACTTCATCTCAAAGAAGAAAAAGTTCGATTGAACGCCCTACCCCAGACTGATTGTAACATTCTTGTTTGTTTGAGTAAGTCTGCAGTCATCAGGCAAAAAAAAAAAAAAAAAACACACACACAAATTCAACCAGCGACATTGAAAAAGAAAAGAAATCAAATTAAATCAATATCCCTTATCAAATATTGTAGTAAGAAATTATTTGCTTCTTCGCACGGCATGGCATATGTTCTCTGCATGAAGTCAATTTTCACTCAATCGAGTGGAAAATCCTACTCCTTGCTCATGTGTGTACACACAGCTACAAAACATACATCAATCGCTCAATAGACCTTGAAAATGAAAACTCCCCCACCACGACGACGACGACGACGACGACGACGACGACGAAGAGGAAGAATTTTCTATAATTCCTTGTAAGTAGATTTTATTTGTGCCACCAATTTTTTGTGCCTTACGCTTCTGTTGACTTTTTCCACATGAGATGGTTTTTTTTTTTTTTTCAGTTCCGGAAGTAGTAATATAAAAAGAAAACATTGCCGAGGAAAGTCGGGGAAGACTCGTTTGCAGAAAAAGTCTTTAATTTTAAGACCTCAATGTGGGGTGTCTCCTGACTGATTTAACATAACAATTTAGATGAAAGAACAGGTTGTGATTTGGTATGGGAGTTTCATTGGAAAAATATGACGCGTGGATGAGTTAATCCGGAGCACAAGTTGGTATCTAATTGTCAGTGGGACAACCTTGGGACCGCAATCAGAATGAACAGAGATTCGTCTAGCTTTTGTAGAATTTTGGTTAGGCTTTTAATTTTAAATAAGCCTTTAAGGCTGTACCAAGGGATGAATAAAAGAGCCACTTTCTGGAAAACTAGATCCCATTCAACAAAAACTTTTAAAATGTGCACACCTTTCGAAAATAAATTTTCTGCCACTTAATAATATGTCAACGGGTAATGGGACGAATTGATTATTTTATGGATTTATGGCTCTAAAGCATACGATAGGTAAGAGCCCCCAAGTAATCAAAAAAAAGTGTATTGGTAACTCAGTTTATAATGCAGATGTGCAACACAAATGCACAATGTGTAACATGATGGTTCTGAAGAACTTTCACATAACTAGAAAGTTTCATGACACCCAGTCGTGCACCTACTCGTAAATACCTCCACTGACTGCACTTAAAATGAAACTGAAGTTGAGGTGTCTTTTGTTGCTGAACAATGTGTCTATTACTAATGTAAATCATGGATTGAATGCAACTCAGAATCTAATTTCCAAGCCAATTTTCATGGCGTAATTTTGTAAAAGACCTCGAAATGAAACGTGGAATATTAAAATTATGTTTACAAATTTCCTCAACTAATATAAATCGTGATTGCACAAAGAGTACGGTTTTCTTGGATTCCCCAACCTTCCAACTCACACTATAATTTATTTAGGTTATTTTTAATGGAAAACTCAAAACCACTTCTTTCCGTTGTATCCAAAAGTTTTTTCATATATCCAATAAAAATGAAATGTCATTAAAGTGACATACAAAAAAAGTGGAGACTTTATTTCGACACTGATTTTAAGTAGCATTTAAACTGGCAAAAAATACAATTAGTTGAATCTATTCAAATTTAATTGTAAACTATTTAAAATATAATATTGAGAATTTAACATTCGTTTATTTACCCCAACAGGTACAAAAAAACAATTTTAATTTTTAATCTTAATATTTGATGTTCAAGAGCGATACTTTTCTTTGCAAAATTCAGTAGGTCTCTTAATACTATTTAAAAGTAAGTCTTTGTTTCGATATTTGATAGTGCGGTACAGGAAACGGACGATGAATGTCCTTGCCTTTACTGCTTATAGTCCCCCTCCCCCTACAATTCCCTGAGTTTAATGAAATATGAAAAATACAATCCGATAATCGCCTTGACGAACGTAACGCGAAAATTGAAATATTAAAAATTTTAAAGGTGCAGGCGCATATTTTACATATTCTTCTGTACGACCAGATACCAGAACCAAAACATCTAATTAGTAAAATCCCTTTTCGATTCGCATACAAATTCTATAAACGGTCGCTTTTTGTTCTTCCGCGAATCGTCGGCGATTCTTCCAAACATTTTTAACAGCGCAAATGGTTACAAATTGTAATTCCTCATTGAGCACATCTATTAAAAAAAATAAGACGCTAAAGGCTGAAAAATACTATCAATTCCCATACATATTTGTTAAAGAATGAAAGCGGACTTGGTTGGAATTAAATATCTGTAGTTTGTGTTTCTGAAAACTGATAGGCCATGTATGTTTTTACGAAACCACTATTTGATTAAAAAACCCTACTGACGTCGTTTCTATGTTTCAAATAATATAACGTATCGACTCGCTCTTTCGGAAATATATTTCACCCAACGACCAACCACAAAAACATTTTCCACTGTCGTTCACAATATAGTTTCATGTACTCTTTAAAAGTAAACTTTGGTATAAAGCACATATTCAGCAGTTAAACTCAATTGAACTCGTCATTAATATCGATTTTTGGTAGAAATCTAAAACTTTAAAATACAGTCCAAAGTCAATTTCTGTGCCAAAAAGTCTCATCAGGTACGCATCAATATTCGCAATACATCTCATCTCAATGTCTGTGTCTAAGCTTCATGATATTTCTACCAAAAAGCAGGCAAGTGGAAATAAAATCATGCACCCATTAAACTATGGCGTATAAGGATCGTACGGAAGGGCTAACTCTTTTCATAGACCAACCGTTAATATTTAATTTACCACCTTTCAAATGAACTAATAAACTCAGTCATAATACATCCACATTTGAAGCTATTTCAATATATTACGACTAACAGTTTTGTATTAAGAAATCTGCATTCAAACATATTTGATAATCCCCACACGTTAAAAAAGGTTTGGGAACCCTCACACCATAACGAGCCCATCGCGATCCAACACGAGTTTATAACTATTATATCCTTCTTAAATTAGCTCTGCACACCCGCCACCAAAATGTGCTCGCCTTGAGCTCCATCTCAGCTCACTCCATAGCTTTACAAGACAGCAAGGCTCTACTAGATTAGATTTGGTTTTCTAATTCGGTAATCTTTGTGGCAATCCCCGTGGAATTCAGCATCTCAACACCCAGAAATATTTTAATCCCCTCCAAGCGCCACCATTCATTAGTCTTTCAAACATATTCCAGCCAGCACCCACATCGCATACAGAACTTGCTCTTGCGGCCGTAGGTATCCTCATTAAATATTTGCGTTCGGATTAAATCATGTTGTCGTTATTACAGATAAGCTATCACTTTCCACGCAAACAACATGTATCCCTCCGCCCAAAAGCGGCCGTAAACAATATTCAATTAAAATTTACGCACAAACCGTGTGTTGCCGAAAATGTCAATTATCAAAAAGGATTATTTGAAAGACACTGTTACAGCGAGCTCAAAGGAAACAGTCCCTCCTAAGGCGCGAAGCTCATTTACTACTAACACACATGGAAAATAATTGAGCAATGCGCCTTTATGTGACATGTGTGCGCCTTGTGTCTGTTTTATCGCTTTTGATCGTTATTTCGTATTTAATTTAGCATTAAAGACGTCATGTTGTAGGTTTTTCCATGCCTTGGCATATTATCCAATTTTGCTTTATGGTAGATATTGTGTCGCATCTGGTGTTTGGTAAGTATGGGAGCAGTGTATCGAGCATAAGCGACTGAACAGAGCAGATAATCCGGGATAAATTCATATGGGCTTATGTGACTAGGAGAAGTGAAACAGGAAGTCCGCCGAAGGAAGCAGGAGAATCTGTTTAATTTAAGTCTTAAATCGATGTCATGTTTTTTTTTTTTTTTTCTAGATGGAGGACTTTTTTTTTTCTTTCAGAGTTTTTGGGAATAAAGACGGGCTTGGGTTCATTTTTACTCACAGTCGGTATAATACGGACTTTGTTGCATTAGGGAAATTACGATGTCGCCTGGGGATGGATGGTTAAAAAGATTTTGAGGTTAACTATTTTTTCTTCGGCCCACTGTTGCTCATATTAGCAGAGTATATGTAAAAATGATGACTCAAAAGTGGGTATATGCGGAAGGACTTAAGTCGACTGATTTTCAACTGCGTATTTCTTATAAAAAAAAAAAAATAGAAGGGGTCTTGATTTTATGCGTATTCCAAAGAGCTAAATTTGAATTCTCTCGTATATCAGTTCTTCTACTGGAAGTCTATCAGAATGATTTGAAAATAATTTTGGTTCTTCGAGCCGGATTTGGACCAACTATTTATGGATCTACATATAAACAGCGGGGCAGCGAAAAAACAACCTCAATGAAATAGTAGTTGAATCTGAAAACCCTCGCTTAAAAAGCTAACTCACAGAGCCATTTTGTCGGGTCTTTTAGCACCTTTATAAAAGTCAGAAAAGTTAGTTCACCTTCACGGAATAATGATAAACAGAGCTTACACAATTTTTTGCAGTTGCACCATCTTAAGTGCGGCTGGCATACGAATCTTTTACCATGTTCAATGATTCGCACTTATGGACAAACACTTTAGCACCCGCATTTCGTATAGCTTGTATTGGAAGAGGTCACACTATGATTATAAGCAATCGAGTAGTAGCACATTAAAAACTATTCCATTTCATGTGGCAAAGTTACAAGTTCCGGAAGAGTACCACTACCAGTTCTTATATTTTAATCGAGCTCCGATTATATACTACCTCCAATATGAATTATATTATTTCTTACAAATCGCTTTGTTCTAATTATTTCCTATATGGGAAAACCGTATAATATAAATTAATTCTAACCTGAGAAGCAAAGAAATGTTTCTAAAGGAAATTTTCTAATTGAAAAGTATCCTTCGATATTAATTTCAATCGGGAACTTATCTCAATCCATAAGTCAACGCTCCCTGGTTCTTTAATTAAAATTGCAACCAAGAGTAATAACTATACCCACCATATACCGTTTAGCTTTTAATAAGTTCTTTCTTTTCAACCGAAAGGGGTGGAGAAGAATGCAAACTTTCATTATTACTACTTCAGCTTTTTGTGTTATGAATCAAACATTCTCCGTTGTAGTACTTGGCGTAAGGTAAAACTAATACTCTTTGCTTTTGTTCTAACCTGGTACTTGGTAGGAATATTTTCTTCCTTTCTTCTGGCGGGCATTTGCAAAAAGAAAAAAGGAATATTCCCCTTTAAAGATGGACATGAATGAAGTTTCACATACATGATACTGCACAAAGGGTCTAGTTGCGAGTTTTAGATTGTTAAAGGTGATCTCCGACTTCCCTATAGAGGGTTATTTGGGAATAATGATTTGAGGATTTGACTAACTGCGGGCGCATATGCTATTAGAAACAGCAAACAGGGTACACAAACTGACTGGGCTAGTCTCACAAATCTCATTTCTCAAATAATAAAGTGTTTAAAATAAAATGGACCCACTTCAATAGTTCACACGAAACGAAACAAGTTTTCAACTCTTTCAGAAAAGTTCTACCCCCCGAATTCGCATCTTGTTTTGTATACAGTTCGGCTAAGGAAGCATGCACTGTATCACGTGCAAGTGTACGGGTTTCGAAACGTGCCGACTTAATCCGAAGCACTGTTCCCTCAGAGTTGTTTAGAGCTACCACACCGTCCATACAGCACAGTGAGGCAAACTAAATAAGAAAGAGTCGAATCGAGTTGGTTTAAAGTTGGGAAGTTTGGAGAAAATGCTCAGTTTTCATACCGCATGCCAAGGTCATCTGATAGTCTTTAAAAGCCAATCGAAAATTAGCTGGTGGCACTGATACCGTGGATACTGAATAACCCAAGAAGATGACCCAAAGGACCCTAGGCGATTTGTTTTTGTTTCAAATGTCAAATCAACTTAATACCGTGAACGTTAAGCGATATAGTGGCGATTCGACCCCAGAAGTGGACGTTGATCTTAAAATCGGTTAGTGTTCCTTCTGGGCGCAGGCTTTAGAGTAAAATGGACCATCCTCTTTTCGGAGATCTAAAGTCATTGGTTATAAGTAAATTTTCATAAAATGAGGTTCTATTAACGGGAGAAGTGGGCTAAATTCGAGAGCTTTATAAGGACAGGATGGTTTGGGGACGCTCGAACTTAGATACCTACCTGCCTACAGGTTGTATGAGGCACGACCAGTTCTATTATTCACAGCTATCTCCGTTTTCCAAATAAATGTATAAGAGTTGTAGGCAGCGTTGCCAATCAATTTCAAAAGGGGGACTAAGAAGGGACCCTACCAAAAAAAAAAGGGGCCTCCATTTAAAATACTAATATAAAAAAGAGCAGCAAAGACATTTATTTATAGCAAAAAAAAAAAATATAAATCAAGAAACAATTCAAAAAAATCGTTCTTGAGCCGAAAAACGGGTCATATTGATTATTTCTTAGAAAGTGGGGGCCGAGGGTTTTGAGGCTCAAAAAGGGGCCTTTAAACTTAAAAACCGATCAACCCATTTCGCTGAAAAATAAGACGTTTGTTTATAATGAGGAAGGCAGTATTTAAATAGCTGTTGATTTAACAGATACATAATCACCCTAAAATATAAACCAAACAAAAAACGCTACAAAAAGCACCCCAAAAACAGATAAAGACGAGAAAAATCATCGAAAAAAAATCCCTAGATCGCTTTTGAAATTGCCTCGAAAAGAAAAACGCTTCGTAAAAAAAATAACAAAAATAAAAAACCTGACGCGTTGATATTGAAAATGTTTGCGTGTTTTTCTAGAAATCAGCCTGAAAATAGCCTACTAAAACCTAGGTTCCCGAATTCCCCTTTCGTGATAAGAGGACAAAGGGAACGATCTCTGATATATTGTTATTTTGACGCATAGAGATATTTTGCGATCGCTGCCTTGTCAACTCATACCTAATTGATAAGTTTGAATGAGCTCATAAATATGCATCACACCTTAAATTGCTCATGATTATGATTTATTCTAACCACAATTCATTTTATTTTCCATTGAAACACAAAAAGATATCATGTGGTCTTTGACAGTTTTTGTGTTATTCTGAATTTATGTATTCGGAAAAATCCATTTTGAACCTTATCATTCAGGCCATAAAAATAGAGCCGGCTTCGCTCATTTGCAGAGCGCATTTACAATTTAAAATTCGTGCAGTGCTCGTCGCATTTTATCAAAAGTTCAAAATGTACTTGGGACTGGTAACCGTCGCATTGCTGTTCGCTGCAATAGGCGCAATTAGTTTCTTCGACAACAGTGACTATCGTCGTCTTGATGGTTTTCTGGAAGATCGTTTACGATTCGAAAGCCCACCTAAGTGCAATCTGGATTATACAGGGAGATGCAGAACAGCTTCAAAGATCATGAAGCGGACCTATATACTCGAAGGTCCAGCAAGATGTCCATTGACATTTTTCGGAAGATGTTATAGGTATCGTGGGGACGAAAACGAAGAAAATGAACTTTCCAAATCCCCAAGGAATATATACTTGAGCATGCCATGAAATACAGGAGACAAGGTTCAGAATAAATCCTCCAATGGTCTGGTAAATCGCAGTTTGTTTGGAAGAGTGGTTTAGTTTAAGTGTAAGGTGACAGTTTGTTAAAAATAAAATCTGTACAGATCCTTCTAAAGTTTGTTTGATCTTCTATTTTTGCGAAGAATGGAATTTTGTTTTTACAATTTTTTTGATTTACAAAAGGTCCTTAATCGCCTTTTTATCGGTGTCGTGAAAAAATGTCGTCAGCAGATAATTACTTTTTTTGACTAAACTGATTTAAAAATCACTCACTGCGTAGAGAAAAGCTGTCAACAAATTTCAAAGTGGATTCTCACAAGGCTGCATTAGCTGGCCGATACTGTCTCTTCACCATGGACAGCAGTGCAATACGAGGACCTCATCCTAATGACGGCTTTTACAGAGAAATAGTCGTCCTTGTTGTGAACAGCTGCCCTCAAGACTCATAGCCTCATAGCAAATGAACATGCATGTCACCGAAGGAATCTGAGCCCTCACAAATTTTTTAAGCAACAGCAAAAGCTGTCCAATCAAAGTGACCACAAGTACGATTGCCTCTCAATCAGATTTCAATCGAGCAGACAGAGTTAACTTCCGTCTGCCCCATTATGCAATCTAAAAGGGAGCAAGAACAACAGAAATACACCCGCATTGTTCGGAAAGGATAAACCGAGTCTCTTTAATATACTCCTCTGTCAAAATGAAACAATAAAACTGTCGACAGAATGACAAAACACCCAAACGCCGGAAGGAATTTGCGAAAGCTAGCTATCCCTTCTCATTGTTGGAACTTGTTAACAGACAATTCATCCAGATTAAGATCTCCAAATGGCAGATAAAAAAGGATTCGAAAGAGTTGTTTGTTGTTTTTCAGCCATTCAGTGGTTATGATGACGACTGTTGGAAATTGAATTGAATTTTGTTGAGCCCTGATTATAATTGGTTTGAGGGGTCTTAACAATTAAACACTACAAGTTGAATTTCAGAAATCCTCTTAGAGTGAGAGTCACACTACTTAGACAGCAAATCAATACCCAATCTGGAAGGCGAAATGATTTCTCTCCACTTTTTGGCAGTGACCCAAAAATCGAGCGATACGCCGACGTTCATGAGATTATTTTCGTCTGCATGTCTCGGTTATAAATTGGAAAAAAAAACTGATTACCTTCAAAAGATATACACCCGGGGTATGGTGAATAGGTGGTACCAATGCTTTCCTGCATTAGCATCCCTGTCACGCGCGCGAGAAAATTTGTTCTATTATCCCTCCAACAGAACGACGTGTCTCGTAGTGTAGTTCTGTTTGGCTTTTGCTTGAGTTGGATATACTATTCGTTGTATTTGTGTATGCTGGGGATTATGCTTTGAAAACTAATGGATGCAGTTTTAAGTTGATAATGACGGGATTATTATTGAGATGAGAGGGTTATGAGTATGAGTTTGGCTTGATAAGCTTGATAAATGTTTGCCAGGACGAATGTCTAAATGAGAAACAGAAAATATTTCAAATTTGTGAAGTGCTTTTTTATTAATCCTGATATCAAATCTGGGGGTTTCAACGTGTGTATTCGATTTCGGAAACTTGAAATGCTTTTACTAAGCATTGTCGAAAAGGTCGAAAAGATTGCAGTCTTTAAATTTCATTCCGAGTATGTGGCGTTCACTGATATACACAGTTTCTTAAGAATATATGTGTTATTAATTTTTTTTTTGAGTACACACAAAATTAAAAATACCATATAAGTAAGTCAAAAACGCCCGTCAAAAGTGGGCGTAACAGAGACGAATTGCTGAAAAGATCACTTTCTATTTTACGAAGAACAACGGATTGTTTTCGTCTAAAAAAAGATTTATCACTGGCAGTATTTAAAGAATCCTTGGATACCAGTAGGTGAAATCATAAATTGCGATTATAGGTTAAGAACGTGCCGAAAGAATAAGAACTCAAAATGTGGATTTGGCTTAGGGGGGTATTTTTTCCCCTGACAATCAAAAGAGCATTCTAATACTTTTGACAGTAAAAAGTCAGGTAGAAAATCAGTGATCCAATTAAAATGTATTATAAATAAATACTTATTCCGTCCCTTAACCGAGATGTGCAGCTAGTGGTGGCTCTTAATAATCACAACAAGGGAACACAGCCAAAAACCTTGCGAATTGTCCTTAGCCTCCGTCACCACGCATTTCAATTGCAATTTCAAACTCTGTCGATTTAAAAAGGACCTTTCACTGCTGTTCCTGTACCTCTATGCTAATAGAATGAAAATCAATTTTCTCTTGTCTTAGCACAGCTAAATTGCTTCCTCTGTTTGTGGGAAATTAATTTCTTTGTTTCCCTCTTAAGCTCATCTAATTTATTGCCCCGGTAGATCAAAACACAGAGAAGCGGCAGAGTGCGAAAGAAAAAAAAACACTGTTTCCCAACTCGTAAGGCATCCAGAATCTAGGTCATTTGATGGAAGAATTCGATTTTTCTCACTCACAGACGGAATCAATTTATTGCATCCGCCAGGTTAGACATGGTATGCCTCAATCTTGATTATCCCGCATTTCGGGGAATAGCAAGCAGTTCAACTCATTTTTGATGTCAATACAAATACAGCCAATCAACAAATAAATATTTCACGCTAGGAGTCCTTATTTGACCTGACAATGACACCTTTCACCTTTCAGGACTGGCAATCAATGTCAATGATGATGTTGCTATCGTTTTGCTTCTTGCCTTTAGGTAGACACACTTCTTGACCTAAAAAAGTAGGGTGTTTGGGTTTGGGTTGTCCGTGATTTTGTTGTAATGTCCCTTTTTGTGTCCCCATTGTCAGCATATTTATTTGAGTGTCAGGGTACAGGTAATCATTATTCTTATCGATACAGGGGATAAGTGGGAGTATGATTGGTCCTTTTCCGATTCATTGACTTTGAAATATGCCATTTGACAGATGGAAATGGGATCATTTAACAGGTTTTTCTTATTTTTAAACTTGGGCAATGGCATGAATTTAGAGTTAGGTACCGGATAGTGCAAATGAATGGATTGAATAAATTATAG